>JADLZK010006656.1:0-401131 GCA_015847255.1 Hyparrhenia diplandra
CATGCATCTAAATCAATTTAACCCTCACTAAACACATTCTCGTTCAACAAAGAATTCACATGGTTACTCAAAAAAAAAACAATTCACATGGCTATCCGTATTTGAAAAAAAACACATGGCTATCGAAAAGTTGGAAAGCCTGCTGCTGCTTGTATCAACAACAAGTGGATAAAATAAAAAGAAAAACAAAAAGTTATTAAACGCGCACGTGGTCCACAGAAAGGCACCTGTCCACTGGCGCAGGTGGCCCACTACAGGCGCCCGCGCGATTCATCCGTCTCGGCCCACCAACCCCCGGGCCGGGCCGCCCTTACTAATAACGGGCACGGCTGCATCACCCACACGGCCACCACCCCGTTCCGTTCCGTTCTTTATCCACGCACGGCGTCGAACACCCCGCTCACGTGAGGCGCGGCCGGACACCCAGTCAGCGCCACCACCCCACACACATCCGCCAGCCAGCCATGGCGTTCGCGCTCAAGGCCGCCGCGTCCACGGGGTCGGCGTCGTTCTCCGCCGCGGGGCCGAGGCGGGGCGCCGCGCCGACGGGGAGGGTATCGTTCCGGGGCGCCGCGGCCGCGCCCGTGGTCGCCGTCCGGGCGGCGGCGGCGGCGGTCACTGCCGCCGCTGTGGCGGAGGACAAGCGCAGCATCTCCGGCACCTTCGCCGAGCTCAGGGAGCAGGGGAAGGTACACTCCTCGACGAATCCTTCATTTTCCTGCGGCCTGTGATGCGTGTTTTTTTAATCCGCGCGTATCGCGGCTGTTGCGCTGAGTGGCTTGGGGTGATCCTATAGAGTAGGACGGTTTTTGCGCTGGGTTAGAAAAGATTCGGTGGGTTGGCATCCAGGATAGGAGGCGACAAGGGTTGTATGCGGTGACTGACAGGAGTGGTTCCCTGATTGTATGCTGTTTCTGCTTGCATTTTCATTTGGGTCATGACGTCGTTTTGAGACCGGAAGATAAGAACCAGTCCATTTTGTGTCTCGTTCATGTTAATTTTACATTCTGGCGTGTAACTCAACTCCCATTGCTGCCGATGAATTTTCATTTCCTCCAAGTGAACCAGTCTTTGATGGATTGGATATCATCATTTGCATGTTTCTTTCCTCTGTACTGTATGGTACTAAGAGAAATCCATGTGTCTGTGACAGTACACTTTGATTTTTGTACCACCATAGTACTCAAACTCAATTTACTCTGATTATGTGACATTCATCATTCTAGATCAGAGTTGGAATTTTGTACCTAGACTATTTCCCCCCTTTTGTATTGTTTACGTTGTGCTCACTACTATAGTACTATCTGAAAATCTTCAGACTGCCTTCGTCCCCTTCATCACTGCTGGTGACCCTGACTTGGCCACCACAGTTTAAAGCACTCAAGATCCTTGATGCGTGTGGTTGGGACGTGATTGAATTGGGTGTGCCTTTACTCTGATCCATTGGCTGACGGCCCTGTTATTCAGGTTGGTTCGTGTGCCTGCCTCTACTAGTTTGTTCGGTATACTATGTTGCTTATGTATGTGTGCCTCTGCTTATTCCTGTGTTTTGGTTTGCACCATTTTAGGCCTCAGCGACCGACTTAGCAAAGGGCACCACGTTTGAGGATGTCATCTCCATGGTAAAGGGGGTGATACCTGAGCTGTCCTGCCCTCTAGCACTTTTCACATATTACAACCCGATTCTGAAGCGTGGTATCCCCAAGTTCATGAGTATCGATTAAAGAAGCTGGTGTACATGGTAATATATAGCTTTTATCTAATTCATCGCAACATTCTCGTGATGTTCAGTCCTGTTAAAGTACCATTATTGGCAAATATTTATCACATTAATTGAATAAATTGTTAGGTTACTCCATTGGATCTTAATCTGGCTAAAACATAGCACTGTTCAGATAACAATACTGACAAATCTTCCCAACAGAAAATCTGTACAAGTGTTGGATTTGTTTCTCAGAAAGTCATGTTTACTGTGATAATGATGTATTACTGTCATTCAGGCCTTGTGGTACCAGATGTTCCTTTGGAAGAGACAGATGTTTTGAGGCGTGAGGCTGCCAAAAACAACCTAGAGCTGGTAGGCCCCCCACTTATACAATAACGTACACCTTAACCCTGTGGATTTTAGTGTCTTTTCTCTGGCCATATTTTTTAGCTCCATTGAACCCTCAATTTGTTTAAAGATAGGCCCACATTAGATAAAATGTATTTAAATGCTGACACAAAATTATACTGCCTCTGATCTCAAATATAAGTCCATGAAGCAGCACTCTAACTTCACCAAATATAAGTCAATCTTACCTCTATCTGATTTCACCAAATATAAGGGCATCTAGCCCCTCAAACTTCACGAGATATAAGTCCAACTTCAATACACCTTTTGACCCTCTCAACCCTGTTTTGTGCTTATTTAATTATGCACATTCAGATGTAAGAATTTGGAAACTACATGCATTCAAGTTCATAAACTGTATGACTACATTTCCCTTCTATTTTTCTTTAAGCTACGATATCTAACTGTTAGTTTTAGTTCTTTTTTTTTTTTCCCCCTCTGAAAACAGTAAGCGAGGGCATACCTGAATATATATTTGTGTATAATAAGAATAATGTACATAAGTTCAAAAGTACACGCTCTATCCTGAGCTCACAACTCATGAGTCATAATTGTGTGTCCATAATGCCATAGTATCGGTCGCTCTGTCCTCCATGCTGATTATCTGTGCAGTTTGAGGTAACATTTTTTTATGCTAGCTGTTTAATAGGATTCATTTTGCATGGATATATGCAGGTGCTACTGACAAACACCGACTACACCAAATGAAAGAATGGAGAAAATTGCACAGGCTTCAGAAGGATTTATTTATCTTGTAAGTCTTTCAGACTCTGTAGCTACATGTAAAAAAAAAAAAAAAAACTGTTTTGTTACATCATGCCTTTGTTCCTAATACATAATTTGGCAGTTCAGAATAGTTCAACTACTATACATAAGATTCAAGAAGAACAATTGCAGTGCACAATAGACCTATTACACATTGATCTGCAAACATTTTGAACAACCATTTCAAGTTGGCAGCTTAAACCTAGAAACACATGTATCTGCTGTGGCATTCCTCGCTGCAACTTTACTCAGCCACTGAGAAAATATCCTGGTGATAGCTGTGCTCACATGCTTGGACTGTCTAAAAATATAATGGAAAGCAAACTATAATATATGCTGCAGTAGTAAAGGCAAACTTTACTACTGTTGCATATATTTTAGTACGCTTGATGATCCTCTTCATAATGCTATGCCCCAGGGGGCTGGGTGAAGTTGTTCCACTTGGGATTTGTTTTTTGATAGATAACTGGATGGATGATGAGTTAGTTGCTAACATAGTAACATATGTGCTATTCAGGTAAGCACTGTTGGAGTTACTGGTACTCGGGGAATGTGAGAGTGGCAAGGTGCAATCTCTTCTTCAGGATATCAAGAAGGTTTGCAATTGATCATCCTTATTTAATGCTATTTAGTGCAGTAGTGTTACTGCCTATGTACTGTCTGAAGGACAGTGCTAATGCAAAATATGTTGGCTTTTATAGGTGACAGAAAAACCTGTGGCGGTTGGCTTTTGGTGTGTCAACTCCAGAGCATGTGCAGCAGGTAAATCATAATTGTCATCTCTCCTGCTAAGTAAATTATCTGGGGTTGTTTCTTACTCAGTGCAGGTCGTTTGACACCCTTGTTGCTTCGTTTATTTGCTATTCAGATTGCAGGATGGGGCGCAGATGGTGTGATCGTTGGTAGCGCAATGGTGAGGCTATTGGGGAAGCTGCTTCTCCAGAAGAAGGATTGAAGAAGCTAGAAGAGTTAGCCAAGAACCTGAAGGCTGCATTGCCATGAACCAGCCATTTTCATTAGCAAAGAAGTTAAGATTTTTCTTTTCCAATTTTGGCTTGCAGTGTTGCCGTTGTGTAGCGAAAATAATTATGTCCTTATGTTGAATGCTCAAATGAATAAATCAAGGTCCCAAAATGTTCATATGTTTTGCACGGAGGAGCATAATCACCCTTAGTAAGCATGATTATTAAGGTCGGTGACTGACTGAATTTCTCATTGATTCTGTCATTTTGAACAAGATGTGCCCTCGTTGTGTCTGGATGGGGCATGATCGTGGTTCTGAATGGCTATTCTTTATTTAACACAACATTTGAGAACGAGTCAACATGAGAACTATATTGAAAGAATGAAAATGCTTGTACTGTACGCCTGCAAGGAGTAAAATGTGTAATGAATTCGAGACTAATTATGTGTTATGTGCAATGTGGTGCCTAGTAGTATATAGTTACAAAAGTTATTTTTATTTTTACTCTTTACATGAATTTATATTAATACAGACTAATTAACACATATATTAGTGGGCATCGAAAAGGCAGAAACTTACAATACCAGCATAACTATTTGTATCTTAGTAGCATATACATACAATTCTTGTTATTAACCTTTTCGTTTTGGATTTGGAAAGCTTTGGATCGTCATCATCATAGCACTAGCACCTAAGTTGTGCTATTGTTCTTTGCCTTTGAGTAGGCAAAGACGCACTAGTAATTTTTGACACGACACACACGAGTGACGAGTGTAGTGCTGAAGTTGAAACATAATCAATCAAGAATTCAAGACGACGATGATGCATCGATTTACAGTTTGGGCTTGCAAGAAGGCACCAAATTGAGATGAAATCTAAGACCTTTAAAAAGATACAAGGCATTCAAATTCTAACACCATAAGCATCATTGTTCGCCGTAGCACGCCTACGTGATCAGATAACACTTGCTAAACCGATGATGAGTACGTTGGTGCAGTACAGAGCTATGCAACAGGAACCAAGAACGCTGTAGGCATGGGAATCGTGCTGGGTTGCGGCGCTGCCACGAGGAAGCCTGGTCCGGCGTACATCGCCCGTGGCTTCCATAGTATCTCCTCCTCCTCCTCCTCCTCCTCCTCCTCCGTGTCGAGGTAATTACTGCCAATACTGCTGCTCTCGCCGTCGTCGAGCGGCTCGGCCCGTGGCGGGCAGCGGTTCTTGTGCACGTCCCAGCGCTCGGAGGACGTCGCACGGTTGATCGATCGGCCGCATGCTGCTGCTTGCGAGGGAAGAAGACGTTCCTGGAGACGACGGTGACGAAGAAGCAGGACTCGCCGCCTTCTTGTTCACGTCCCACCTCTCCACGGAGTCGGCCCGGCCAGCCTTGGGGGCGGCGGCGAGGTCGCGTTCTTGCGCGGCGATCCGTGTCCGGCGCTGCTCCTGACGACGCTGCCGAGGGAACGAGGCCCTGATGATGGTGGGAAGAGTGAGGACACTGGGCGGGACGGCTTGGCCTTGTGCGCGTCCCACCTCTCGTCGGGCGGCTGGGTTTGGCGGGCGGTTGCTTTGAAAGGGTGGCGGCGACGCTCGGCGTCGGGAGCATCTTCCACTTGGGCGGGGTTGGGAGGAGTGCCGGGAGAGCTGCGTGTGCCACCTTGAGGTGCACGCGGGCAACCGGGATCGCCATGGTGAGGGGACGATGAGATGATCACACGGTGGCATCAGCCTATATTTATACCCCAGGGACGCTGAACGCGAGTCGGTGACGGTGTTATGATCCGGTGATTCCGATCGGAGCCATCAGAACTGAAATTGATTCACCGACGTAGGCGCCACGCGGGGCAGGGAGCAGCCAGGCCGGGAAGAGCTGCGCGCGTGCGGGAATCCGACTAGGTGAGGAAGAGAAATTGCGTGGCACCCACGCAGCTCGTTGATCGATGAGAGGATTCACCCTCACCCTTGCAACCGACGTGATGTACTGGGGCCTATATATTTCTGCTGCCACCCGCAACCGAGAATCATCTCATCCACCGTTACCTCTGTGCTCCATCTCCACGATACTTGGCGGCGCAAAAGCCCTGAGCACGTCGACCTCCGTGCGTCATCTTCGACTTGGATCCATCATGGCGGTCCCGGTTGCCCGCGTGCATCTCAAGGTGGCACACGCGGCTCTCCCGGCGCTGCTACCGACGCCGCCCAAGTGGAAAATGTTGCCGATGCTCCAGACGCCGTGCCCATCCGTCGCCGCCATCCTCCCAAAGCCGCTCGCCAACGCCAAGCCCAGCCGCGCCGACTCCGACGGGAGGTGGGACGCGCGCAAGACCGCCGGCGGCAGAACCCTCAGCCTCAGCATCATCAGGCCCCTCGTCGTTCCTCCGACAGCGTCAGGAACAGCGCCGGCCACGGATCCCCGTCCCTGCGCAAGAACACGACGTCGCCGCCGCCCAAGCCCGGCCGGGCGGACACCGTGCAGAGGTGGGACGCGCACAAGAAGGCAGGGGCGAGCCCAGCTTTGTCGTCGTCCTCGTCTTTAGGCAAGTGGACGAGCAGCCGAGCGTCATCCGCCGAGCGCTGGGACATGCACAAGAAGCGCTGCCTGCTGCAGGCCAAGCTGCTCCACGATCGCGAGAGCGGCAGTACTGGCAGCAAAGGACATCGACACGGAGGAGGAGGAGGAGGAGATACTGTGGAAGCCGCGGGCCATGTACGCTGGACCAGGCTTCGCCGCCGCCGCGCCGGAAACCAGCATGCTTCCCATGCCAACCGCATTCTTGGTTCCCGTTGCATAGCTGCACCGCACACACTCCATAGATCGGCATCGGCTCACGACTCAGGGCGCTGGCTTCTTCGGCTACCGAACCGAAGCAACTGTGATCATGTACACAGCTTATGAAGAAGCACTTAGCTTATGGTGTCAGAATTTGAATATGCTTTGTATGTTTTAGCAGGTCCTAGATTCTTTTTATCTGAATTTGGTGCCTTTTGCAAGCCTAAACTGTGTATGAATGCATCCATCTCCATGTATCGTCTTTGATTGATTCTGTTCTGTTTTTCAAAACTAACACACGTGTCATGTCCAATGAATTACTCGTGCCTTTGCTTACTCTCATCAAAGAGGAACATTCTCGTGAGTACTCAACACTGGTTCAAAGAGCAACATGTAGGCATCACAATTGTGGATTACAGAGGCTGTCGAGGAAGACTCTGTTTTGACTCTTGCCAGAGTGTTGGACGGTCTTCACAATTGGTACTGAATCCTGATGCAAACTACACTGGAAGCCTGAAACTCTAGAAAAATGTGGTCATCGATCGATCGACTGTTGCTAACAAGCTCAAACGTTGCCTCTACGTCTGCTCTGTTTTCCACCCATCAGTCAATCTTTGCCATGGTCAGGATGTTCAGTCGGCACTATCACTAGAATTCTGATCGGGATATCGAATCAGAGTTCGAATAGATAAATGTGAGGTGTATAGCCAACTGAGAAACATTGATATCTCCCTTTTTTAAAACAAGAAGAAAAAAAAACAGTTAAGCAATGAAGCCTGCTTGAGTTGCCCCTCTCATCAGGCAAATGTTTTTTTTTTTCATTTTAGTCTGCATTAGCAGGATAATTAGAATGCAAGTCACAATGTTTGTAAACAAACATGTTTATCTAAGATAAAAAGGACCATCAGACCTGCAAGTTCCAAATAGCCCCAGTGCCAAATGAAATCCAGTGCAACCTCGAGATAGGGCCACTACTGAAACATATATCACAGACCAGAGTTCCAAATGAAATTCAGTCATGCCAATGTGTGACTTATATCTCAAGCTAAGGCCACTAATGAAACATACATCATACTTGCATGCAAAGAAGCAGAAGTAGCCTCCAGGACAGACAATAAGCACGATAACAAAACTCAAAGATCGAACCAGCAAACGCTTAAAAGGGTTGGTTCAATGACATACTACAGGGTTCCAAGTCTTCCTGAGACAGGCAGGCACAGCAACAAGCAACCCAACATAGATGGGCTTGCGGCGTTACAGACATCCAGTATAACTGCAGCAATGTTTAACAAATTAATTTTTTTGTGACATCCTACTACCAGGTTTAAGTCTTCCTAAGACAATGTAGGCACCAAGTACCGCAATAAGTTCATAAGAGCGTTTACCGCCACCCGACACAACTAAGAGTTCAGACCCAACCGTCCACCAAAATGTAAAACCACGGCACATGCCCAGCTCAACAGAAGAAGATCGAGCTCCTCACATTATCATGCAGACGGGGCAGCTCCTGGACAGGAACGTTGCGCGCTGAAGTATGTCCGCTATGGCTGGAGGACGTCTCCGACATCTCATCGAACTTTTTGAACTGGCCAACTTGAGCAGCTGCAAGATGTGCATAGCAGATGGGAGCAACTGCAGGCAGGCAAAACAAGAAAATCAGTTCCCATGGATATGATACACAAAGCTACTGGAGGTGGTAAGAGTTTCACACACAAAATAAAGGTAACTTACCAACTGATATGGTTGTTGTGCTCCTTTGGTACCTGAAATATGGTCCCAGAAAATCACTTGTGAGTAGGCAAGTTTTTTTTTTCATAATAATAGGACAAAAAGTTAGTGAAGTTCTTTTCGAGCCTCTGCTTGGTACTTACACATAAGAGAGCGAATGCACCAGCTCCTGCAGGTCATCAGGATTGAAGCCAATCTCATCATGCAGAACGTGATAGTGAGTTGGCCTTGTAGTCCCCTGGAAAACAATATGCAATTAGCTCTAATCAGTTCAGAGAAAAAAAAAATGTCTACCTAGGAAAACTTACAATAACAGAACCAAGTTTCAGTCAAACTCTAGGATACACACTGAAACATCGGAATACTATTGCTTCTGGGTGGGGTGATAAATGCAGGACATTTCTTATTACAGGGCAAACTAACAGACCCAAAACGAGACAAATTGACTGTAGATGAAAGACAAAGGCAAATAATGCTTACGATCATTCCAGCATGAGAACACATGTAGAAGTCAAAGTTTCTTGGATGGCAAACTTTGTTGTCCACAATGGTTCCTACAGATAAGCCAGAATATAACAATAAGGTCACCAATAAATGAGCCTACACAATTGTGATAGCAGATAGGTAGGTGATGAAGATTACCGGGTGGAACATTTTCTGGCTTCCCAGGAATGAAAAATTTAGTATGATGGTTCTTTTGGGCAATAATTATCGTGAACTTGGGATTCCATGTCTCATCAAGAAATTTGCAAGCCTAAAGGTGTAATAGGACCATGTTAATATAGATCACGCAGTACAGGATACTTAGATAAAAGGAACCATGACAACAACACCAATAAAAGCGTGCCAATAGAGTTACTAACAAAAAGTACCTCGATAATTTGTTGCAACTCAATGTTCAGCACCTGATTAAACTGACTTTCGCTAACACCGTCCCTATAATTAGACACAGATCAG
Organism: Hyparrhenia diplandra; assembly: GCA_015847255.1. NCBI lineage: Eukaryota > Viridiplantae > Streptophyta > Magnoliopsida > Poales > Poaceae > Hyparrhenia > Hyparrhenia diplandra. The sequence goes on from JADLZK010006656.1 coordinate 9,295, forward strand.
CTCGTTGCTATAACAAAACATAGGAAACAAGAGATAGGCAGCCAATTTTCACAAAACCAAGCAGTGGCTTCCACACAAAAAGTTAACTACCAAGATTTGCATCCAGATAATTTAAAATAATAACAGACCCGAAGATGATGACTTGGTCAGGCTTTTGCTTCTTAGAACTGGAGTAGAAATCAATCAGACACTCCCTGAAACAACATCAAATTCCAACAAGTAATGGGAGAAAGCATGTGTCACTAAAACATATAGAGGACACTCAGCAAAGTATACCATGCTCAAACTTAACAAAGGGTATTTCAGGTAAGATCTATTACCGGATCAAACCGTCATCTTCAGTGCCATCTTTAGTTTCCCGCGGCTTAAACAACGAGTCAATCATTTCCATTTTAGGTGATTGGGTGTGGACAGAAGCTCTGTATTTCGAGATAAGAGTCCATTCAAAAGTTATTTTTATTTTTACTCTTTACATGAATTTATATTAATACAGACTAACACATATTAGTGGGCATCGAAAAGGCAGAAACTTACAATACCAGCATAACTATTTGTATCTTAGTAGCATATACATACAATTCTTTTTTTTTTCGAAAAGCGCATCGTTGGCACGCACTTCATTAAGGGAAGTGAGAATGTTTAAAATACATCCTAATGGTGCTTCCTTAGCGAGCTGTCCGGAAGCCCATTAGGCGACACATATACAAATGGCACCGACTAGAACGGTGGCGTTTAGAGGGTTGTACTAAGAAGGAAACTAATTGTGCGACGAGAAGCAAGCGGAAGACAAGTAGCTAGCAGAACGTCTTGGCGAGGACGCGCTCCGCCCCGCCTCCGGATTCGGATCATGGAACGGTGCTTTGGCAGCAAGACGCCGAATGCGACGCGGGGTCTCGACGTTGTGGCTGGAAACCCGCGCCCTCGTAGCAGTCTTGACCTCCAGCGCTTGCACGGTGCGCGCAGTTCCACCACCCCCTCAAGGCGCTCGCGGGGATGGCCGATCGAGGGGAGGCTGCGAGCTCGCCATCAGCAAGGTGCGCTGGCAACGTGGGCAGCTAGAGGCCCACAGAGGTCGAGCTGAGAGAAGCGACACCTGGAGGACGAGCCAGAAAGCCAAGCTCAATGACAGCCATACCTGCCCACCAATCCTCTGTGCCCGGCGACGCCACCTGTGCCACCCTGGACGCCTCCATCTCGCAGAGCATGGGATTAGAATCCCTAGTCGGGCCCTCCAGGCCGCGGTACGCTGCAAGGTCAGGTGAGGAACACCTGTGGAGAGGACGCCGCGACGCAGCCCGCGCGGGTCGACGGAGGTGGCAACCGCCGGACACGGCAGGAGGCGGGCGCAGGCGCAGGCCGGGGCATGTCCCGAGGCCACACGGGCCATGGTGGCGCCCTCGGCGCCGCGCGGCCGTTTCTGGGACGGGGTTGCAAGCGTACTCGACGCTTGCAAGCCTCGCGCCGTGCCCACCCTCATTGCACCGGCAACGCGACGGCGAGCGCACAATGAGTGGCGATATGGCCCACAGGAGCAAAGTTGAAGCAACGCCCCACAAGCTCTAGCGGGACCGACGGCGAGTCTTGTTTGGTAACCTCGGACGGCGTCGGCGTCGACGACCCACGATAGTCAGAAAACCATCGGCGCCAACGCCTGGTGCGGGCGGTCGTCGCGGGCCAAGGCGTCGGAAACCGGAATCCTCGCAGCCTGCTGCGGGCGGAGCCGACACCGTGCGGCCTGTGGACAAGGCCTATGTCGCAGCCGCCGTCGTCGAGCTGACATACAATTCTTGTTATTAACCTTTTCGTTTTGATTTGGAAAAGCTTTGGATCGTCATCATAGCACTAGCACCTAACTTGTGTCGTATTTTCCATTTCTTGTACGTTTCAACAAGAAAGGTTGAAGATATATAAGCAAAAGAGTAAATTACACAGATACAACAACTATGGCGGTGGGTGCAAATTAGTCCAACAACTTATAAATTGTGTTTTTGATAGAAGAACTAGGCTAACATGAGCATGTACGGTCAGGTTTACGTATGTATTTTGGCCTTCTCTAGACGATCAGCTTGATTTGGGTCAATCGGATGGCTCATTTGAAGTGGAACTCAGCTCCTTTGCGTTATCCGGCTCAATTGCAGCCTGCCGTGCTTAGCCCAATCGGCTTGGCCTAGCATTCTGAAAGGGTGTCACGGCTCAGTCAAAGGAGCTAGAAAACAAGAAAATGTTTATCCATGTAAAACTGGAATCATAATCTCTAATGACGATAATACATAGATAGATATTTCTGTTGATAGAATCCAATTGTTTGGTTCTTTTAAAATAAGAAAATCTAGAAGGTGAAATATTGTCGAAAAATATTCAGATTCTATTAAAACACGTTACAATTCATCACTTAAAAATCATGGGTGCAGTTTTTACAGCTCTCAATATAGATAAGCTGGGCTTCGCCCTTTGAAAAAAAATCACGGGTGCAGATTTAAGTCTTCACGAGTTGGGACCTCTTCACTCAAGTTGTCTCCCTTTCCTTAATGTTGTATGCATCAATTGCTTTCCTCAACTCCACAACATCTGCAAAAACCATGCCCAACTTAAAAATAGATGTTGTCATGTCAACATCGACCCTAAAAATTTTGAAATTGAAATTGACTGTTTCTGCATCACCATCTATTGTAGGCAAACTGAGATGTGTACCCCCACCATCTGCGCCATTGTATACATCTAATTCTTGTCCAGTGGCTAACTCCTTCCCTTTAGTGTTAGCCTCTTCATCTATTAACATGCCATCCACATTTTGACAGAATAAGTCATCGTCATCAATGCCAAGCTCATAGTCATTATCAACGAAGTCGGAATCAGCATCTGATTCTTCATGTGCGCCTAAACCCTCCTCACTATCTTCTTCTATTTCAATTCCTTCTTGATAACCTGTGCTTAGCACCATCCCTACTCTCCCTTTGAAGCAAATTTGTCTGTCATTCAAGAAAATTTGAATGATCTACATAAATCAAGAAATTCTTGCAAGTGGCACTCACATTTATCATTTCAATGATATCACTATCATCCCTCAACGTTCTCAGCCCATCTGACACTGCCTTCCATTCTCGCACCAATAAATTCCTGCAGATGTAGCATATCTAGAATCTCCAAAAATTTTGAACATACAACAGAGACCATGTATCACTATTGCAAAAATCAAACCAATCTATCTTTCTGTCCACATATATCCTTTTCTTGCCAAGTTCACAGAAAAATCCATCGTAATGAATCTCCACACTGAAGTGATCATCATGAACACCTATGGATTCGACCATGCATATAGTCAGGGAATGTATATACACGAATCATCGTTTGGAAAAAATAGGAACACATTAAAAACACGAAGGTTCAGGCCAAGGATATTGCATACTAACCGTAGTAAGGAGGAGCTGCGCCTGGTTCTCGACGACTAGGTTCCACGGTCAGGCACAACAGATCAAAAGCGGTCACCGGTCGCCACCGGCCGGCGAAGTTTAATCTAGGTTTAGATTGTTGTGGCTGCTAGTTTGGTAACAGCCGCTCGTGCAAGTTTGTTGCGTACTGCATGGCAAGGGAGATTGTGTGCATTCAAGTCAATCCGTGATGATATGCATGCAAGCCAAGCTGAATAGATTTGAAGCTGAGCCGATCAGCCGAATACGTACGGTGGCCCTTGATATAGATCGATGTCCAGTCTTTCAACATGTTACCATCACCGTATTTGGGCCGTACTCGCACCAGTTTGTCAATTTGTTCAACTAAATTAAGCAATTTACGAGTTGTTGGGGTTATTTGCACGCACTAGCATAGTTGTTGTATTGTGATTGCAATTTACTCTAAGCAAAACTACCAGAAATTAAGTAAATATCCTGCTCATAAAAGGCAATAATTGATAAATCATCTACTGCCTATCTACAATGAAGTTAGTGTCAAATCATATTTTATTATGTACTCGGGATGATTTTATCTTTGAAATATAAAATTGTGACGGGTTGTACGATGATTGTGTTCTTGCATCATTCAGGAGGCATTGTCAAAGGGTTTTATGCAATGCGTTTGGTGTAATAGTTTTTGCATTACGCTAGTGTTTTTGTGGTCTTGCCACTTATCGCACATCTTGTTTTTATTGTTCTTTTTTCCTCAACGTTTGTAAAACATATAATGAGCCGTTTGGGGTTATATCAATATATATATATATATATATATATATATATATATATATATATATATATATATATATTCATGTCCCGGTGATATAAAAAGAAAGTGCATGTACAAATTTAGTCTGTAATAATGTCACTATAAATACCATACTTTTACTAGGAGTATATAAAGTAGCGGAAAATATATGAGCTCTGGACTCTACTATGGTCCGTAGGCGCAGATGACTCTATTTCACACATCTTCTCCACCCTATGTGTGCATCCCCTTTTTCCTCATGCAACGTGTGGCTCGTTGTGTTGTTAGGGCGAGCGTGCAACCCCCCCTTCCTCCCCGCCACCCCGCCATGGCGCGGTACTACAAACCTCCGACGAGGCCCTACCATGCTCGCACCGACATCCTTCCCCTCCCCACGGCTGCCATGGCCATAGGCACCCCCTACCCCCGACCCGCCCAACCGCCTCCTATGACACCGAAACCCTAACGCCACCCCCATCGTCTCCATTGCCGACCAGCCTGCCTCCCTGAGCCCCTTCTAATCTTGCCAAAGTTGGGTAATTAATAAGAGAGGGAGACCGCGATACAACATGACCTTATTTGGCATTGGTGGTGATAGCAAGTGAGTTCACCGTTCTTCCCGCCCTACCATCGACAACCCAAAACCCGAACGTGGAGAGCATCGACGTCCCAGAAGTCATGCTGGTTTCTTGTTTTTCTTATCTAACCATAAAATCAACAAAATTTTCTACCTCCTTTCTTTTTCATGTATTTTTCTGATTAGAAAAAATAAAAAAATATGCCATTTATTTTTAAGCTATTCTAATCTTGTACACATAAAAATTTGCAATTATTCATCTACTGCTAGAATCTAGAATTTGGATTTATTTTATCGATGCAAATTGGATTTGAATAGAAGAGATACATTTTCTTCTATTTAAATTAAAAAGAATTTTACTGATCTATTTATTGCTATATCCTACTTATATTGATATAACCACTGTCCACGACGTGAGCGCGCGCTCGTGCAAAGTGTGCAAGTCTATGTTTTCTTGTGCACATTTCATAGATAAGAAAGCTAGCTGTGTGTAGCGGACAAGTGCAGTTTGTTGGCTAATCAGTGATAAGAAATGTTATAAATGGATAAGCATCGTTTGCTGGATAATTAGTCTAGATTACTCTAAAATGTAGCAAGTCACATGAAAAAAAAAAAAAAACTCAAATTTATACTTATATGCCACATCCCATATATCATCATATATAGCGTGTACTTTTGATCTCTGTTTAGCTTTCATCCTGTTTGCTGGACACATTACTTGTACGCATATTTTCATTATCACAATAGAAGTGAAGATTGAGTGCTCTTTTTTTTGTTGTCTTTCTTGTAGTTCCTACACATGAACATCTTAGATCTAGCTACCTAGGTAGAACAGAAAGTGCAATACATGCTTGGTAAGTTGCTCTTGCGTATTCGAGAGGAAAAAAAAAATGTTTGGTAAGGCATGGTATCTAGTGCAAAGTCAGTATAACTTGTTATCCAATCCAATGATTTAAAAGTTAGAACAAACGGCCGGACATGGCCAGCATATCAGTTTGATCCACTGCACGCTTGGTCTGTTACTAACACACGTGTTAATGAAGAGTTAAGATGAAACAAAAACTATACATAGCGTCACGATAAAACCCATCATACTCTGTAGCACACCCAACTTTGCTTTCTGTTAGCCTTCCCCAGTCCCTTCCAAACAAAATTACTTGTCCTATTTGCCATGGTCACATAAAAAACACATCAGGCTACTTGGTTCACTACATTGAGTGCAAGGGAAATGCACACAGCAGGCTACTTTTTTCCTCTCCAGAAATTTCTTCAGGCACATCCAGCACTAGATAAATAGGGGGCAAGAACACCCTTCAAGCCCAACTCACCCAAGCATATAACTCACTGATCAATCATGGGTGCATAGAAATATTTCTTTGGGTCCTCCTTCCCTTGCACTGCTTTCCATCCCTCCAAAACCATCTGGCCTAGTGCTTTGTTTCAATTCTTTCCTTGAACTTCCCTTGAAATCATTGATAGTTACATATGGATGACATGGAGCATGTCTTCACGATGGAGGAGATCCTCGGACCCTTTTGGGACCTGCCACCACTACCAACACCACCACCACCAGAGGAGACTCTGGTGACTGGCATCGCCAGTGTCATAGACAATGGTGTTGCTACTCATGGTGGTGATGGGGAGGGTAGTAGTGACATAATGAATCAGAACAACACAGAGTGGACCTTTGAGAGGTTACTAGAGGAGGAGCTTCTAACAAACACAACGCCCGGTGGCAAACTCTAGTTTCTCAGCCCTAAATGTTGATCCGTGGTGGAGGTGAACCACAGAACGATGGCGCCCGATGGCGCCAAGGGCGGTGAGTACCATAGGTGATCCCATGGAGTACAATGCCATACTGAAGAGGAAGTTGGAGGAGGACCTCGTGGCCTTCAAAATGTGGAGGGTACTGCTCTTTCCCCTGTCTTTATCTAATGTTTCTTGAATTGTCGTACTCTATGGATTAGTTGTAGTTTTTGTTGTTTTCTTACCTGGTCATGTAATAATTGAAATCAGTTAGTGCTTTTTGTGATGTATTAAGTTTATATCACATCTAGTGCATCGAAAAACACCTTTTAAAAGTGAATAGATAATTCATGATCTAGAGACTTTTTTTTTGATAAAATGGTTTAGAGATATGGTGTTACAGTTTGTTGAGATCTATGATGACATGAGCTATGGCATGTTTGGCCATACAAACTGACAAAAAATAATGCCACATCACAGGTCACTGTGTTTGTTTTATATAGGGCTAGTCCCACGAGATTTTTGTGATGTTGGATTGTGGCATGTGTGGGTATACAAACTAACAATCCATCCTTAGCAGTTTTTTAAAACTAGATTAAGCACCATTTACAAACGAGCTCTTTACAAACTTTAGAGATGGCTGACGACTTTGCATGTGCATATGTATGTTCCATCCTACCATGCTTTTTGGACGTTCCCACTCAGCATTTTTTTTTTTGAATTTTTCTAATGTTTTAACTTCAAATTTTGACATACCCATCCACAGGCCTCTAGTAGTGCTGTGAACTCAGAACTTTCCCAAGGCTCAAACAATCACAATAAAGGTACTATCTACTATGGGCCCTCTTACATTGTTTACAAGAAAATATGACTGAATAATAATGTTAAAATCCAAAGTTAATTATTATGTATAAGGCGTATTTTTCTCCTTCCTCTTTGGCTCATTTAGGTAGCAAGAACAAGAATCTGGTGCAGAACAGGCTCAACAATGGTGAAGACCCAATCAATAATCATGCTCAAATGCAGATCCTCGTGCGAGGCTTGCTACTAGCTCTTCCTCAAGGGATCCTTCACCATCAGAAGAGGAGGTGGATGGAGAAGTAGAGATTCTTGGATATAAGATGCCTACCGAGGAAAGAGTGAGGAAAAGGTAGTGACATTAATTTGCAACATATATGGTTTTACCTTTGCATCCTTTCAATACAATATCAACAAAAAGGTGACCTTCCAGAACCTATTTTTTACTTGATTTTAGAAAGGAATCTAACAGAGAATCAGCCAGACGCTCAAGATATAGAAAAGCCGCTCACTTAAAGGATCTCGAGGATCAGGTGTGGCATCGCAAATTATATATATATTATTATATAGTTTTCATTTGCCTACTGAAAAAGGAATCAAGAATTTGAGAGTAATTAATGAGTGTAAAATGGTGCTTGATCATTACAGGTAGAACAGGTTAAAAGCTGAGAATTCTTCTTTCCGAGGCGCCTTACGCTTTGAACCAAAAAGTACAATGATGCTAATGTTGACAACAGGGTATTGAAAGCGCAGACATGGAGACCCTAAGAGCTAAGGTATGATATATACTGTAGTGATCAGGTGTGTTTTTATGCTTCAAACGCTTCAAAATCATCCGTGTAGTTGACATGGTATAAAATCTGGTTGCGGTGAAGATGGGAGAGGACTCTCTAAAAGCGGGTCATAGAGATGAGCTCACCGACCTCCATGCCCATTCCAACGCTTCCAGCTCATCGATGCCAAGGTGCCTATCCCGCATCGACATCATCAACTATTTCACCACCACCCCGCCAGATGATGCTGCGGTTGACAATAGTTTCATGCCCATGCCGTAACCATTGCAACTTCAATCGCAGGCGAGGAGCCAACCACATGTGGAGCTTCCTGAATACCACCACGAGATAAACGGAATAGCGACTCTGGGCAGAATCGGTGTTGGGTCCAGATGAGACCATAAACATGGATATGTTTTAGGCATTGTTGCAAGTTTCCGTAGTCTCTTGTTGTAGTTAATTATCATTTGTGCTTGCATGCCCCGCGTGGACTGTAATTTTTCGCCGCGGTGTCTTTGGAATCGCAGGGAACAACCGCTGGTTTTATGAATAAGGCTGGTTGTCTCCCTTGACATTTTTCAAATAATTGACAACCATAAGTGTTTTGTATGATCCCAGCAGTTTTTGGAAGGTCTTAATGATAGTGGCTGGTTGTCTCCCTTGACATTTCAGATAATTGAAGACCATGGGTGCTGTTGGGATCATACAAAACACTCATGGTTGTCAATTATAGTGTTGTTTTGTCCGCCCACGCTTTGTTCGCTTGAACGTATCAGCCATGGTACAATGTTTTTTCTCTCACAACAAAACAACTTTTCGCAAAAACCATCAACCGAACATCCCCATATCAGATCAAATTATATAAAAAAATATAGCTAATATCGTAAATAAGAAGCTAGGGTTATCCGGATCACACATCTTACTACGTGGATAAAAAAATGTCTACAATAATCCGTGCCTTTTCTATTTTTATTTTATTTTATTTTCCTCTTTTTTACGCTAGAGTATCTTTGATTTCTCCTTCCTCAAGTCCATCATCCGAACTTCAAATGAGGGAGAATTAACTTCCTACCATTAACAAATGGTGCCTTCTGGTAGCATTTTTATGGTTGCCCCAATGCTTTTGGCAGCAGAGAGAGAAATAGGATATTAAATTGTCACTTTTGTTTGCGTGGCACGCTAGTACTTACTCAACTTAGCACGCTTGTGTGAAACTGTAATACATGAGACGTTTCATAAATCAAAACTTGTACTACCATTCCATATACAATTAGAGATTTAACCAACTACTAAAAACCAAGCGCCTACAAAGCAAAGAGGGAGTAAACCCAAATCAAATTGAAAACCCTAACCCTAGCCCTCATCAAGATCACATTGCAATATAGCCCACGGAAAAAGGGTTGGATGTAGACACATACCTTTGCTCCATCGCAATGGTGGTCCTATGAGACGACGTTAGAGAGGAGGGGGTGGCATTGTGGGTGATGGCGCAAATGGGCAGCAAGCAAGACCGGGTCATGTGGAGCAAAGAAAGAAAGGGACATGAGAGGTGAGTGGGTGTGGAGGGAATATAAATACATCGGGGTAGAGTGATCGTCTCACACCGGTCCGCCGACTCGGATCCACGGAGGTGTGACATGTTAGTGTGCCACGCCGGCCGCAAAAAGTGACAATTTCGCGTATCGTTTTTTTTGTCATGTCTCGGTTGCCAAATGCGTAGCGACAACCCCTCAGCGCAGATGTGGCCACCCCTCCACATCATCCCGACTCCACCGCCAAGAGGCTAAAGCGATTCACCGATAAGATCCCTATGTAAGGCACAATCGCCGTTGCCGCCTCAACCGACCGTGGAGGCACAACCAATATTGTTGAGCCGCATCAGGAGGATCCGCCGCATAGAGCTCTCACATGTCCCAATTTTTAAGCGATGAGAGGTGTTGATGATGAAGTTTAATGTGATTAACCGATGGACGAACGAGGTCTTCTACAACAACTAAGAACATCAACGACATCATCTTCGTTGATGAGCTCAACAACTCACATGCCGAGGCAATGCTATAGGATCTAGGGGAAGCGGCCAAGTGTAGCACAAGACAACTTGCCTTATGGCCGGTGATTGCTAGGTAGCATGATTAGCAAGAATAATCTATGATCTCTCTTTTTTTTTTTTTTTTTTTTTTTGGTAAGAATGACATGAACAGCTATATAACACAATTTCTAAATGTGTTATTCGTGATTTGTTGTTGTAATTTTTACTATTTTTTTTATCTTATAGTACGAAATAATACGCAAACCTTTGATGTGCTAAGAAAGAAAAAAAATCGCCATCCGTTATAATGGTAAATGTTTTTTAGGGAATTAATGGTATAAAAGGTTTATTCTCCCCGCAAAATGCTCTGCTCCTTCCCCTCTCATCTCCACCACCGCCAGGACGACCTCCGCTGCTCTCCGCCAGCGCCCCTTCCTCTTCCTCCTCCCCAGTCCCGCCGCTCTCCCGCTCCCCTTCCTCCCCTCGCCGTCACGACCGCACGGCCCGTGCTCCGCGTCGCCGCCTCCAAGCCACCAAGGAAAGGGAGGACAGGGGAGGCGGGGGGAACCGACGGCGGCGGCGTGGTGAGGAGGGAGTCAAGCGGAGGAAGTAAGGGAAGGAAGTGGTGCTGTGGTCTCCTTGCCACCGCCGGCGGACTACTACCATGTCGTCTCTGGGCATGTCCAAGGGGATCCTGGAGATCGCCAAGTTCGGCGTCTACGTCTCCGTGCCCGTCGCGCTCACCTACCTCGTCGCCACCGACTCCAAGACCCTCAAGAAGCTCATGGGCCTCGTGCGTTCTTCTATATACTCCCAATTCCCTCTCCCTCTCGCTCCCTTTCAGGCGAATTTTAGCTGCTGCTTGTGTAGATGTTCTTCCAGTGATGGATTAGGGCTTAAGACCCGATTGGGGATCTGTGGTTCAGTGGTGCCTGTTTTAGCTGGTTTGGATTTGGATGGTGCTAGTTTATTTGAGCAAATTCAGTTGGATTTAGATTAGATGCAACAATCTTATTATCCTTTGCTTTTTTTTTCTATTAGAAATCTAGAGTTTTCTAAGTGTGTGTCATTTGCATAGGAAATGCAGCTGAATGCTTGACTCCACAAATCCTCCTATTAGAAGAAACAGAGTCATGGTTGTGTCACCAAGGTGCCAAACACCTGCTTGTATCCTAGTCCTTAGATTGGGCGCTTTTTCTTCCTCGTGGTGAAAATTTTATCTATATTCTTATAGATATTCATAGATATTCTTGTTTAGACTCGTAATGCACATTCATATTGACCTAGCATGTGTATGGCAGTCTGCTCTTGTGCAAAATACTATGGTTGTGGTATGGTTTGTTAACAGCTGCTCAGATGTTTCTTTATGCTCAGTGAACATTTTTGAGAATTGATTTGATCCACCAGACCACAAACTTGCAAAAGATGAATTCATTGCCTGTTTGTTTTGATTGATCCCACTGGATCAAACTTGCAAAAACATAAAATTCATAACATGTATGTGATATATTCTGGAAGGCCTAGATTTTATAGATTTACATCAAGATTAAACTACCTGTGTGCCCCTTTGCAGCGCCCTTATGTGGTTTATCCGCCTGAAGGCCCACGCCCTCCACCACCAGAAGAACTGCGTGAAAGGGCACGGAGATTGCTCGGAAGAGGCAGCAGAGTTGATTGGATGGTGGTTTCTCTAGGTGTCTGTATCCAGGGAACAACACAGATGATGAATCCATCTCTCAAGAACTTATATGGATGTCAACTTATTGCTCTGGTTGTTGATATGGAAGTGGAACAGCCCTGGTCTTTAACATCCTTTTACTGATGTTGTTACAATAATATCCTCAACAAGTGGTTTGTTGTGACACATGATGTTTTGAGCCATGAGATACTGAGGAGAGAGAATCGACTAAATATTATTTGATGTATTTCTCGTTGGGAGCCAGGTTATATGATATGACTTCAACTGAGTTGTTTGAATGGTGAAGAATAAAAAGAAAGTTATTTTTTTTTTCTGTATTTTTATATTATAATAATTATGATTCCTCCAATCTGAGTTTTTGACACATAATTGAAGAATGCAGTTGTTGGAAATGAGCATGACAAGCCTTTAGGCATAGATAATCACTCTATTTGGGTTTCATATTTATATTTACAATAGAAATTTATAAACCAACATATGGGTTATGTACACTTGTGTGAATACTAATGGTGTGTTTGTGCATGTAATTTGAGGGATCAGTCTGTTCTTGTACGACTGGAGCTTCTGTAAGACCCGTTATACAGAGGTAGGAGTGACCGGGCAATTCTCTCCTTCCACCAAGACAACGCCAATAAAATGCCAGAAAAACAGCACAGCACCAATTGGGAATGCCCATCTGTGCAAGTAGATCAGCAGCATATAAGAGTGATATCACAGCATAACAGGTACTAGAGATGCCATGGCCAATGTAGAGTTGAAGAGAGGAAAGAACCCTGACCTGTCAAGATCAAGAACAGGGCTGTAGACGATGGTTTCCCAAGAAGAGACGATAATATGCCAGACGGGGTTGTAGTACAGGGACTCTGATGACCAGAACAACCTCGTATATGTCTCTAGGAAGGCAAACATCACCCACGCAGCAGCTTCAAGCAGGAAGAACTTGATCAAGAAGCGCCCAATGACAACCATGACCAGGGAGAATATGACCAGCCAGTTGAAGAGTTTGTTGTTGTATTCCTTGATGAAAAAGAGCACGGGATCTTGCCAGCATCTGGAAGCATGCATAGATGATAAAACTAGGTTAAGGTCATTTTATATTTTGTTGATGCTATAGTCATCTGAACTCGTCAGTGAAACGAGAGAAACCTTTGACATTCGGCGTTGATAGCTTTCCTTGGCTGGCCCACGCAATCCATTTCAAAAAAGTTTGATTGCAGAGAAGGAATCCGGCGTCAAATTTTGCCATGGATGGAAGCTTCAAGACTTGAAGGTGTTCCATCTTATCTTCACACTCTGAGAACCGTGCTTCGCACAGCTTTGATGACTGATACTCATTAGCTTGACCGAAGTTTCTGTAGATCTAAAACAAATACCTTGTTAGGTATGCTGTATAGATATTATCATCCACAATGCAAAGTAAGCTACAAGACACACAATACTAAAAAAAAAAAATAGTTATTTCCCTGAAAGCCAAGAAAAAAAAAAAAAATGTAGTGGTACACACGAAACACTACACTTCCATGCTTAATCGGCTCTGAAAAATAAACATAAAATTTTGAACTCTGAAGCAAGCAATGCAAACCTTTGCAACCAAACAAAATGCAAAAGGTAAGATTTTATTACGGACTGAATATAAAATAATTAAAAAAATGTGTGTAAAACCTTTTAATCTCTTCTTCAAGCTTGAAGATGGATTGAGCAGCATGGTGTTTACCGAAATGCTGCTTGTCGAAAAGCCTTCTGGCTTCGTCGTTTGCCAGGTCATGGAAATGCTGAAGTTTATCTGCTGACACTGGTAGGCCTGCTCTGCCCATTCTTTTCATTGTACACCTTCAAGCAACGTTCAAGAATGGCCTTATTGAAAATTTCAACAAGCGATCCGGTTGATGGAATTTCACCTTTATTCAAAGCCTCAAGTATCTAAACAAGAGAGATAATTTTAGATAATACTTTTGTAATTTTTACAAGGTTTTTATTGGGATAATATTTTTGCAATGATATATCAAAATACTGAGTGCCAGTAATGAACTCTCCATATAAGTAATTACCGCTCCTAGGAAGGATACAAACTCTGTTCCATTCAGAGTTCTACCCTGCACAATTTTCGGCTTTATCATGGATGCAACAACTTCTTTCAATTGATCCCTTTTCTTAAGATACAACGGATCAAGTTCATGGTCCTCCATATCACATAGCTTTGTCCTTTGCAGATGAGGCTGGAAAAGAATAAGTTCAATCTCACCTACTGATGATGCAAAAGGAAACCATATAGTATATATAATAACTAACTGAGTTCACATTGGAGAAATGTATTTATAGTTCTCATATATGTACTTGATGAAAGATCAAAGATAAGCATGTGTTTCATCCCAAAAAAATGTTTTCAATTTTTTGCTAAGACTAACTGAGTGGCATAATGCTTCTAATATCATTGCAGAGCGTGAAAAATCGAAGATTGTCTCACCTGTGGTAAGCTAAAAAGCTGTACTGTTATCTCCCATAACCGCCAAAGAGTCTCTGATTTGGTTGAGCTGATATGACACTAACATTATTTTCTTCAACCAGAATTGCATATCATATCTCCAAGTTATAATAGATGGACTGAAAGAACATTACCTCATCAATATTTTTGTCTCCTGTAGAAATATAAAAAGGGGTAAGTTGAATTCAATTGCTGATAAAATATATCCAGTTCTGCAAAGTGCAAAGAAAAATGCTTCCATAGAAAAAAACTAAACAACACACTAAAAAAATAGTTTGTCAGATATCTTGTATACTTGAACTAACCATTGTTGTTAGGTACCCGTTGAGAGCTTCATCAACCATCTGCTGAACAGATTTTCCTTCTGTATCATGGAAGTTACTGACATCAGAGGAAGTTTAATAATTATGGCACGGGTGTATACTACTGCTGCTGCTACAAAGCTGATTATTTGAAGAATCAGCACTATTTCTTTATCCAAAAAGCTGTTAAGGTAAGCATAACCCTACAGTTCTTTTTAGCATATTCAACATTTTCGATACTAGGAGATCAAGGGAATATGCCTCATAATGACAAAGATTATGATCTCTTCTGTGACTGGTTATCAAATTCTCTGCATTCCACCCGAGACAAAATAAATACTGTATGGTCCAAACAAAAATGTCCATATGCATTACAGGAAGCAACTTACGGAGGAAATCCCTCTGGATCAACCACAGAAGCTTTGCTGGCTCAAAAGCAACATCTTGCCCCTGCAGAGCCACACAACATGATGTTCGTATACTTCTCCATGTCATAACTCTGAGATGTAGGTTAATGAAGTTTTACCTTGACTCTAATTTACCACAAATCAGAGGGGAAATGGAAATATGTTAGAATACGACACACTTGGTAAAATGAGAAGTTTGAACTAGAAATAGCTGGAAGCAAACCTTCCATAGAATTCTTCAGCAATTTCGACAGCAAATGAAAGCCTAGTGATATCGGCTTCACGAATCTGTCATCAAAAGTAAGTAAATTTAACTCCTATGAAATGAATGAGTGGTGGTGAAGCCCTGAGGCATCATAGGAAAGGAACTCACTGTTTCAGGAAGATTGTAGATCAGAACAGAACTTAAAACAGTTGCCAGAGCAAATATCCTGTCACAAGCAGAAAGTCCAACATGTTTGTAGCCACATCCAAACCAAAAGACTATAATTCAGAATGATGTATGTCTTAGATGTGGGGAACAAACCTATCATCATATACATTTGATTTTCCAACACTCTCAAATCCTTCAGTGTCCAGGTATAGGACAGACACTTTGGAGCCACCAATATCCACCTCAACAGGGGAACCCCATACCCATATACCTGTGTAGTGTAAATTGGTTTGTCGATATCCTTCAGTAAGGATATTACAAGAGTGTACTACATTGGTGTAATTGCCAGTCCACCTTACCTTTTGTTTTGGTATCCCGCATGTGTCCAACTCCAAAACCTGTGCAGAAAATTTATTTATTTATATCATCCCTACAGTTCAATAATCATGTGTTTGATTTTTTCTTGAAGAATGATTTTTGTAACATAAGCTCGACGTACCTTTATCACATGACAGCGAGAGAAGTTGGTTGAGGAGAAAAGATTTGCCAGACCGATAGGGACCAATAACCTAATTTTACAACAAAAAAAGAGATAGTGCTTGGTATGTTAAAGCCAACAGGTTTTAGTTTGTTATGAGAAACTAACTACCCCGTATTCATTCAAAGCAATAAGCCAATGGACTAGTAGAGTTTCGAACATACAGAGACAGCAGCTATTGGAGTACTGATCCTTTGAATTGCCTGCAAACCTTCTTTTGTGAGACGGAGTTTCGTATGCCCGTGGTCAGGCTCCACTATTGGAAACCTGCATAGTTATCTCTGATCAAAAAGTCTGACAACTAAAATGAACTTCTTCTAGACTATTGTTGAAATGACCTATGCTTTCCATCTCAGATTATCTTTTGTCATCTGATCTAAAGTAGAAATAAACAGAATAAGACTATTGCAGACATGTTTCATTCCCATTCGCTCAGGTAATAGAGAACTCTGAAGATGGTTTCATCCATACAAACAGCAGAATCCCCATTTGATTAGTATGCGGATAAGATTGACATCCATTCACGGTACAAAGAACATACAGATTCCCTCAAATTGCTAGAGTACCTAATCCACGTTTCACATACATAACTATACCCACATGGTTTCAGCCCCATGCGTCACAAACACAACCTACTCCCTTACGGCCTCTGGTTTCACCCATAACAACATTCTTAGATGACAAACCAAATTCATGACCAAGCCTCAGATGCTTGATAACAATCACGCATTTTGAACACAAAAATAAACATCACACCAACTTTTTTTCAAAATGACAGCATTTTTTTCAAAATGACAGCAAGAGCTTTGCTGGCTTGCCGCAGATTGCAATAACAAAATGATATTTACAGAAGAATATGCTTGGGTGAAATGGCTGGTCCAGCATTGAAATTATGGCATGCTCATATTGGAGGCATCACTTATATAAATGAGATGAGATGACAATACTATTTCAAATCTGAGTCTACACGCCTGCAACATGGATCGCTGCAATGAACAATTGAACGCACACGAGACCAGACACATGAATGACTAGCACTGAACAATTGAAAGCACGGAAGATCTGACGCAGAAGCAGCGGGTAGAATCGCCCAATCAAACATTTCTGCACTTACGCGCGGTCGAGGCCGCCGGGATCGGCAAGACCTGCCAGTGCCGCCACCGCGGCAGCAAGCATCCACACCGCGGCCCACACCGCCGGGGCACACCCCATAATCTCTGCGACGCCACAGCCGCCCTCTGGTCACAGGCTCGCCGCCGAGCGCCAAACACCATGCGCGATCGCCCCCTTTCGGCTGGCTGCAACGGCAACGGGTTCTCCCTGTGATCGGGGAGGAGGCAAGGGGACAGGGAAGCGGTCCGCACCAGCAGCGGGGGCGTGATAAAGGGCCCGGCGGGGCGGCGATGGGCTTTTGCTTGGCGAGAGCGAGGAAGGAGACGTCGAGGCGAGGCGAGGCCGGGGTGGTCGGCGAGCGAGGAAGCGGAAGACGCGACGAGAGGGCAAACCGGATTCTTTGTTAATTATACACATCCGGTTCAAATTCGTGATTAGCCGCGGTTTAAAATTTTTAATTAAAATCAAAATCCAAATAATTCGTCCACGTATCGGACGCAACGAGTAGCCGTGGCCGCTTTTTGACAGTATCTGGATTGTGCGCCGGGTAGTCGTGGGCTATGGGCATGCCATCACTTGTCAACAACTGAGAATTTGGGCCTAAGCTTTGGGCCTAATCTTCAGTCCAATTAACAGAAGCAAATATTCCAATACAAATAAGCGCAAAATTATGACAAAGCCGAGTAAGGTATTAGTTGGAATGGAGAGAGCATACAGTTACAGTTAAATTTACATCTTGATGTAGAGTGAAATTACAGTTAAATTTACAAAGCTGTTAGTTCAGACGATTTTTACAAGTCATCTAAATGTAGAAAGAAATTAGAGTTAAATTTAGACAGTTTTAGTTCACCTACAGATTGGTGAATTCATCATTCATTAACCTTTAGATTGGTGGATCCCTCAGCAGAGCTTGAGCTCGGTGGACTGAACCGCAAGAATCTATGCATTCGTTCATATACGCTTGACTATCCAGAATTAGTTCAAGTTCTCCCCAAACACACTGAATTTGTTCAGCAGCTGCTCCACTTCCTAGTGTGATCTTCTTGATGTCAGATTGTCACTCAAAATTTTAATACTAGTTTTAATGCCAAAAATCATCACAAATGTCTACCAGACTCAAAAATGGTTACTCTGTTTTGGCCTCAGAATCAATTGCAGTGTTAACAGCATGGCAAAAGCCAATCAGCCCCGAAAGATGGTGTATTTTATTGCAGAGTTTCATCACCGGCCATCATGAAACATTCAGATCCACCTCTACGATTTAAGAATACAAATGTAAAGTATAATAATCTCAAGGCAAAAATAGTAAAATAAATGGAATAAATAAAAGCATGGAGATGCACAAAACCAAGAAAAGACGAGCGAAAGATCCGAGGGATAGCGTTGGGGACATCAGAATTGCAGAGTTGGCAGCATGGCTCGCCGTAACGAACCAATCAGCCCCGAAAGATGGTGTGTTTTCATTGCGTTTTTCATCACAGTCCACCCAACCAAACTCGCAATCGGAAGAAATAATAGAAGAAAAAACCTCTCACAAAGGGACGACAAAAAAAAAACAATCGGAACAGAGAAAATCAACAGACCACAAATGCTTCATGACAAACTACCATCTACCTAGAGAGACCAAAAGCACCAACAGCAGGTTCACCGGCGGCGGCGGCGGCGGCTGGTACAGCGGAGAGCGGAAACCCTAGGTAGCCATATGTAATGGACGATCGACGGCGGAGGTGGTCTGTTTATAAAGGAGCTGGGGTCTAGTCCCAGCCGTTGGATTAGATTACTTCCGAGAACGATGTGCCGATGAGGGTTTGCCCCAGTTCAATTCAGCCCAAAAATAAGGAATTTCGGCCCATGCTTTTTCAAGTGGAGAACAAGAGGGCATATGCCGGCCCATACCAAAAGGAGCCCAAGCCGCCGTTAGTCTGGTACTGTGCTGTGCATCCACTCCTCGCCTGAACGGTGGCTGCTCTGCTACTCCCCGAGACCCCCGATGGTGCTCCCGTGCTCCGCAAATGTTGCCTCCGGGACGGCGCCCCCGGCTGCCTGAAGCGCCACGGCTACGACTACACCGGCAACCTTTAGCTCCACCGCCGCCGCCGGCGGTGGCGCGATACTCTCCGCACACCACACGCTGACATGGACGAGCCGCCATGCCCGCCTCCGCCCTCGCCTCCACACCCGCGACCCGCGCTCAACTCCGCCGCCGCGACGTCATGGCCGGAGCTACTGGCGCCATTCGACCTATCCCGCCTCCGCGCAACGCTCTCCTCCCACCCACTCACCCCACGCCGCCTAGCCCGCCTCCCGCGCGCCGCTCTCCCCAGCCACATCCCTGCTCCTCCTCGACTGGTACGCGTCGTCGCACCCGGCGCTCACCTCGCCCCCGCTCCGCCCCATCCTGGCCGCCGACCCTGACCGCGCGCTCGCGCTGCTCGACTCGCTCCCGCCCACCCGCCTCCCACCGCTCCGCGAGTCGCTCCCTGCTCCCGCTCCTCCGCTCCTTGCCCCCCGGCCGCGCGCTCCACCTGCTCGACCAGATGCCCCGCCGCTTCGCCGTCACCCCGTCCTTCCGCTCCTACAACGCGGTGCTCGCCACGCTCGCGCGCGCCGACTGCCACGCCGACGCGCTGCTCCTGTACCGCCGGATGCTCAGGGACCGCGTCCCGCCCACCACCTGCACTCACCTTCGGCGTCGCGGCGCGCGCGCTCTGCCGCCTCGGCCGCGCCGGCGACGCTCTCGCGGTGCTCCGCGGGATGGCGCGCCACGGGTGCGTGCCCGACGCCGTGCTCTACCAGACCGTCATCCACGCCCTGGTCGCGCAGGGCGGGGTCGCCGACGCCGCCACGCTCCTCGACGAGATGTTGCTCATGGGGTGCGCGGCGGACGTCAACACCTTCAACGACGTGGTGATCGGGCTGTGCCGGCTCGGCCGCGTGCGAGAGGCGGCCAGGCTCGTGGACAGGATGATGGTGCAGGGATGCACGCCGAGTGTGGTGACGTATGGGTTCCTCCTGCGGGGGCTGTGCCGAATGAGGCAGGTGGACGAGGCTTGGGCGTTGCTGAGGAAGGTGCCGCAGGTGAATGTGGTGGTGATGCTTAACACGGTGATCCGTGGATGTCTGGCGGAGGGGAAGCTGGCCAGGGCGACAGAGTTGTACGAGATGATGGGTTCGAAAGGATGCCCGCCGGATGTGCACACATACAGTATATTGATGCATGGCCTTTGCAAGCTTGGGAGGTTTGGTTCAGCAATCCGGATGCTTGATGAGATGGAGGAGAAGGGTTGTGCGCCAAACATCGTGAACTACTCTACCTTGCTGCATTCATTTTGCAGGAATGGCATGTGGGATGACACAAGAGCATTGTTGGATCAGATGTCAGCCAAGGGATTTAGTATGAACTCCCAAGGATACAACGGTATCGTATATGCCTTAGGCAAAGATGGCAAGCTTGATGAAGCGATGAGGCTTGTCCAAGAGATGAAGAGTCGGGGGTGCAAGCCTGATATTTGCACGTACAATACAATAATTTATCATCTGTGCAACAATGGCCAGATGGATGAGGCAGAACATATCTTTGGGAACTTACTTGAAGAGGGTGTTGTCGCTAATGGAATAACCTATAACACTCTCATTCATGCACTTCTGCGCAAAGGGAAGGTGGCAGGAGGGCCTAAGGCTTGCAAATGAAATGGTGCTTCATGGTTGCCAGCTAGATGTTGTTAGCTACAATGGCCTGATTAAAGCCCTCTGCAAAGAGGGGAATGTTGATCGGAGTATGGCGTTGCTTGAGGAAATGATGACAAAGGGAATTAAGCCAAATAATTTCTCGTATAACATGCTCATCAATGAACTCTGCAAGGCAGGAAAGGTACGTGATGCACTGGAGCTCTCAAAGGAGATGCTGAATCAAGGACTGACACCTGACATTGTGACTTACAATACGCTCATAAATGGATTATGCAAAGTGGGATGGACACATGCTGCTTTAAATCTCCTAGAGAAGCTACCCAACGAAAATGTGCATCCTGACATTATCACATACAACATTCTCATTAGTTGGCACTGCAAAGTCAGATTGCTTGATGCTGCGGCTATGCTTCTAGACAAAGCAATAAATGGGGAATAGTTCCTAATGAGCGAACATGGGGAATGATGGTACAAAATTTTGTCAGACAGCCAGTCCATCTTGAGGGTTACTAGAAGGATTTATTGTATATGCTGTATGTCATAACGGTTTTGGGACTCTGCAGCTCGATATGCTTTTTAGATCAATATGGGCGCATCTTAACTTCCAGCATAGTGACTGTCGTGCATGTTGATCTGGTACATTTTTTTTCTTCTCTGTTACAACTTGTACCATCAAAGTTACATCTATTGACCAAGTAATACTATTTAATATCTTCCTGTACAGAGTTTAACAACTTCTTATGAAATGTGCTTGTTGAAAAATCACTGATGTATGTAGCATAAGCATGCTTTCTGTTAGTAGTAGAATATTTTATTCCTTTGAAAATCTTGACCCAACCATGTTCTGTGAACTCTAGAATTTAGAGAACCTATTATATGCATTCACAAACTGTATGTGCATACCTGTTGGTTGTCATTATGGCAAACAAGGACAGCTACCAGCTGAAACAATGGATTGGTTAATTGTATAAACTGTAGTATCGTTGGTAGATTGGTTAATTGTATAAACTGAAACAAGGACAGCTCTCCATTTTAGCAGTGATGTAATATCGTTGGTAGATTGGTTAATTGTATAAAATGTAGCTTGATGGCATATAATGCTGAACTTTGCAGGACTGCTGGAGCCCTTTTTCTCTTAGATGACTGATTAAGCACCAAAGAAAATACCCATTGACAGAATTCAACCAGAGTCTTGGCTGAAAATGCTTGAACGGGAAGAGAAGATCTCTGGTAGCACAGTGGTCATGCTGTGAGCGATATATAATGGACCCTTCTACTATTCGAGCTGCACATCTTACCTGCAGTATTGAAGCATCCTAAGGTACAGAAATCCTAGGAGGCAAGAAAAATTTGTTAACTGGACATACAGTACTTGCTTACATAATTTTTTTTTTTTTCTATTTGAAAAGGCAGCATATAGTATGAAACAAGTGCACCCCAAGACTATTTCATTGTGTGTTGTCTTGAGGTATGACCCAACTTGCTTGTAGTCATAGTGTTCTTCAGAATATGACCACTTCAATTGAGGTGCCGAAGTGTAGTTCCATTGTCTACTTTATAAGAAAAATGAGGTCGCTTGAGGAACATAACAGTTTGATGGCTCTGGAGTAGCTAATGCACTTGAGGTTTAATCTGAATTTTTTGGCATAACAAGCCCATTATTGTGCACTCTTATTGGAATCTCTGAGTTAGCAGTATCAGAAGAGATTCGAAATTGCTGTTAAGTTTATGATGGGATCCTGTGAGTCAGTGGAAATAGAATTGGTAAATATTGTAAACTGTAGAGATAGATTTTCTATTGGTTTTCCAAAGACAGGGTTGTATTGGTACATTCCATTATCAGAACTATGATAACTGTTTGGGTTTTCTAATTACAGTAATCCCATTTGGACAGGATCAAGACCTTGATGTCAAGACCTTGATCCTTCATATAGATGAAAATTTTGTGTTATATTACTTTTTTTATTATATGTGGGATCTGTATTCTGTAAAACTGATGGTTTTTTGTGTCCCTATTTGTGAATTAAAATCATAGTAGCAGCATTGAGAAGGGACAATATATAGATGGGTGCCAACACTGTGATTTTAAACATTGAATACTACGGTTTAACCAAAACCAAATTATTAGACTTAAGCTTATTGTATTGCTTAGGTATTGGCTAACTAATGTATTGTATGTATAGTATGGCCTCCATGAGGCGCTGTCCCTATTCTAGCACTACTGATCTTGAGCTTGGATGGATTCAGGATTTTTCTTTCTTAAGCATATAGTATGAAAACAAATCCGCCCCAAATTCTATATCATTTTGTGTTGTCTTGAAGTTTGATCCAACTTGCTTATGGTCATACAGGGTTCTTCAGAATATGACCACTTCAATTGAGGTGCGGAAGGATAGTTCCAGAGTCTACTTTCTTTATATGTTAAAAAAAAAGTGGTAGCTTGACGGAACATAATAGTTTGATGTGATCTTTCTGTTCTGGAGTAGCTAATCCACTTTGCGGTTTCATCTGAATTTTTTGGCATAACCAGCCTGTTCTTGTGCGCTCTTATTGGATTCTCTGAGTTAGCAATATCAGAAAAGATTGTGAAATCACTTTTAAGATTGTGATGGGATCCTGTGTTAGTGGAAACAGAATTGGTAAATATCGTAAACTAGAGATAGATTTTCCCTTGATTTTCCAAAGACATGGAAGGAAACTTTTCATTATTAGCTTTTTACGATAAATGTGTGGGTTTTCTAATTACTGGAATCCCGATTGGTACAGGATCAATACCCTGAGATTTCATATAGATGAAAATTCCGTGTTACGTTACTTCCTTTTATCTGCAGGAGCAGTAAAAGTGCTATTTTTTGGGTTTGTGAATTTAAGTCGTAATGACAACATTGAGAAGGGGACAATACATAGATGAAATGCCAACACTGTGATTTGAAACATGGAATAGCAGGGTTTAATGAAAGATAAGTTATTAAACTTAAGCTTGTTGTATGTATTGCATAGGTGTTGGCTAGCTAATGTATTGTACAGTATGGCCTCCATGAGGCTCTGCCCCTGTGGGTGTCTGCATTATTTTATTTCTTGTACTATTGATCTGGAGCTTGGACGGATTCATGATTTTCGCGAAAACAGCATGTTTATTAAGCTTTCCACTCATTCATCTACTGTACCTTTTCCTTACAGATATGCAGTTTGTTTCATTTGTTGACTGTAAGCTAACTTTTATAGTTTCCCTTTTTTTTTCTCTTTGGCTTGTCCAGTGGCAGTGAACCATTGAGCGAGTGGTTGAGTTGAGTACCCATGAATCACAGTCTCCCTGGGATTGGTTGGCACTGGTAATGAACTTGTGTGATGCTGTCTGTGGTCAGCGTTTCCACGGCACTCAAGGTCATTTGTTCTATCTATCCTGAGATTCTGAAATGTGTGTTCTTGTTCTCCCAGAATACTCCATCATTCTGAAGCACGTGTATTCTTTCCAGGAAAAGCAGGGCAAGGCACAAGGCTTCCCAGGTACTACTACTAATTATTCTAACCAAGGATTTCCTAATTCTGTGCAGCACAATCTATTGGGGCGGCATCCTGATCCAGGAGCTTTTTCCTCTGCTCCCTCCCAGTATTGCAGAGGCGGGCGTTCACCGACCGAATAACCTTTTAGTCTTTGGTCCTGGCGATATTGGTGCTGGACTTGCCGGGCCCAAGGCAAGTGAAGTGACCGACCCAGCGTCGTCGTGTGTCTCCGGCGCACTCCCCCCACCGCCTATGCCTCACCGTCCCCAACCAAACTGGGACTGAGGCCAGCAGCGACCAGCGTGCTCGGCTCGGCCGCAGATGCAAAGGCGTGGTCGTCGTCGTCCCCGCCTCCTCCTCCGAGGAGGCTTCCCCAAAGCACGATGCGTCGTCCACGGCGGCCAAGGAGGCGGCTACGTTACGTGCGTGTGCGGTGCGTGGGAGCAGGAGCAAACTGGATGGGTCATGGGAATTGTTACCGTTCCTCCTCGAGTGTTACTAGGGAGGGATTTTTATTCACCCTTGGATTCTGCAGCTGTCTGCTCGAACCTATAAACGGCTTGTCTTTCTGCGAGTACTACTACGGGCGTGTAAGATCCTGTGGCAGGGAAGCCGAAGCTGACGAGCACTGAGTACGTCCTCCGTGTCTGCGCTCCAGCCGGCCAAGGCGTTCGATCGGTTGGCTGGTTCATTTTCTGTTGGGCGATCGATGAAATGCTGGCTGGTGGTTGCCAAAGGCCCGAGGTGGGGGCGGCGAGTAAGGTTGAGCACGACCGCGGCGTGCGCTACAACACCCACGCCGTGGCCGTGGCCGTGGGCATTCGCGCGCGGCGACGCACGCGTGCGTGCGTCTCGGCCGTCGAGACACCACGAGCGGCAGCACGCACGCACGCACACGGCACACGACGCCCGCTCACGCGGTGAGGTTCAGGTCAGGCCTTTCACACCGTACCACCTGGCCCGTCGTGGCAGTGGCGCAGCGTTGGGTTGGGCTGGGCTGCCACTCGGTCAATGGCGCTGGCCCCCACACGGCTGACGGCACGGTAACCGTATCGTATCGCTTGTTTTCCCGGTCAAAATGGATGTATACCACCACCACTACAGTCGTGCGCACTGCACGGTAACCGTACCTTACCTGCCCTGTTCTGTTCCTCCCGATGCTTCTCCAGTGCTGGCTCGTTTGGACACTTTTTACTGGGTGGAAATTACTAGCAGTAAAATGCACGGCAAGGGCACACTAAACTTACACACGATGACCTTAAAAAACACTAGAACCTCTACTATACAAGAATAGAGTACAGGATCCGAATGCCACATAGGAGTACTACTAACAATTTAAAACCCTTAAGTATTTTATAACTAACAAAAGTTTATAAAAAAACTTTGAAAACTATAATACTAATAACATAGGAAAAAAAAGTTCCAAAGCAAATACAATGAGCTTAAGCCTCATGTTTAGTCTCTTTTAAAATCCTCTTGGGCTATTTACAATTTCATGAATCATTCAAACTTCCTACTACTAAGATTTGTTTTCCTTCATCCGTTCACACGAACCCACAAAAGTCGTGTTATGTCGCAGACCGCCAACGCAACAGAGTCCCAGTGTAGTGTACTCGTATGTCGCTCCTTTGTTGAACTTGAACCGGTGTTATATATCCAAATCATTTCGTTCCAAGACAAAAAGTGCTTTTGTACTTTTTGGGGTGTTTAGTTGGTGAAATATTTTAGGTTGCCATCAGAAGACTTTTCGTTTGTATTTGTAATCAATATCCAACCATGAATTAACTTCGGCTTAAAAGATTAGCTCCCACACTTTTCAAACCAAACCGTATAATTAGTTTTTTTTCATTTACCTACATTTAATGCCTAAAAATACGTTAAGAGATTCGATGTGATAGGGAATCAGAAAGCACTTTTGGGTTCTATCAGTACAAACTAAACACACCCCTAGGAGTATCCCTCCGTCCCCAAAATAAACGACGTTTTGCTTCCCGTAAAAACATCCACGCAAATTATATATAAAAATAGGATTAATATTTATATTACATAATTAGTATCATTGGAAAGATCTTTTGATCAGTTTTTAACAAATTTATTTGGAGATTTAAATCTACGTATTTTCTTACAAATCGAAGTCAAACTTCATGCAAGACGAAAAACCCAAAACGTCGTTTATTTTTGGGACGGAGGGAGTACGTACTACTGTATGCATCCGTGTACCGTAGTAACAAATTTTTCGATAAGCAGCGGTGGGCACTGCCTTGGGTTGGGGTTGGGACGTTGGGTTTCATTTTTCTATTTTTTACTTTTACCGCGGCAAGTGGGTGGTGGGAGGAGAGAAGCCACGCCGTCGCCATGGGCCTGCGCGCGCACGCACGCGTCGGCCTCGTGGGCTCCTCCCACCGTCGCCGGCCATGGACGCGCCTCTCGAGACGCCACGAGCGCAGCGCAGACCTCCTGCACGTACGGTACGACGACTGGCAGCAGTGACAGTAGTAGTAATATCCTCTGCGCACTGCGGTCAATGACGCCGGGCCCCACCGGCCAGTGACCAGTGGCCATTGCTCACCTCAGTACTGTCCGTTGCTGCTTCTTTAGCCCAGCCGAGCACAGTAGTACAAACTAGCGGTAAATGAAACTAGCGGTAAATGATGACCCAGTGAACACAAAAGCTGTATCACAACAGAGTTGACGTGCGATGACTTGCGCAGCTGGTTTCAGTGTTGTTTACGAATCGATAAAGCCAGTGGGGCTTGATCGATCAGCACAGTAGTAAAAACTTGAAACTGGACGTGTGATGACTTGCTGACTTGCAGCAATGTTTGGCCGTCTCAGAATAAGTTTGAAATAAGCCCGCTGCATAGATATTAGGAATTAGGATAAAAGAAAAATCATAGAATCTCAAAATCCCTTTCAAACGCTGCAAGATTAGAGAAGGAAGAATCTCAAAATCCCTTCCATAAAAAAGACATCAGAGATTATTTTTATCAAGGATCAAGATTTTATAATCTCGTCATCCAAATATATCGTAGTTAACGCTTTGATCCATATGGATTTCAAAAATCCGAATAGAAAAGAAAATCCCAAATTCTCATAATCCCATCCAAAACATCTTATCTTAGAATAGAAAAAAATTAGGTTCACCGCTATGTCGGATCCTCGCCAGATTGTGCCGAATTGACACGCTGTTCGTCGCTCGACGGTTTTCCCCGAGATGGCATATACGGCCGCAGCTTCGCCGGCGGCGCCGGCAGCAACGGCAACGGAAGGAGGGGAGGAGCCGCCGGGAGGGGGGGCGGTCGGCAGTCGCAAGGCGGGCGCGCGATAGAGCCGGGGCGGGGCGGTCGGTGGCGGGCGCTGCGGCAGGGGCAGGGTACGGCGGCGGCGCGGGAGAGTTGGAGAGTGAAGATTTTTTTTTTTTATTTGCTTGCTTATCCCCTAGAGATTACATGCCTCTTGCTTATATAGCCCCGACTAGTGGGACTTGTAATCTAAGCAATCTCTATAAGGTTTCCTTATACGATCGGAATACCTTTACAAGCATATCCTAACTTATTCTTTCCTAATAAGGGTCTCCCTTATAGATGAGATATCCCCTTGCACACCAAAAAAAAAATTACCTAAGATAATCCTAACTTGAATATGAAGCAAACTCGAATCGCATTGACGGAGAGGACGGGCGGCGGCGGCAAGGGGCGCCGCCCCCCTTGTGTGCGCCTACCGCCCCCTCGGGCCGGCGGACGCCGTGTCGCTCATCTAGCCACTCGGGCAGCCCAATTCCGGTTCATGACATCTCCCCACCGCTCGACGAGAGGCGGCGCGGTCCATTTGCCGCCCAACCCACCACACGAGGCTAAGGGCGGCCCGATCGGAGAGGTGACCCTCCAGCCCGGCGAAGACGAGAGGACGCACTTGTCGTTGTCGCCGTTGCGCATTAATCGGGCGCCCTTGTCGGGAAGGCGGTCGAGGTGGAGGTCGCCGGGGCAGACGCCGAACTTGCGCCGAGGGTCGCACGAAGGGGACGCTCCGCCCATGCACGACGCATGACGGAGGCGCCAGGGTCCCCCGGCCGGCCGATCATCGGGCGGGTCGGGCGGAGGAGACGTAGGTGTAGGTCGTCGGCGGACCGCTACCTTAGCATGGAGCCGCCTCGCAGACGTGACGGGATCGACGCGGGCGGCGGGAGGTGAAGTCGAGGAGGCAGCCATAGTAGAGGTCGCTGGGCGTGCTCCACGGGCGCCCCACCTGATCTCCCTGGCGCCCATGCCGCACCGACGGTGACGTTCCCAATGTGGAAGAAGGTGTTGCTGTTGTTGTCGGAGGAGGACGGTGGCACCCTCGATCCGCCGTCGGGCGTGCGAAGGTGGAGGACGTACGCCGGAACGCCCGATCCTCCCCGGGCGGTGGGGAGGTGGAAGCTCCACCGTTACGCCATGCGCGGGACGTTCTCCCCATGATGAAGTCTGCGAGAAGCTCGAGGCGGCGGGATGTAGTAGCGGTGGAAGTACCTCACAATGCCATAGTGAGGCTCCACTCGCGCCGTAGCCCGCAGACTCTATGGCGTTGGAGATGATCCCAAGCTCCTTGTTGGTCGTCGTGGGCTGTGTGTAGTTCCGTGATCATGTCATTCGGACGTCGGGCCGTCGATGTCGCCCATAGCAATAGCGAGACGCTGGCCGGGCTGGTATGCGGTCAACCAGCGGCCATGATGTCATCGTCGATGTTGCCGTGCCCCTTTGGTCGGCGCGTTGCCCGGGCCGTCGCCGGCGCCCGGTCGGGCGCCGTCCGCTGTCACGCCGTTGTAATCGAGGCGGGCGA
Source organism: Hyparrhenia diplandra (assembly GCA_015847255.1). Lineage (NCBI taxonomy): Eukaryota > Viridiplantae > Streptophyta > Magnoliopsida > Poales > Poaceae > Hyparrhenia > Hyparrhenia diplandra. The sequence goes on from JADLZK010006656.1 coordinate 38,338, forward strand.
GGTCGATGGCCTCCTCCATCGAACGGGGCTCGAACCACTCGAAAGTGCCGCCCGCGGGGGAGGTGCGCAAGCCTTCGACGAAGAGGTCGACGCGGTGGCGCCGTCCTCAAAAATCCATGCGTGATGCATAGACCTCGGCGCCGATGTAGTCGATCCGCCTTTGCCGGCGGGAGGGGCGGCGCGTATGCCGCCATGGCGCCGAGGTGTCGGGCGGACCGGGTGATGTCGTAGGGCGCGCTGGTGAACTCGCCCCACTCCCGCGGGGACTTCTTCTTGGACAGTCCATGTACCGTGATCGCAAAGAAGACCGGTGAGGTGGAAGGCGCCAGAACTCACGCTGTGTCCGGTCGATGTCCAAGTTGAGCTCGAAGAAGAGCTCCGGCCTGCGAATCCAGAGGTCGGGTCGCCGGTGCCGCCGAACTCCCCGGACTTGTAGGCGAGTGACGAAGCGGGGAGGGTGTAATGCCGATGGCACCGTCCGGGGCGCCGCCGGTGGCGCGGCACGTGGACAGCCGGGGGCGCCGCGGGTGGCGCTGGGATAGGGGCAGGGCGCCGCGGTGACGCCATCTTCGCCGGAGAGTCCGCGCGATTTGCGTGAGTCTGGATGAGAGGAGAGGGCAGCCGTGCGCCGCGGTGTCGCTCCAGATGACGCCGATGACGGCCGTGCATCACGCACGGCCATCTCGCCTCCTGGCCGGAGGATAGCGAGGGGTCGGAGCCGACGTCGAGGTCCGGCGAGGGAGGGGGGCGGCGGCCGTGGCCGCCCCCGTGCCGGGGGCGGCGGCGCCGCCGGGCGGGCCTCCGGCGTGGTCGCCATGACGTGCGAGGGATCTCGAGGCGGTGTAGGGCTTGCTCCATACGACGGAGGCGGTCCTCCATGTCGCCGGCGCTTTGTCGATCCGGCGCAATCGACGCCGAGGAGCTCCTTCGCCGCGTTGAACTCTTGTATCTCGGAAGCCATGGGTGGTGGGAATCGTCCGGTTCCGGATAATACCGCCCGATGGCCAGATTGGGCCGAATTGACACGTGTTCGCCGCTCGACGAAGCTTCGAGATGGCGTCTGACGCAAGTGCGCGGCTACCGGCCGGCGACGCAGCGCCAGCCTCCCTCGAGTAACGGAAGGAGGGGAGGAGCCGGGAGGAGGGGGGGCGTCGGCCGCGCCCGAGGCGGCATACGGCCAGGCGGCAGATGGCAAGGTAGGCGGCGCAGTGGGACGGTGGCGGCGGCGGCGGGAGAGTTGGAGAGCCGAAGATATTTTTTTATTTGCTTGCTTATCCCCTCAGAGATTACATGCCTCTTGCTTATATATAGCCCGACTAGTGGGACTTGTAATCTAAGCAATCTCTATAAGGTTTCCTTTATGATTTAATACCTTTACAAGCATATCCTAACTATTCTTTCACAATAAGGGTCTCCCTTATAGATGAGATATCCCCTTGCACACCAAAAATTACCTAAGATAATCCTAATTTGAATATGAACCTCGGGAATCGTACGGAGAGGGAAGGCGGCGGCGGCAAGGGGCGCCCCCCTTTGCGCCCAAGGCGCCCCTAGCCCCTTCGGGCGGGCGGGGCTGGCAGTGTCGGCCCCATCCAGCCACTCCGGGGGCGGGTCGTCTCGTTCATGACATCTGAAGACTTTTTATTTGTATTTGGTATTTATTGTCCACCATGGATTAACTAGCCTCAAAAATTGGTCTCGTAAATTCCATCTAAATTGTGCTATTAGTTATTTTGTTGGTTGTGCAATTAATTTATTTTGTTTAACTACATTTAATGTATTACGTATATGTCAAAAAGATTCGATGTGACGGATAAGCGTAGAAGACTTTTAGATTACTTTTACAAACTTTAACAAAATCCAGATTTCGAAATCTCATCCAAACATGTCCGGATGAAAAGCGCAAGAAACAAACAAGTCGGTGGTTGCAGAGTAATAATCGTTTACCACTAGTACTGTACTAGCTCTTCAATTCAAGTCACAAGACTGACATGACCTGATTTCAACATCCACTAGTACAGGAGGAGTACTGCAAAGCAGCTACAGTAGCTCATCGATCAGATCACACACCAGCGACGCTTCACTTCAGTTCAGTTCAGTTCAGTTCCTCCCCAAGAACAGAGGACAAGGAAACCCAAAACTGCCGGGATTCCTTCCGTTCCCCGGCCCCGGACAACAACTGAAAAACTTCTTGTTTTTCGCAGGAACAAAAACCGACGTAAAATGGGAACAAAACTTTTTTTAAAAGGTGGCGTTTCTTTTCTCACTGTTCCAAGAGCCGGAAAACCGCTAAAACACCTGGAGCCGGCCCTCGGACGGATCGACGAACGCGATGGAAAATCTGATGATGATCAGGGGAAAAAAAAAAAAAGGAAAATTTTGTTCGGAGACGATGCCGGAGAGTTGAGCTCTCTCTTCTCTTCTTGGGTTGATTGATCAGCTGGCGAGGAGCAGCAGGGACGCCAGTCCAGTCACCACCTTCCTCTTGTTGGCCTGCGGCGGCGGGTTTGTTGTTCAGCTTGCTAGCCGCCACCCCGGTCTCCTCCTCCGGCAGCGTCGGCGACGGCGACACGACGACCGTGATCATCTTCTTGTCTTCTTCTTCTTCTTCCCCGCCGTCGGGAATGTCATCGTCGTTGTCCGACGCCTTTGGCTTCGCGTCGAACCGCAGCTCGAACTCGCCGGAGAAGGTGGGCGCGGATATCGGCGTCGCGAGCGCCGGCGCCGCCGTCTTGTCCTCGTCGCCGTCGCCGGCGCCGCTGCGGGCGTGCGGGGACAGCCACTTGGCGCGCATGTACTCGTGCTTGCGCCACGGCGGGAAGTGGAGCCCGCGCTTGCGGAGGCTCTGCCGCGCGGCCTCCGCCACGACGGCCACGATCCGGCCCAGCCGCCCGGGGTGCCCACGAACAGCGGCGGCAGCGCCCGGAAGCGCCGCGCGGTACGCCTTGGTGGGCCGCGCCACCTCGAACTCCGACCGGAAGTCCACCTCCACCACGAGCCGGGGGAAGAAGTCGCCCCGGCGCCGGCGCCGGCGCCGGACACGGGCTCCACCACCACCACCACGTCGATGTACTCGTGCTCGCCGGCCGGGTGAGACGCCGTCTTGTCCCACCGCGACGTGCACACCGCCGCGTCGTACCCGAGCAAACGGAGCCCGTCCGCCACGGCGCGCCGGATGTCCGCCTTCTTCCGGCCGCCGCAGCCCTTGCCGCAGCGCTCCGCGATCCGTGACGCGTCGGCGAGGAGGTTCCCGCTCCGCCGTGCTCGCGCACTGCACCAGGCCCTGCGTGCGAGAAGGGGAAATCAATTCTTGAGTCCTTCGGAGACGACGACAAGAACGAACGAACACGATCGAATCCGGACAAAAAGCAGACGGGTACCTTGAGCAGCTCCAAGGCGTCGCCGGCCGCGGCCGGCGCGGCGGCGGCGGCGTAGTTGGAGGGCAGGAAGTCGAAGTCCTCGTCGTCGCTGATGCTGCCGTCCTGGTTGCCGTTAAAGCAGCTGCTGCATCGCCCACGCGGCGGCCGCCCACGGCCGCGGAGGACTCCTCCATGAAGCTGAGCACCATCTTGTCCAGCGCCACCGACCCGACATCTGCCTCGGATGCCGGCGGAGGCGGCGGCAGCGGTGGCCCTCGTCCTTCTCCCTGCTGATCTCCTTGCTGCCGTCCCCGCCGGCGACCAGCCGCTCCGCCGGGGTCACACGCACCATCAGCCTCCGGAACATCGACACCCTCGCTGGCGCAGACGGCCTGCCCTCCATCGTACCCTGCTGGTTCTTCACCGGGGAACAGAAACGTCATCGACGGCCGCCGCACCACCCCCTCCACCCAAACACAACCACCGTCCTCCAACACTTGTGTGTGGCAACGAACCGAAACAATGGCGTGTGCGTCGTGCTCTGTCTATGACGTATAAAGCCAAACAACCGCTACAGTCTACGCTGTGTCTTACTCGTGGCCCAAAGGAGGCTCGCCGCCGGCGTCCATCTCCGGCGGTCCATGCTCGGTTCCTCACTTCGGAGACGAGGACGACGGAGGGTGGGACAGTGAGGTGCCCTGCAAGGTCTTATAAAGAGGGAGGGAGGTGGGTGACGTGGATGGTGAGTGGGCCCGCAGAGTACGTGGCGTAGTGGGTGTAGGCAGTGTGGGGACGGGGAAGGACGACGTTGACAGGTGGGCCCGAGCGGTGGGTCACGGTGTTGTTGCCGTTGTTGGGGGGGGGACGGAGGACTCCGTGGGCGCGGTGGAAGTGACGGATTTACCCCTGGAAGTTGGGGTTCAGCTGGTGCATAGAGAGGGGTAGACTCGTAGTTTTCGTAGGAAAGGTCGATTTGAGCAGGAATTGGCAAGTTTGCCCTCCCTTTGAGTTTGTCCTTGTTTCTTTTGCTGCCCACCGTATTGTGCAAGAATGGTTAGTGTGTGTGTGTGTCTTTGCTACACTTTCATCATTACACTTTCAACCATAATCAATTTACTTATATAGGACCTTGGCCGTCTATTTACTAAACAGAGGAATTTATAAAATGCATTGCTTTTATGATATTGGTATTTGAAAAACTATGGGAGTACAATCATAACACTTCTATTCTAGAGTTCATGGATTAATGCTAATACTCCTCCGGGTTAGTATTAGAAGTCGTTTTGGACAAGGTTTTTTGGTCAAACATCGGAATATAAATCATCAATAACTTTTAAGTTGTTGAGTTTGTAAATGTAAAAATTATATGACTAGATTTGTCTTTAAAAAATATTTTAGTAAAAGTATACATATATCACATCTCTATAAATATTTTTTATAATAATAAGAGGTCAAAGTTGTGTTTTGGCGGATCACAAAAAGTTTTAACACTAATTGGCATTCCATTTAATGTGGTATTAGATTGATCGCTCCATGTTTGGCTCCTTAATTACAGTATTCAATAATATATCTCGTATTTATTGTTAGAAATAGGTTGCTTGACTAATACACGGTTCGTTAACAAAAAGATCTCTCTCCCATTAGGCACTCCTACGAGTAGTCTTGGCGTGTTGTAGTAGTATAGATTCAATGGCATTAACTATCACGCCATAGACTCCATACTAATATGGCGAGAGGGTTATTCACACTTCTATTCTAGAGAGTGTTGATTAATGCGAATAGATGGTTTGATATTAAATAAATTGGCAAATCACAAGAAGTTTAGTACTAATTGACATTCCATTTAATGTATTATTAGATTGATTCCTCCATGTTTGGTTCCTTCCCGTATTTAATGTTAGAAATAGGTTGCTTGACTAGAATGGTTGGCACACAAAAGATATCTCGCCACATCGGGCACTCTACTTAGTAATCTCGACGTAGCGTTCGCTAGTATGGTTTCTTTGACATTAACTACCCCCGCCATAGACTTCATTCTAATGTGGCGAGAGGGTTATTCATGAGAGAGAAATTGCTTCTCCACTAAGAAATAATCTCATCACATCTTATAATCAATGAAGAAATCAACAAGATCGTGTGCTCGGTGTGAAGTGTGATTTCTTCATGGGTTTTGTGAGGTCTACTATGAAACCACCGCCCAAAACTTTGAAGTGCAATCATAACACTTCTATTCTAGAGTCCGTGGATTAATGCGAATAGATGGTTTGATACCGTATATTGGCAAAATCACAAGAAGTTTTAACACTAATTGACATTCCATTTAATGTAGTATTAGATTGATTCATCCATGTTGGGTTCCTTCCTATATTCAATAATAAATCTCGTATTTATTGTTAGAAATAGGTTGCTTGATTAATACGGTTGGCGCAACAAAAGATCTTTTCGCCTCATCGGCACTCTACGAGTAGTCTCGAGCAAGTTCGCTAGTATAGTTTCAATGACATTAACTATCGCCATGGACTCCATACTAATGTGGCGAGAGGGTTATTCATAAGAGAGAGGAATAAATTGCTCCTCTACTAAGAGATAATCTCGTTTTGCATCCTATAATGAATGAAGAAATCAACAAGGTGCAGCGTCGGTGTGAAGTGTGGTTGATACGCTAATCGGGTGTGAAGTGTGGTTGATAATGCCGTCGCGAAGTGTGGTTTCTTCACGTGTTTTGTGAGGTCTACCATGAAGCCACCACCCTAAACTCGCGTGCGTTGCTATTGGCACCCTAGATCTACCATAAAAAAAGGTTGATAAGAGGAGATAGACTCACCATTGATGACCACATCTCTTCGTCATCGGATTCGCCACGCGAGGGTGGAGAGAAAAGGGGTTTGCATCACTTTGACCAACAACATCAGATCCGTGCCTTGCCGCTCCATCTTGAGCCTCGCGCCTCACACCTCACGCCCTAGTGTCCAACACCGAAGTGCGTATGGGAGAGAAGAGATATTGAGAAAAATAGGATTGGGGACAGTGAAAGGGATCGATTAAATTTATAAGATGGGCCACACATAGATACCTTGCGTATTAAATGCGTTTCCAAAAATTATGATCTTATGGATACGATACATATAAAAAGGTACGCAAGTAAGAAAGCGTGTCAATTTAGATTGATATTGGTCTTACCTAACATTAAAATGTGTTGATAATCCTTAATCTTGTAAGGATCACATTGGTCTTGTTAAGTCAATTTAGATTTTACTAAAAATGCATATTGTAAATGTTCTTTTCTCCGATGAAAAAGAACTCCCTCCATTCGAATCATAAGATATTTTGACTGTGTTAGATACATTACTTATATAGAGTGCCTAATACACTTTTGTACCTTAATGTGTGTCACACATAAAACCACACGTACTCATACACTTTTTGTACCTAAAACGAAGAAAAACCTCATTTGGCCATGGCGCCACGTAGCTCATTCCCAAAACCAGCAAAGCAACAGCCTAGTGTCAAAGCCGTAAATGAGCCACACAGCCAGGGTGCAAAACGAGAAAGGCAGGCCATAGGAAACCCACCCACTGATGACCGGGTCCTGCTCCTGCCCACACGACCCACGCAGGAGGAGCCCGGACGCTGATAGGGACACGTGGCGCGCGAGCCATGGCCCGGGCGCGGTGAGACAGCGATAGCCACAGGCGCGTCACGCAGGGGATGATGCCTTCCGTGCACTGTGCATAAACCGCCGAGCCCAGCACGGACATAGCAGCGCGACGTGCCTCACGGGATCTCGTGTGGCTCGGCCACCTGTGCTCTTTCTCTTTTCTCCCTTTTCCCGGCGCCTATGGCATACTTCGGGACAGGTAAGCCGCCTGCAGACAAATGTACACTAAGATTCGAAAACACAACTTTGACCTCTTATTATTATAAAAATATTTATAGAGATGTGATATATATATACTTTTTATCAAAGTATTTTTTTAAGACAAATCTACTCATGTAATTTTTACATTTTACAAACTCATAAATTTAAAAGTTATTGATGATTTATATTCCCCGATGTTTCGACTCAAACCTTGTCAAAAACCACTTCTAATACCATCCCAGAGGGAGTAGTAAAAAATAAAAACCAAAAATTGTGAGCAAATATGAGGCTACCTATGATTTCACCCATTTGCGTGGTCCGGCTCCGGCCGGGCAGCGGCTGGATTGGCTACGAGGTCCTCTTGGCCTGTTGTAAGTTGCCCAGCTACATAGGAGGCCTTAGAATATGTAGGAGGTTGTTGAAATGGTTTTTGTTCTTTGTTTCCTTCCCTTGCTAGAGATCGACTAGAGACCAAACGAGGATGATGTGTACAAACTAGATGAGATGGAGTATGATATGCTAAGCATCAATTTTTTTACGCTACGTGTGGAAGCATGAACAGTTTAATGTTGTTTTCATCTGTTGTAGTATGGTTCATACTATATATTTTGATCTAGAAAGACTATGACAAAAGAAACCGTCTGTCTGTAATAGTAAAAAGAAATTTAGTTGTCTCATGTATAATTTATGTTGCATTTTTCTATTCTTACCTTGGAAGCTAGTGTTATTTTTTTGTGTTTGTGATTTTATTTTTTGTTACTGTACAAGCTTTCATTGGCCAGTGAATGTCATTTGTCCTTTTCTACTTTATTGCTCTATGTGGACTTTGGGTAACCATTTGAGAGAGATAGTGATGCATGCATTGTCCCATCCCATGACCTGTTATTTGCCCTACAAACTTACCTAATAATGTTTTTCAATATATAAACATAATTCTTAACTTATTTCAGAAATCAGGTTGTAAACCAGTCATTTCAATTCACACGAATAATAATTAATTAAGACAAAACCATCACTAGATACGTTGCACATCGATCCCACAGATAGGGAACTGAATTAATTCCTGGTGTCCAAATGCAAGTTTAACCAGGTGAGAAATAGCAGATCATCATCCTTTAGTTTTGTGTATGTGAGAAAGGGACCTGCCTAATAATCAGTGGGTTATTTGTTCCTATCCACTGGTGCAACGACTTGATTCTTCCTTGACACTGTCCCCAACCACTATTCTCTGCCCCCATTAAGAACTGACGGCTACACCTTACGCAGCTGATCGATGGCCTGATGGACAGATTGGCATCTCATATCTCTCATGTAGATGCAAGATGATGCAGAGTGTGTACTGAGCCAACTAACCCACCAAGTCTGATCACCACAACTCTATCTTTTTTGAGAAATTCTTAGATCACACACAATGTGTATATGTTTGCCTTATTTTGATGGTTTGCACTTTTGGGCCTTTCTATCTCGACTTTCGGCTCTAAAAAGGTAGGCAACATGGTTCAGTACAGTGCTGAAACTGAATCTGTGTGTTTGTGGTGTGTGTGTGTGAGAGAGAGAAGAGAGAGAGAAACCCTTTCCTTCATAAAAAAAAAAAATTGCAGCTCTAGATTCAATATTTTGTAGAAACTCATGTATATGCTGTACTATCCAACTGTTATCCTACTAAAAGTTCAGTTGTATATATATGAACAACATTTGATTGCAAATACCAGAATCCATGCAGGCCTAACATTTGTTTTTGGCCAAATATTTTTCGGTATGGGTACCTCACTAGAAGATGCATGTATCCATGGTACTGTATACCACTTTTCTGGTTTGAACCCACTAAAAAAAACCTGTCGTTTCAGACACAAAATTGGTAAGAGTAGAAAAGGAAGTCATTTGTACTGTCTGAAACGTCATACAATTAATTGGCTGGAAGTAGTATAGTATATACCAGAATTAAGTGATTAATCGTAGACAAAGATGTAAAAACTAGCGTATAATTGAACTTAAAAGTAGTTTGTGGCACCATTACATTAATTGCTGTGTCATATAACAGACTCAACAACTCCTCCCATGCCATTTCGTTTTCAGATGACTCCACAGTGGATAAGCCAAAGGCACAATGATTTAGTCTGAACAACTGGCTACATGACGTGCTTAATTATTGTCTGATGGATATGCTTAATGGGCAGCTAGATCTCGAAACCACAAATATATCGACATTATAAGCTGCTGGGTATGTGTGTGGTCTATTTTTTCGCACAAAGCTCAATCCATGTGTTGTAATTTACTACAAATATATTGAGGAACTAGAAACTAATGAATGTAATTTACTACTTTTGCAGACTTAGATTTAATCCATGTGTTGTAGCAAGACATGTATGGTGAATATATTGTTGCACGTCCCTTTCATCCAATGCGTGTTTACTGATGTAATCAATCCATATCCTAAGTGCGGTTTACATATCTTCCGGAACCGGTCTCAAGATAGGATAATGGCACTCTTGCCCCTGCTATGGTACTAATTGTGATTTCGTCCTTGTTTTTAGGTTTCTGAGAGTTTTCCTCTACTTGTACAACTTGAATGAACCATTTGGCCCCATGTGTCACTCTAATAGTTGAAGTTGGAATAAAGGAATAAAAAGGAAAAAAAAAAATCAAAAGAATTGGTAACAAAATTATCGGTAAGTTTGTATTTTTTTTCATGCACTTTCATATGTTTATAGCTAAATATTTACCAAAGTTTTTGCTCATGTTTGAAATGTGGAGATTTTATCAAGTTTTTGTTGTCAAAATTATTTCGGTATCTATCAAAAATGCTCTAAATGTCAAAATAGGGGAAAATTGACAAAGTACTCATAAAAGCAGTGGTAATTTTGCACGGAAAAACTAGTCTTTTATAGATGACTCGAAACCCTCTTAATGGAATATAGGCAAAACTGTCTTTAGTTCAAACAAAGTGCACAATCACATTGTTGAAAAATATGAGCCCAAACTGTCTTGTATAATAGGCTCTGGATTCCTTAAATTTTCACACTAGATCTTAATCAAGCCCTTAATTAATATGGAAACCATTAAAATGAACATTGCAACAAAGGTGCAGCAACTTGACTATTTCCTGTGTGTTCAGTTTGTCTTGTCTTTTTTTGAGCATTTATACTTCACCCACAGCTTGATCTGATTTGTTAATCTATCCTGATTGAGTATGTGAAGTTTTGATCACGCCGTCCTTAGCGTCATGCCTAGTAAAAAGTCTTATCCAAATGAATCTCCTTTGTTAATGCACTAGAGACACACCGATCACTTTGGCAGGTAAAGGTATTTTTTTTCTCTCTTCTCCTAATATATAATTTTGCCATCCCTTGAGTTTAGAATTAATGACTCAGCATCTTGATCCTAAATTGATTCTGGTTTGTAACATGAAAATAAAACATAGCTTCTCAGAACTGTAAACATGAAAATTGTAGAATCTGATCATAGGTGGCCCCAGCATATATATAAAGGCAACCAATACAAATATTGCTACACTTTTACACAACCACACGCATGAATGCAGCTCTTCAAGTGTTCTAAGCACTACAAGCTACCTTAGGATCTAGCGCTAGGAGGAGGCTCATCATCGAAACCAAACCATAATGTTGTGAGACAGAACCTTGTCATGCAGTCTATGTGCATAGTATAGCAATCAAAAGAACCATACATATAGTATAGTCCCTAAGCTACCAAAAATAACACGCACCTTGAAAGCTCACATCAGCTACTGCTCAATCAGTTCAAGGATTGATAGGAAGTGATGAGGTTGACTGAACTATCTTCTCACCAGCAATAGTGCTGTACTGCTGTTCTCAGCAAGATTTGGCAAGATTTAAGTCAGTTTTAACCAATCAGTGGGAAACAAGCAACAAGGGAATTTCATTCGTTTGTTCAATTAGGGCCCCTGTAGTTTAAGTGATCTAACTTTGAAGGAAATGCTAACCTTGAGAGTTGATGAGAAGTTTAGTTGGTATATATGAGTCCAAACCGTCCCAACTGGTTATTTATTACTGTAATAATAAATGTTAACTTGGTCTCAGTGGTTGAAGAATGCCTTTCCTATGGTCAAGACTTACAAGGCTACATCAACCAAGTGCACAAGGTGATGATTGGTTGAGAAATTATTACACTAACAATGCATATATACAAAGGAAGAAACGAAAATATAAAAAGGTAGGATGATTTGGTAGGGAAATCATGGAGGATGCATGCATGATTTGCTCCTCAGGCCCTTTTCAAATGAAAGAACAGCAGCACAAAAGTCATCCAGTATTGATCACTTTCATGTGCACTCAATAGTTGGCCTCACTATGACTGTGACACGTGTACTGGTCCCCCACCTGCAGAGGCAGAGGAGAAAAGGGACTTGTCCGAAGCATCATATAGACTGAGAGCTCCACCAGGCAGATGAGACTGAAAACTGAATAGCCTTAGCTCTAAAGGATGCTCCCTGCTTTATCTCTTCTAGCTTGCTAGATAGGTTTTATCACCTGCCCTTTTGTCATTAATCTTTATTTTACCTGTACTAATTATTATGTTGCACAGATAATGATTCATCCCTGTATGATATCATGGAATTTTTTTTTTTTTTTGTTATGGGTACTATGAATGGCTGAATATTCAGTTTACTGTGCATTTCACTTGTTCCAGAACAGTGTGCAGACTTGTGAATGTGACAGCACATTTTTCTTAGATGTATGATTCGGCAACTTTGATGTAGCGAGGTCGTCACATATTTTGCAATGAAAGGAATGGTACGAAGGACGACAGTTCAGTTAAAAAAAAAGTTTCTTCAAAAAAAGAAAACAACCAGTTCAGAAATCAGTGATCTGGTTACATCATATACAGGAATATAATATGCTGGTGCTGTATTCTCACATTTGAAGTATATTTATCTTGATCTTTGCTTTCGGTTGGTCGATCGACAAGCTGAAACAAACCGAAACAAGCTGGCTTAACATAATTACCCAATTTACATATATTTACTGATATACATGCAGGAATCAACTTTTTGGTGATTTATTTTGACCATGGAATATATATGTTATTATATGCAAGGACATTCTAGAAAGGGGGAGCACAGTGGGCCCACTGACCTACACCACTTTCACTTGACAAAATGTAAATTGAATTTTCACGCTCTCTCCCTCCATGAAAGTTGATGCCTTTTTTTTGGACCCTTTGTTTACCACAAAGCAGGTGTCACGTCTATTTGCCCCATACTAAGCGTCTGATAGGATAGAAGGCCGGTGATGATGATATCCTATAGAGGATAATGAGATGTTTTCTATGGTTTGTTGGTTTGGTTGGAGAGAGACCATTTGGTGCAAAATAAAAAAGTGTGTGCTGTTCATGTCCTTTTGCGAGTTGTTTTTATAGCTTGTGTGTCTTTTAAATATTGCTTCAGTAGTATATTAGACGAAATAAGGCTTGGTTTCCTAGGTCAGTTTCTTGGCTGGGAATTAAGAGAGCGGTTTTGTGTGGTTGGGTTTATGCCAAATTAAGGAGCTGACTGATGTCTGATAGGTGTGTCTTCACTCATCAGCTAGCGTCCTCTACAAAATTCTGTGTATCCTTCCAAATATGTCTCTGTGTATCACACACGAACATCGTAGATCGTCTATATATGTGTATTTTTTTGGAGAATATGAGAGGGTACCTTTGGCTGATGGTATGCACCTTGAGTAGAGTCGTAGGTACAATGTATTGAGCACGATAATTTCGAAGTATATGTAATAGAATTCTAATAAGGCTAGGAGAATATCTTGATGAACTATGCTGACAAACGTCCAACAGGGCAAATACTGAAACACATAGGAAATTAATTCTTCCTGTGAGTTGTACTACATAAATCAAGATATTTGAGTATTCGTCGGAGAAACTGACGAGGTAATCTGTATTTTTCCTGTGAGTTAGCCAAAATAAACGGGCAAGTTGTTTGGTTCCTTGTGTGCCTTTGTAGTACAAGAGAAAGGTCGACAGAACAGACGTAAGCAAACTCCGGTTTAGGCTAGTGAACAGAGTAGTGCAGAGCGGGCATGCAACTGCAACAGATATGTTTTTCATGTGGTGTCTCCACTCCAGTAGCTCAGTTGGAGCAGGGTTGAAACTTAAGAGCATTATGCTTGTTGAAGCCAGAAGGATCCAGCAACAGGCCGGTTTAGGTTGAGATGAGGGATAGTTTGTCTGGTCTTGGTGTACCTTTGTTTTATTATTTTTAATACTACTTTTATATATATTATCACGTGATTTTGTTTTTGTTTTTTTTCTCTCTCTCCCTAGGTTTCAACAACTCTACTCAATCACCCAGCTAGTGGAGTTAGCCATAGAGATTAGCTGCTGTAATTTTTTTGAGGCGATAATGTTTGCCCTAAAAATTTAAAAGTTTCTCAGCAATGTGGCTGGAATATGCAACTGTTGCTGAATGAGCCAGCAGGAGCCAATCTTGTGTGCTGCATGCCGATAAGAAGGAAAAGTTGCTGGAAATAAAATATGCATATGGCTTACTCTGATCCAGTTATGCGAAGTTGCTGGTAATGCAATACGGTAGGAAACGGAACACGGGAGATGGTCAAAGGTCAAGACTGCAAATCTTGACTGGTAGCATATATATAGCAAGCTTATCTGACTGATGGAGGAGCTCTCGCTGAATGGACAGGCTAACAAACCATTAATTACTGCCACAACTCTTTATCTTTAAATTAAGAAATTTTCTTATTCATGAAAAAAATTAGATGGCTCGCATGATCGGAGCCTTTTCGATTCAGCGTAGGCAATGAGAGGCAAAGGCATTTAGCAAAAAATTGCCTCCATGTAATCACCGTTTGTCAGCAAGTGTACTCTTTGTTTAAATTAAAAATTAAAATGGCGATAATTGGGCGAGATAAAAGGGGTATCTCAACCTCAAATGATCAAGATATAGATTGATCTGTAAGTGGTCGAAGCTGCTCCAGCTTGACCGTACGCCGGTCTCGAGGGCGTACCCGTTCCGGAGACGTCTCCACTTCATCCTCGGCAACGGGAGTACCCGCCATTTTGGGCGCCATTCCGATGGAAGCACGGTCCGGCCTTTTTTTCGCTCATCCTTGCCTGGGCCTCCAGTTGGCGGCGTTGGCGTGTTCATGCTCAACAACGTGTCCTATCCTGTGGACGATGAGGCTCGGATGGTCTTCCTGGATCCCGAGTGGATCGGTGTCGCTAGAAGGTTACATCGAGCAGGGACACGAGCGCTGTCGTGTCGCACGGGGCGGCCGACCGCCGGAAAGCGGTCTCCGGAGGAAACCGTCCCTCGTCGGAGTCGCGGGAGCTGCTCATGCGTCAGTTATTGATCGGCGGTGTCTTTGGCGGTTCTCGGGTGGAGTGGCTTCCTCGATCGTGGGCGCGATGGCGAGTCTCGGAAGGCGCTTCTTGAAATGCGGCCATCGGGCCATCTGATCCAGGTTGCTTTTTTTTTAGATAATGGGAACAAGGACTGGCCTTGCGATGCTTGTGGTACTCGGCACTGGCAGTCGATCCAGGTTCTGGCGACTCTGGAATCTATCCACGGATCGATCCAGGTTACTGTACAGCGTGGCTTGCCGGGGCGCAGTTGTGCGAGGGCCACACGGCAGGATCGATCCGGGCACGTGCGGTCGTCTTGGGGACTGGGGTGGGTGGACGAGCGATGGACTTAATGGCCTCATCCAAAAATTAAGATTTTTAACAACCAACAGTAAGGCCTCTTAGATAAAGGGTCTCAAAGTCAGAGTGATCAATCAGAGTGTGCAGTGGCATGCTCAGCGACCGTACGTTCCGTGGAATGGAGACGAAACGGTGTAGTGAGCACCAACCGATCCCGATCAAACGGCATTTTTTCGCCTTTCTATCTAGTTTGTCGTTGGCGTGTGTGTACGTGTCTGTCCTGTGGACGATGATGGATGGATGATATGGATGTGTCGCTCGCATTCGATCCGAACAGCTGCCGGAACCTGCATGATGCATTCAGTTATTGATCAGTGTGTGTGGGTGGGTGAGTGGCTACCTCGATCAGAGCGATGGCGAGTCTGAATCTATCCCACATCCCTCCAGGTTGCTTTACATGCTCTACACTGCTGGCCTTGTTGGTTGTTACTACACGGCATCGATCAGGCCAAACTCTGAATCTTTCAATCTGAGTCAGGTTACTGTACCTCTTGTTGAGATTTGCTACTACACGGCATCGATCGATCCGGCACTGTCAGACATACGTACTTAATCCCTATCCTAACTATTAACAAAAACTGTAACAGATGTCCAAAATCCATCTATACGCCTAAAGGTAGTAATGTGTACAAACAAGGATAAAAATAGTTTAATTTCTGCTTCACAGGCACAGGCTAGTAATCTGAATGCGGCGAATTATTGCTGTAGTGGCGCTGGATCGATCCGATCAATCCTCACAGTCCTACTCCCCAAAAAAGTACTATAGTTGATTAATTTGTCCAATCCATGTCTAATTACACCACAACACGGAATAAATTTCAGTACAATGAATGAGTCGTCTCTGTTGGCAATCAAGGCGGTGTCAGAGTCCACCTCACACGGGGATCGCCCTTGACACGGGAGATTGCTGCTCGTCGTCGTAACCTGGATGGGCCGGGCTGCAGCAGCATGTGGGCCATGACATCGTCGTTTGAGACTCAACTGTACAAGACGAGGCCCAGGTTACGTGTTTGATTGGGCCAAGCCCAGGACCAGGCCCAGGAGGGAGGCCGCGTTTCTGCTTGTGCTCCGGGCATCGGGGCCTCTGTCGGACACGGACACGATCTGCTAGTCCTCTTAATATAAGCCGCAGCACCAAGCAGCGCGCGCCCTCGATTGTTTCCTCTGTTTAATTACTCGCCAGCCGCATTATCCCGCCCATATATCGATGTCGACGGCGGCGTATCATCAGATTGCACCGTCGTCCAACACCGGGGACGTCGGCGGGCAGCAGGGCAACTGCAGTTGCAGCCGCCGACCCAGCTCCTCGGCTGTCTCCGCACCGTGGGGCGGCCAACCAGCCGACGAACCCGCTCCTCGTCGCCGCCGTCTTCTCCGCCACAAAGCCAACATCTCCCGCGTCGACGTCAAGCTCGTGGACGTGGCGTCGGGCGCTACGGTCGCCCGGCCTGGACCGCCAAGGAAACGGCCGCTTCGGCGTGACCGGCGGCCTCCTCTGCCTCGTCGGCACCGGTGGCACGGCCGCCGTCAGCGCGTGCTCGACCCGGCCACCGGCGACGTCACCGACATCCCGGCGTACGCGACCGGTGACAACACCTCGTCGGCGTACGTGTTCGGGCACGTCCCGCCACGGGGAACACAAGGTGCTCCGCGTCTACACCGCCGGCGCCGAGCCCACTTCGGTGCGCGTCGGCACGGCGAGACCACCAAGCAGTCATGCGAGATCCTCACCCTCGGCGACGGCGCACGGCGCGGCGGCGGGAAGCAGCCGCGGTGGAGGCCGGCGCCGAGTCCTCCGGTGCGCGTCGTCACGTTGGTGTCTCGGCACTGGGCGGTCATCGGAGGGTCGCGCACTTCCTGATCCCTCAAAGGGGGCGAGTCGTACGACGGCATCGCCTCGTTCGACATGGCGACGGAGGAGTGGCGGCCGGCGCTGCTCCGGTGCCCGCTGTCCACGGACATGCAGAACTGCTGGGCGACATGCTGAGCCTGGTGGAGCTCAACGGCTGCCTGGCGTTCGTGCACCTTGACTACCTGGCCTACGCCATGGACATGTGGGTGCTCACGACGACGAACAACCTGGACAAGGGGACGACGTGGCTGAGGGGTGGAGCCTCTTCCTCTAGGCAAGGTTCTTCGCGGCGCAGGCGAAAGGATGGCGAAGCCGTTGATGGTGCTGGACGATGGACGCATTGCCTTCTATGTTCGAGCACCCAATGGCGTCGTGCGGGTGTATGATCCACGGACTGGCGGCTGTGAGGGAGGTGGTGAATTTTGGAAAGTTGTGTAGTGTCGTTGGGTTGTACCGGGGAAGCCTCTTGAGAGTCGAGTAGTGTGTCAATGACAGTGCAAGTGAGTGTATTTACCATCTCGTTTGTTTTTAATAGTCTGTTCTATGAAAATGCTGTTTTTGTAAAACGATCATGTATGGTCCCTCTGAAATTCAGGTGTTTGAAAGTTGTATACATCACTACGATTTATAACAATACAAATCGTCCATCACTGATTTCATAGTTTGAATTTCATTTTGTCTTGTACTCCTATATGTTTGTAACACGTCACAAGAGCAAGTCTTTCAGGCCCACACACGACATGACGGCCTTTCAGGCCCACGTGCCCACGGCCATTTGAGAAACCAAATTCTGATCTAAAATCCATAGCATTGCCTCAGTGTATGCCAACATCTAGTAGCAAAGGTGTCTGATCTGAGATGTCTCCAATCAGAGCCTGGACAAAGGCTAATGGAAACTTTCGTTCCCAATGTTGTTACTAAGATACGATCTAACTTTTTCAACGGCCAGAACCTCTGCATAGTGTCTCCATAGGTGGTTTTCTGTTTTTAAAAAAACTGGTTTGATTTCTAAAAAATCAAACAAAAATATCAAAACTTCTACCAAATTTATTATAAAAAATAATTTTCTCATTTATGATTATGATACTTATTTGGAGTCAGTTTATGTCTATTCCTATCACTTATTTGTAGAAAAAAAAAGGAAACTATATTTGCCCAGTTTCGATTCCTCGTTCGACAGTCTCGCCCTTCTTCCAATCGTCCGAAGACTAACTAAGACCAATTGAGTCACGTTTTTTATGTTCTAATTGAACACTTTCCATTTATGATTAAAAGGAGAAGATTGTTCTTTTACTAAACATTTCTTGGATCAAATCACGTCTTATAATAAGAAGAAATCTTTCTGGTATCAATCCCCTTACATTAAAAGCGTAAAAAAGATTTTTTTATGTAACCAACGTCAGTTAGGCACCTAATCCTTATGTCATAATAGATTCGTTTTTGGCACGGTTGCTGAAGAATTAAGAGAATTGAATTTTACTAAAATAGTTTCATTAGCTCCTGAAGTATTATAAATACTAGTAGATGAGATATAGATCAAAGAAAAAATTAGTAGATTGTGTCGTGGTGGTGGTGGGGGTGTGTGTGGCCTGCATCTTGGAGGTTGAGAAACCCTTACCCCTGAACTTCCGTTTCATAATAAATGAAATGTTCCATGAATATTAGCCAACAAAGTTTCATGGTTGATTTGTCGGGGTTCAGTAGATTGGGCGGGCCCGACACGTGGTGGGGGATTGGGGGAGGAGGAGATGGGGCGGTGGCGATGGTGGTGGCGGTGGTGAGGGCGGCGGCGTGGCGGCGCCGGGCGGCGGCGGGGGAGGGCGCGCACGCGGTGGCGGCGCCCTGGCGTCTTGCGGCAGCGAGGAGGGAAGGGGCCAAGGGAGAGGAGAAGCGAGGAGATTGGGATAAAATTCTTTATTTGCTTGTTGCCCCGAAGATTCTGGACCCCTTACTTATATAGCCGGCTAATGGGACTTGTATCTCAAGCAATCTCTCTAAAGGTTTCCTTATAGATTGGAATACATTTTACAAGCATATCAATTTATTTATTTTCTAATAAGGGTCTCCCTTATAGATGAGATATCCCCTTGCACACCAAAACGCCTAAAAGATAATCCTAGATATTTTCCTCCTTTATTTCGGGATTAATTGTCGAAGAATCTGCGGAAGGAGGAGAGCGGCGGGCGCGCGAGCCCAGTGGGGGCGGCGCTGGCGCTCCTGGGGCCTGTCCCAGGCACGATTTCTGGAGGTCATGACATCTCCCCATTCTCCGGCCGGCGCGTCCTCGCTGGATGAAAGTCCATTCGGTGACACCGGGTGGAGATCGGCTGCCCCCGGAACGATGAGCTCAACTGCGCAAAGATGAGTCGACCCCGCATCGGGTTCCCGAGGATCATGTTCTCCCCGGTTCGCTTTGGATCAAACTCGGGGAGGTAGTGCAAAGGTCGATGTAGCCGTGGTAGATGTGTCGTGAACAAAGACGTCCCCCGGCTGTGGAAGTCCTCGACCACGGCCGCCGGTAAGAGCTCCGTGGAACGCCCACATCAAGGTTGCCGATGCACCATATCAGGGGTGGGCTCTCCACGAACAGAAACGCCGATGGGAGGAGCGTTGATGAAGAGCGAAGGAGACGCCCGGATGGTGATGTCGCGGTGATAGGAGGAGTAGCGGCCAAGTTCAACATCGCACCGGTACATGAAGGGAGCCGACGTCGTAACAGAGAGGGTGAGAGCTGGTGGACACCTCTCGCATCGTGAAGCCGATGTGGACGTTGTCGACGGTGAAGAAGAGGCGATCCATGCCGCCGAGGAAGACGACTCGGGTCGGGCCAACGTGGTGGCGCGCGGCCACATGCACCCGCAGGATGGCGGTCGGTGCAGCTGAAGTAGGCTCGGTCGTGTAGGCTCCCAAGGCGAGGAAGTTCGTCCCGCGAACTCCGCCCGAAGCAAAGCCTCCGGCCGAGATCCGGCAATAGTGGAGAGGAAGCCGGGAGGTAGAAGCTGACCATCGAAGAGGAGGAGACCGCCCTCCGGCGTCCATGCCGGAGCGGCGTCGCCCGTGGTAACGTCGAGGGCGATGCGGCGTAGGTGCCGATCCTCCAATGTTGCCTGGCGTAGTTGGACGAAGACTCCGGTGGACATGTCGTAGAGGTCCAAGGCAGTCGCATGCCTTGAACGTTTCTCACGCCGGGTTGTAGCAGTCCGGACGCCGGCGAAGATGTTCGACCTGGAAGCAGGCCCGGGGGCCGGGAGCACCGCGCTTGGCGGGGGTGGAGCCGATGTGAACGTGTTTCGGGCGACCGCCACGGTAGTATTGCATTTCGTGTGGGTCGTCGAAGTCCCACGCCACTCGCCCTGTAAGCTTGCCAACCAAGGCATGCCACGGATGACGTCGACGTCGTCGCCAGCCGACATGACATAGGCGTCGATGTCGCTGTGCCGGGCGTTGAGGCGTAGTGATACGCCGAAGGTGGCGCCCGGGCATGTCGGCGGCGGCGGTGCTAGTGGTGATCGGCCACGACCGGCCGAAGTCAGGAGGCTGCCGTGGTCACCACACGGGGTCGATGTAGTTGTGCGTTGCTCCCGAGTCGACGATGATGTTGACACCCGTGCCTGAGATCATACCGACGAGGTAGAGAGAATGAGCACCACGCACGGGAGTCGGGGTCCCCGACGGGACCTTCCAGTCGGTGGCTCTCTTTGACGCCCGCCATGCTCGCCGATAAAATATCGTCGTTGAAGTTGTTGAAGACCGTGATGAAGAGGTGCTTGCACTTGTGATCCCGTGTAAACGGCTCGTCCTGATTGAAGCAGAGTCCCGCCTTGCGTCGCCCGTCATCTCATCGGTGTCGCCGCTGAACGGGCGGGTCGTGCCGCTTCGACGAGGCGCTGGGGGCGGCGGCCAGGAGGGGGGCGCGGGTGCCCCCCCTTTGCCCGCTGGCTTGTCGGTGTTGTAGAGGATGGCGCAGGCGTCGCCAGTGCGCCCGGGCGAGAGACATGGCTGCCTCCATGTCTTGGGGTTCTACATTCGACATCCGTCTTGAGCGGTTCGCCCAAGCCTTTGTGTAGATGTTGAGCCGCTGCTGGTCGTCGAGGTTGCTTGCGCGTGCCACGTGTGCGAGCGCTTTATTGTACTCATCGACGCCGCTGTCTTCCTTAGCGATGCGGCTCACCCGGCCCAGTTCCGCCGTTCTCGCGGGGCGAAGCGCGTTGACGTATTGGGCAAAGCTTGCCCAATCTCGCCACTAGTTTCTCTGGGGGCGACCTCATGTACCATTGTTTGTTCTCCTCGTGAGGAGATGATAGGAGGCATACCGGACTTGCTCAGTAGGTAGGCGTAACTTGTCCCTCGAAGAATTGCTCGCGCGGTTGATCCATGGGAGGGGATCCTCCTTGCCATCATAGGTTGGGAAGGACGGCTTGTGCGGGGGGGGCGAGGGGCGGGAAGGTGTCGGCGGAGGGGAGGAGGGGCGGCGCATGCGCCCCGATGGCGGCGCCCTATCGGCGCGGCCTTCGCCCCAAGTAGCCCTTCATCGGGTTCTCGAGATCATTTCTTTGTGACGATCGTCCCTGATTACCTTGCCATCGGTCCGCTTCTTGATGAAGTCGCGGGCCGCCGTCTCTCCAACATCGTCTTCATTGCAATCTCGGCGTCATGGAGTTGTTGACGGGCGCTTGAGTCTTGCCGCGGATCGTCGCTGAGAGGATAGAGAGCTTATCACCGATCGTGTCCATCCCGATGTTGAATTTGGCGAACTTCGTCCCCCAAGTTCTTCGACTTCTTCGATTCGGCGTCCATGGTGGTGGGTGGATCGTAGTGGTCTCCGGATACCCGGTTGTCGGGTTCGGCTAGATTGGGCGGAACCCGACACGTGAATTGGGGGATTGGGAGGAGGAGATGGGTGCGGTGGCGATGGTGGTGGCGGTGGTGAGGGGCGGCGTGGGCGCGCCCGGGCGGGGCGGCGTGGGAGGGCGCGGCGCGCGGTGGCGGCGCCCCGGCGGCGTGCGGCAGCGGGGGAGGGGGCGTCTTGTGGGAGAGGAGAAGCGAGATTGGGATAAAATTCTTTATTTGCTTGTTGCCCCTAAAGATTGCAGACCCTTACTTATATAGCCCGGCTAATGGGACTTGTATCTCAAGCAATCTCTAAAAAGGTTTCCTTATAGATTGGAATAACTTTTACAAGCATATCCTATTTATTTATTTCCTAATAAGAGTCTCTTATAGATGAGATATCCCCTTGCACACCAAAAACGCATAAAGATAATCCTAGATATTTTCCTCCTTTATTTCCGGATTAATTGTCGAAGAATCCGCGGAAGGGAGGATGAGACGGCGCGCCTTGAACGCTGAAGTGTGGGGCGGCGCTAGCGCCCGCGGGCTTTGGTGGGCCTGTCCTTCCGGAGCCGATTTCGGGTCATGACATTTTGTCTTTTTTTCCTTCTCACAGTTCATTTAGAGTTTCTTATTTCTTGTGGACATTTTAGAATTTGGATTCTCTATTGGCGGTTTGTAATTCTAGCACAATATCATATATTTTAGTATGTTCGGTTTGACCAATTATATATAAAAATATAAAGGGATTTTAGTGTTTCTATCCCCTACTTCAAAGTCTAAATGTGATTTTTGCCCCTATTTTTTCACTTTGTAATTTTGCCCTCACTTTTTGAAATGAAGCATCCATTTGCCCCTCCTCTCTAACACCGTTCGCATCGCTCTTATTAAAGGGCTAAAAAAAAAAAAAGGAAAACATGTCAGTCTAAAAGTCAAAAATGCCCCCTGAGGCAAAAGAAACCATCGAAGCGCTTCTCAGGACTCCTCCCGACACCATCAGGTGCGCGTCGGGCGCCCACCTTCGTGCGGCTGCCCCGCCGGGCGCCCTCCTCCGCCGGCTTCTCCACCCTCCCCCATGGGCTCCCCTCCCATCTCCCTCCTGCGGTGGCGGCGGGTGCTCCTCTGAGAAATTTGGCGGGCACGGCCGGTGTTTGCCCGAGGTGGCCGCGCCACAGCGGTGGCGGTGGAAGTCTTCGCGCTCAGAGTTCCGGGGGTCGGGTCGGGGATGGCGTGTTCCGCCTCTTGGCGAGTCTTGACAGCCGCAATGGCGCCGTCATCGCCCTCGAGGAGGCACCCTCTTCCGCTCTTCGTAGCACCCCGCACATTCGGGCAGCATCTCTGTCACAATCGGGCTTCCTACGCCCTGTCGAGCCTTCGGTTTGCGAATCGGCGTTCGGGCTCCCCGATTCAAGCTCCCCGCCTGAATCAACCGCCCCAGCTCCCAATTCGACATTCCCGAGGCTCGGGAATCGGCGTGTTTGCTCCTATAGGGCTCCGGCGGCGCTTCTCTGAGCTCGTGGCCCGGCGGCGCTCCTAGGGGCGGCGGTCCATAAGAGGGAGATCTAGAGCTCGACAGGTGACAATGGCGGCCATGGCGGATCGGGTGGTAGGAGAAGGTCTTGGAGTTGGGGTCCACATGTTAGTGGCTTAGCGTTGAGGGCCCGCATAGGCAGACGCAGACATGGGAAAAACATAAGGAAGGGTAAAGTTGTCCATTTGTGCAAAAAGTTAACACGTTACAAGGTCTTAATAGACCAAGGGTAAACTCTTCTTTTCGTTTCAAAATTGTAGGGGTAAAACACAAAGTTAAAAAAAACAAGGGCAAAATCCACACGGGCTTCAAAACAGGGGGGTAAAACGCTCAAGCCCCAAATATAAATATAAATAGCTATGACATCAAATAAGTATCATTAGCTTTTTTTTTATGAGATTCATTTTCAAAATATATTTATTTAGTGCCAAAAGCATTAATGATATACTCCCTACGTTCGAGAAAACAAGCAACTCTAGCACAAGATATCATGTTTTAGTCAACCAAGTTTGATTAATTATAGATAAAAACCTATACATAGTTACAATATTAAATAAATATCATTAGATTAATTAAGAGATATATTTTCATAATAAAATAATTTGGAGTCATAAATTTGGATACTATTAAAAAAAAACTTGGTCAAAGGTGGGCTACTTTTATGTGGCACGCAATCCATAGTTGTAAGCTTTTTTAGAAGCAGAGATAGTATTTGGTTAACCTTTGTAGTATACTTTTACCGTGCACCCGAGTTATATTCTTTTTAGACGTAGTCTCGAACTTGTTTGCACACACATGCAAAGTATTTGCACGTTGGTGATCGGCAACAACCACCACGGCCGGCGCCCAGGCCAAAATGGCTCCAAACCCGTTGCCAGCGGGGCCGTGGACTTTGGTGCGTGCCAGGAGTCACCCACTCAAGCCAACAAGCGCCTACAACGCAAGCATGTCTCCCTCAATCACTCAACACAATCCCAAGGTATGAGCTCTTCATTTGCGAGGTAATGGGCAAACCTCCATAGAGAACAGGGTACATCATAAGATCCCCGGATGATCTCCACGGAGTCGGGTGTTATGTGGATGCCTCCACCACCCCCGATCGACATCGCCAGCAGCCCGTAAGAGCGGGACTAGGTATTTTAATTGTCAATATGCAGGTACAACCGGTCAACACTATCTACATCGGGGCTACATTGGAGGAGACATACCGGTCTTATCATCGGAGGCGGCGATAGCACTTGTAGCCCACCGCTTGATAAACTTGACCTAACAACGATGTCTTCTTTCTTTCGGATTGCAGCCCGGCCGGTGGACTTCCTTAACTCCGTTGACCACAATCACCCGCCAAATTGGCGAATGAAGCGCTTTTACCTTGAGATCTTCGAAAACTCCACGAGAAAACAGGAGGCCAAGGGTCTACAAGATTGATAAAGACCATAATGACACGGCCCGATGCTTTAGCCAAGCTAGCTTTTTTTCTTTGCATGTGATTCAATCACAATCTTATGTACCAATTTTGCTCATATGAGCCACATTGTCAACGGTGCCCTTTAATGAAGGCACCGAACTCATTTCCCTTCGCCCGGTAAGGTTTCTAGCAGCTTTTGCTGCTAATTAATGAATCTATGTTTGTTGTAAAAAAAAAACTAATTTTGTTTTGTGAATGAAGATAAAAAAATGTCCATATTTGCTCTCGGTCAAAGCCGAAGAAGACAAGATGCCAAGCACGTGATCCGCCGCCGCCGCCGATCCGTTCCCCACTCGGCTCCGCCCGTGCCGCGCCCGTTGGGGGAGTCGCATCATCATCGCGGCGGTTGCCTTTGCATTCGGGAGGGCGGGGCGTGGATCGACACGGTGGCGGCGACCATGTCGATCCCTCCGCGCCCGCTTGGTTGAAGAAGTGAAGCGGATGATTGGACCGGCGCATCGGCTCGGGGAAGCCTCACCACCGAGGCGGCCGCCAACTTCTGCGGCGAGGTACTCCCATCGATCAAAGCCATTCCCCCCGCCCCGGTCGTTTCGCTGGCGTTGGTGTGGAGGAGCCCACCGAATCTCTCTACCGGGAGCTGGGAGAAGTCCATCGGAGAAAGTTATCGCTCGGGAAAATCAGCCCCAGGGGCGCGCCTTTTCGATGCATGCGGCGAGTTGCTTCCTCGGCGGGCACACCTCCATTTGCGCCCTCACCCGGTACGCTCAACCACGATCGCTCGCGCCGGTCTCCTCCGTCGCGGTGCCCCTGCACCCTCGCCCGTGAACATGTTCAACCCGCATGGCCCGACGCGAGGCACTAAGAAGGTGGCTCCGGACATAACCACCTAATCCATCCTCATCGGTTCTTTGTTGCAATGCGGCTACTGAACCTCGGCCTTTTGCATTGGGCCAAATCTTTAAGAGCGGGGCTCGGGCGGATGCCGTCATCTTCACTCCGTTGCTTAGGACCCTTTGTCTTTGAGAAGAAGGGACAAGTGATGCGATGTGAATATTGTGGTCGAGCGGATGCCCCGAGCTCGGCTGCACTCGGATGTCTTCTCCTACACCACACTTCTCAAAGGGCTATGTGATGAGAAGAAATGTGATGAGGTCTGTCGAGCCGATCCACATGATGGGGCGAGGATGGAGGCCCTTTGCCCACCGATGTGGTGTCTTATACCACCGTAATCCATGGCTTCTTTAAAGAGGGTGAAGTGGGGAAAGCGTACACCTGTTTAGCGAAATGCTTGATCATGGGATCGGCCGGATGTTGTGACCTACAACTCAATCATTGATGGCTTTTGCAATGTTCGGCAATTGACAAATTTTGAGGAGGTACTTAAGCACATGTTTGATGAACATATTATGCCTAAGCGCACTACATATAACTTGATCGATCCACGGATACCTCTCTTTGGGGCGGTGGAAAGAGGCGTCGAAATTTTCAAACAAATGTCGGATGTAGACAACGGCCGGATGTTGTTACTTACAATATCTTTGATAGACTATCTTTGTAAATGCGGAGGGTGTGGAGAAGCTAGAGATATCTTTAATTCTATGATTCGGAGTGGTGAAAAACCAAATGTTGTCACCTTTACAAGTGCGCTTCATGGTTATGCTATAGAAGGCAATATTGTTGCAATGAATAATGTCAAAGATCTAATGGTACAAAATGGAATGCAAATTGACCATCGTGTCTTCAACATACGATCTATGCATCTTTGTAATTGTGGAATGCTAGATGAGGCTATCCTTACATTTAACAAAAAATCGGCGGCTTGGATTGATGCGGACACATAGTCACCAACAACACGGTTATAGATGGGCTTTGCAAGATAGGGAGAATTTGGATGATGCAATCCGTACATTTTACAAAATGCACCTTTCGGATTGATGCCAAACATAGTCACCTACAACACGGTTATAGATTGGCTTTGCAAGAAAGGCCGGTTGGACGATGCAATGTCCCTATTTTCTCAGATGATTGATGATGGATTGTCTCCCAATATCATAACATTCGATTACTCTAATTCATGGGTTTTCTATGTATGGCAAATGGGAGAAGGCCGAGGAACTATTTTGTGAGATGATGGATAGAGGCATTCCTCGATGTCAATGTGTTCTTTGCAATGGTGGACAAGCTATCCAAAGAAGGAAAGGTTCTGAGAGGCCGAAAACTCTTTGATTTCATGCCACGTGCGGTGTAGAACATAATGTTGTTTCCTATACTACCATGATTCATGGGTATTTCTTAGCCGGGTGAAGTGAGTGAAGTGATGAAACTCTTTGATGATATGCTCTTGATTGGCTTGAAACCGATTCGCTACCTTTTGTACTTTACTTGATGGCACCTTTTGTACTTTACTTGATGGCATGGTCTCTATGGGATTGAAACCCGATCTTGTTATACGTAAGACTTGGATTGACGATTCTTGTGAAGATGGTAGGATAGAGGATGTATTAAGCGTGTTCAGGAGAAATGTTGAGCAAGCGTATAAAAACTGACACTATCATGGAAAATATAAAACCGTGACTATTATTTGAGAACGAAGAATTTGTCATTGGGGTGGAACTCAAGGCTGCCCGATGACCAAAAGGTGTAAATAGAGAACTGAGTCTTAACCTTAACTAGGATGTGTTATGTTGTGCTAAAGTACTTGAAGATGATTTGGAGGTGTCATCAACACGGAGAAGTTAAGGTATAGTTTCTTATACGCCCTATAGTATATATATGGTAGATCTTCTTGTCTTTTTAAATTTCGATTATTCACGAATTATGCAAGTTTGATATTTTCTAAAGGATATGTATGTGGGGACTCCTTTCAATATAAGGGCCATCTTTATATACGCTTTGTGTCCTTAGGCATTATTTTTTAGAGCTATAGCCTTTATGTTTTTTGAAGAAAGCGTATTTTGCAAGCAAAATCTATAAGCTTTAAAAAGTTATAACACTAGCAGGAGCTAGTTCATGCATTTGAGAAAGCAAGTCTATAAGGATGCTTACGGCATAAGTTACTAATTCAATACAAGGTAGTCTTCTTTGGTTCCAAGAACTATTTATATCTTAAAAGCAAGCCCGGTGAAAGCATACCAAAGATGAGCGAGAGGGAATCGTTGAAGGCACGTCATGGTCTAGCCTTGTCAAAAAAGGCTAACAAGCAAGTTCCGCCATTATAGCATTTGTGCGTTGCTTTGTTAGATTTTGAAATAGTGTGGCAACTAGCATCTTTGAAGCTGAATATACCTAGCTCGATGCCGCGGCTTCACCAAAGTGAGGTGATCGCCCTTCACCGACAGATACCCACCATCCTTCATTACATTGTTGCCCATGGAAGGAACCTTCAAGCGTAGCATTTTGCCATCTACGCGCCGCGACTCTGAGAAGCCAACATGATGTGCTTGTGCTTTTACGAAAGAAGTCGAGAATTCAGAAATGCACCTTCATTGTTGTTCCCCATTGCGACCATTTCTTTCATTCTAGAGCATCCATAACCTTGTCTAGAACCCCGGATTCGGCCGGGCCGGCATCTCATGTCCCTGTTTATTGGTGTTTGAGTTGATGGGGCGAGAGCATCTCATGTCTTGTATGTCTCATGGCACGTAATTTGCTAGTTTCGATTTCTTTGTATCATAGTGTTGTGATCTTCTAGTACTTGGTTTCCTCCCGATCTAAAAAAAGAATCATGATTGCATCACATAGTGGAAATTTTCTTGCTTATAATGGTTGTTGTTAGGTAAGTACCATGGCCATAATCTGCTACTCTGCTTTCCTATTAGGCTCACTGGCGTCTTTTGTTGAGTTGTTCTCCATTTGTGAATGACTGAATTCACTATATATGTAGATGCATGTTGCTCCAACATGTGTCCTTTTCCTTTTATTACTTCCATTATTTAATTTAATGAAGGAAAAGGAAAGGAACTTTTAATTCTTATCCATATCAAAGCTTTCCTTCAAGTTGTATGCCGTGGATAAAAGAGAGCAGCGATGGCTGGGCCTTTGTGGTCCATGGACTACCTTGTTGCTCAATTAGAACAAAATCTTAGCTTAATTATTTGCGGGAGCGGTTTCAACAAGTAGTTGGATAAAAGGTCTTAAGTGCAAAGCACTTATCAACACTTTTTATTTATCTTATCACACACATTAAATTTCTTTATTTTGTATGCGATCAAGACTGCAACTTCTTCCTCATCTTATTCGTTAGTGTGATTTAACTTTATTATTAAACACCAATTCTTATCAGTTTTATAGTTATCGAGAGACGAAATGATAGCTCACTCTTGCCTTTGAAGTTGTGTTTATCTTTGGTTACATCCGAAGTGGCTGCTTATTTGTTCTTGGGTTCTTGCTCGTAAAACACTTTTTCTTTGTGCTTGATTTAGTTTTTTGGAATGTCTATGTTTACTTAATTTGCTTTCTACAAATTTTCTAATGTAGGAAGGGCGCTGGTCAGCTGGTCCATAAGGTTCTTGATTTTGGTTGTTCCGCCTTTTCTTGATTTTTTTGTGTGCGGTTAATGGAGAATGCTTTTTAATCGGTGGGAAAGCCTCCATCATCGTGGTGTATGTTTCGGATAGAGAAGTGAGGCGATCACAAATAGATGTAATGTATCTTTGAGGTTTGGCAACAATAGGAGCTCAGTATGTAAGCGTGGGTCATCGGTGTCCATGGCAAGAGATGTCTTCT
The DNA here is from genome assembly GCA_015847255.1 of Hyparrhenia diplandra. NCBI lineage: Eukaryota > Viridiplantae > Streptophyta > Magnoliopsida > Poales > Poaceae > Hyparrhenia > Hyparrhenia diplandra. The sequence continues at coordinate 67,621 of JADLZK010006656.1, forward strand.
TTGTATTAGCAAGTTGACACAAGCCGGTAGGTAGGTATGACGTAGGCCGGCAAGTCATCATGTGGTCAGGAAAGCAATGTGCGAAAAATTTAGACTGAATGTTGTGATTAGTTACATGTTGCCTTACGGATACATTATTTACAAAAAAACATCGGTTGAAAGATCGGATGCATAGATTATTTGGTTATTTTATTAATTAGCTTCTTCTGTAGATTACAATTACAGTCTTAAATTATTGATACAGGTTTTGGCAAGGGTATCTGCTGCTTTTACAAAAGATATCCGGACTCTTAGTCATAGATATCATGTTTGTCTGCTTTCTTTGCTGAAAATGCGATTACCTTGTTAGTACCAAGAAAGGTTTACGGTGTTTCCCTGCTGAGAGCTATCATGTTATGTATTTGAAACCTTTTCTCTCAGTTAGTTATAGCTTGCTAGTATCATGAACATGAAAGCAATGTAATTGACTATTCTATAGCTTGTTTCGTTGAGCAATGTAATTGACTGTTCCATAGCTGGTTTTGTTGAGTAAGCTGCAAGCATGTACTTGAACACTGCATGTTGGTTTGTTTGCAGGAGGTTCCAAGGTCAGATACTCAATGCTACTAGAAAGGCATAGGACAAGGCCATGGTCTGAGTATAAGAAGAGGATTTGTCATGCTATTTTATCCTTCATCATCATAAGCTTGCTACCTATTGGATTTAGAGAATAAGCCTTGTCGGTTCTGTTTATGTGTTGCTTTTACAATCTTTCAAACATGTTTCAATAGGTTTCTTATGTAAAGGCTCTTACCTGGGTATTAGTTTCCAGTTTGTTTGAGAGCATACGATGAAGATTCAAATATGTTTGTATGTTTATGTAATGAACATGCATGTGAATTCAGGCCAGTTTGAAAGCCAACAGCGCATATATGCAATGTTTGTTTGTGTGAACTTGCAAGGCATGTGCGACGTTTGATGCTGAAGTGAGTAAGGTTTTTTCCTGTGCAGCCCAACAATGACTTTGAGGGAAAAGATTGATTCCTTGTCTGAAATTGAATCCAGCAAGATTATGTGAACCAACCGGATTCAGTGGATCCTTGACCTGGAAGCATTCAAGAAGGTGGTGAATTGCTTGCTAAGCAAAACAATGGCGCTCATCTTACGACCTCAGGTGAATTGCTTGCTGCCCTGAGTCCCTGACATACATGATAGTTGACGTCTCTGATTATGAGCTAATTTGGGCTAATGATACCTCTGAAGAACTGCAGGGTCTGGAGCGTGGTGGTGCATGACAACATGCTATATATGTTAGGAAGGCCGACCGGAAATTCAGTGTGTTGCATCTGCCATTTTTATCACGTTTAAGCTGGGACGAGGATTTCCGAAGCATTTCTCCATCGCTTTTATTTATTTATAGTTACAACCGCCAGAGCAATCGCCACACATGAACACTCGAATTTATAACACTAGAACTAGAAATCGTCCATCACTGATCGATTTGATAGTTTGAATTTCATTTTGTCTTGTATATTTGTAACACGTCACAAGAGCAAAGTCTTACTGACTTTGTAACACGTCACGGGGAAGACCTTGCGCCCTTGCCTCCTGTCGGTCTCCCATCATCATCAGACATACCCTGCACAAAAATATACAATATTTTGTGCATGAAAAAAATAGGGATAATTAGGTGGAGGGCCCGCGAAAATTTGTTCTTTTAGGTATTGGACCCTTTTTTTTTTCTGAATTTGGGTGAAAGGCCTCCAAACAAATTTTGTTAGCTGGAAGGCCTTCCGTCCATTTGGAGCACTTGACGGTGTTAAGTACTTAGTAAAAAAGACGAATTTACCCCCTATGTAAAAAAGATAGATAACAGAATTCCCTATATGTATACTTTATATTATGGGAGATTTATGGGAATCTGAAAAAAAAAGAAATTCATTTACGAGATTTACGAGAATCTGCACTGCAATTAGAAGGAATTACCGTAACTTATGGTTTGCAACAGTGACCACCAAGAAAAGAAAATTAAATACATTGCTAACTTGTTCATCAATCATCGGTAATCCCATCACATGAACAAAATCAAATACTACACTGCTTGCTGCGCCACCGCTGGACTGCCAGCGCGCGACGGAGGCCCTGCGGAGGCCGCTCCGCCATCGGGTCTGCCATCCGATTCTAGGGAATCGAAGGTGTCTGCGAAGATGATCCGGATCTGTGACGGCCGGCCGGTGCTGACATGGTGAGGACTGAGGACGCCGTTGGTGCTGGGGACTGGGGAGGACAGTCGCTGGTCCCGGCCGGGGGTGCTGGCCACGCCACCCTAGCGTCGTACTGGCGGGCTGGGCTCGCCACGCCGCCCTGGCCGCCCAGCCCCGGCCGCGTGCGCGCCACGAGCATGGCCACAGCGCCACCGGGCCGGCGCCGGGGAGACGGACGGCCGCAAGGAGTCGAATCCACCAGGGGACGGCGGATCAGGGGCTTGCGGGGCCCGATCCAGTCCTAGGTGCGCCGGCGGCGGCCATGCCGCGTCGTCGGCTTTTTTTCTCCAGCGAACGAACGAGAAAGTCACAGTTCAGTCGGCGCTCTCGGCCTGCCTCGCGTGTGAATGGGAAGGGAGGGGCATAATTGTCTATTCGTTCGAGCTACAGTACGAAAACAAACAGACTTCCTTCACTGAATCTACCCTACTAACGCACCAAACTTCGCTCGCTCAAAATAATTCAAATAAACGATCCAGGATTACTTTCCTTAATCTTCTCTCTCATCACTCAAATACCATCCGACGTTTCCAGGATTAAGTGTATGGACGCCATTTCAGCCCTTATTTGGACAATACACGTCAAACGCCTTCCTAATAAAATCGCGATACAATTTACTCCCGAATAGATGCGCTCCTTCCTTTCCTAGGCCACGTTTAGTTGGCTAAAGTTTTGCCAAACTTTTGCAAATCTTTAGACTCTCCATCACATCACATTAAATACACCAAAAGCGCATATGTTCGAAATTTTTAAATGTAGGTAAAAAAAACAACTAATTACACAGTTTAGATATACGCGGTAGACGATTCTTTTGAGCTGGTTCCCCATGGTTGGATAATGTTTACCACTAACAAACGAAGCGTCTTCCGATTGTCTTCTGAGGAGTTTGAGCGATGCTTTTGGCAAATAATTTGCCATCTAAACAAGGCCCTACTCTCATTCCTTTCCTCGTATGGATCCCAACGTAGGCTCTTGCTGAATCCCAGGTGGGGTCCTCGAACGACTGCCGTCGATCCACACCGCGGCGTTCCGCGCACCAGGTTGCCGTCGCGAGCGGAACACGAGGTCGGGCAGGCGCGGTGCTCCACGGTGTCGTCGAGCGGAGCACGAGGTCGGGCAGGCGCGGTGCTCCACGATGTCGCCGCGGCTGTACGATTGCGCCGACCACGGCGCCGCGTCGGACCCGGCGCTGGACGGCAAGTACACGGCGACGACGCAAGCCCGGAGCCGGAGCAGCTAGATCTCGGCCAACACCTTCTGCTTGTGCCCGCTCAACGGGAGCTGGGATCAGCGCGAGGTGATCCCGACGCCGGCCGCCATGGGTGTCGACGCCGAGGAGTAGATCGAAATTTGCGGCCCATGGACGTGCGGCACATCTCGCACTCACCTCACCTTCGCCCGTTTCGTCAGCCTCCCCGCCAACCTCGAACCAGACGTGCCGCCGGCGCATGCCCGGTGCCAGGTGTGCTTGCCACTGCCGTGCCATGCGAGTGCGAATGTAAGCGTTGATTATCTTTTTGGTCTTTTGGGTTTTCCCTTCAGCTGTAGTTTTGTGTGCTTCCGTAACAGAATTGTAGATTTCCGATGCCTTCTTGCATCTTGTTCCAGTAGGAATCTGCAGCCGTCAATTTTTACTCAAGATTTAATTTGTTTGCATACATATATGTGACCTGGACTTTATGGCAATCATGATCCAAACGTTAGTGAACACCGTCTCATCTAAATTACTACAATTAGTCCATGAGTGATGACTTCAATTCATCACCAATGGCGGGACATGATTTCCTTGTATCCCCACAATGAGCCTTGAACTGACTAAATAGCAGGTCTGGACTGAGTATCACAATTTGTTTATTTTGTCTATTTTCTATACGTTCCATCCGATTGTTTTGAAATTGATTTATTTTTTCTTGCAGAGTGACAGACAACTAATGACAAAGCTGGTGTTATTCTGCGACTTCAATTTGATTATTGTGCAGCCTGCTGTTGGCATAGTCGGTGTCTGATATGGGAGAAGTTATAAATTATTAGAGTTTCTTCTTCTCAAGTTCAGATGGTGGAATGATCCATATATATTGAAGGTGCCCTTTATTGTTTTGTGTTTACCTGAAAATAGGTCATCTAGATGGTGTCCATATTTTTCTATGAACTGATAGATATATTATTTGTAGCTGATCCACAATTTGGAAGTTGGATGCGTAAGGGAAATCAATCCTGTTTGTGAGGTTGAAGAAATAATCAGCTCTTCCTTTTAGTTGGAACAAATGAAAGTAACATTCTAAACTTACAGCCTTTTTACTAGTATAGCAAGAAGTTGACTGCTTTTCTGGATTCTTGTTCTTAACTACTACGTTCTTGAGCACATGATCATTATCCGTGCTATTTTTGATATGGCATTCTTATAATTTTTCAGAATGATCATGTGTTTTTTTTTTTCAGTTTCACTATATCATGCTCAGGGCGTGAAAACTTAATAATTTATTCACGCGACAAAATACTCCAAAGGTATTTTCCAAATATGTGGAAGGGGAAGAATAAAAAGGATTTTTGGTCGGACTCTGAACTATATGCTGCTGACCTGTTGATATTACACTTGTGGGGCTGCTTGCTCCATATGTGAGAATTGAGAAGCTATCTGCTTCAGCGGGATTCTTTTGAAGATTCTGCAGGATGGCTACATCTTTTGAGAAGCAGGTGAGATTTCATTTCCAGTTATCTTTGCCACCGACAACATTACTTTCTGGAAACCGTGGTGCTGCTTGTCCTGAATTGTTTTTCTACTCTAAATTCATTTCCAATATTCTCAGTTTTTACTCATATGTTTGCTCTTACACTAGCAAATTACAGTGCCATAATGGAACTACCAATGGTCTATGTATTTATTAGTCCAGATTAGTCTATAACTTGGTCGTGCTAACGCCCTAATAATTCAAGTATGTCAGTTGTGCTGCCAGATGATTAATTGATTACTGGTCAAGCAGTGTTAGCCAATTTCTTGAGAGAACTGTTCTAAAGTTGTAATTTATATTCAACCCACTACATGGCGCAGTTATCAGAGCACAACAAAGGTTAGTGATTGCACTATTAAAATCCTTCGTGATTTGGTAGATATGCAAGGTTGCTTGAGTTATTAGTGTTTGAAATACCTTCATGATCTAAAAAAAACTGAATATCTATCTAAGAGAGGGCATTTTTGGTAAAAATGAATATCTGTAAATGAATGCCTACCAAAAAGGGCCCTATTTCCTTGTAAATGAATACCTTCATGATCTGAACACATGGCCTTTCTTGTCATCCGACATCTTGAGTCCAACTATGTTTAAAAAACTACATAGCAAAATAATAACTTATTTATTGCTTTAACCCTATTGATCATATACAGAGTCAAGTTTAGTAACTTTCATAATTTTTAGATGCAGAAAGTTGTACACATTTTTGTCAAGGACAAGAAGTAGCCGCAACAGATCAATAGCTTCGCCTGTGAGAACTGAAGCTTAACTATTGAATAGGATGGCGCTACTGATTAGTAGCTTCATGAACTGAAGCTCAACCGGTGAATTGTTATGTGTGAACTGCATAGAGACAATAGAATGGCAGTTTTTAAACGCTTTTTTTGCTGCCCTTTTTCATATGAGCACCTTGATAATCTTTTTTCATGAGCATGTGTATATGACAAATATTATATATTCCTGAATTGTATACATGCTTAAATACAATTGTGTAAAAGTGAAAGAAAAAAAAAAAAAAAAACAATAGGTTATTTTCATGACTATCTTTAAGATAATACCGTAGCGTTAGCACGGGCATTATACTAGTAGTGGACTGAAGGCCTCCCGGCTAACAAAATTTTGTTTGGAGGCCTTTCACCCAAATTCGAGTAAAAAAATAGGTCCAATACCTAAGGCAACAATTTTTCGAGGCCTTCCACCTAATTCTCCCAAAAAAAATACGTGAAGGAAAAACGATTGAACGACGTGGCTACGGCGACCTCGGCGATCTTTCAGGCCCATAATGCGCAGGCATGAGGCCACATATATCACATGACGGGCCTTTTCAGGGCCCACGTGCCGCCACATGATGGAGGAGGGCTCATGTCATGAGGGTTCTCGCGCCTGGTTCATGCCAAAGGAGCAAATTAATTAGCGACAGATCGCGATGTCAAAACACTGAAAATAGGCGTCTAGTTACTTTTAGTCACTTAAATCTCAAACAAGAATGACTACTAATTAGTCAAGGGTAACTAAAGCTTATAAAGTGCTCTCTTTCTCTTCCTTAGACCAAGTGACTGGCTCAAACTCTCTCCTCTCTCTCTTCTTTAATCCTTTTTAGCCCCTCTTTTCAGATGGTAGGTGACTAAATAGTCACCTAACTAGATATTTTAGTCACCTGACTAATGTATTCAAACGCCCTCTAAAAACTTTTACGTCTGAGGTGCACAACCGTCTCAAGCGCGGAGACGGAGGGGCTTGATTGCTCGTGGGAGTGAGGAGAGGGGAATCGACTGGATTCGGGCTCCACCACACGCGTGCGGAGATGTGCGAAGCGCTGGTTGGGCGTGCGGAGTTTTCGCACGCCGTGATGAGGACGGTCGATTCATTCCCTTGCAATTGTTTTAGATGTAGAGAGTAAAAACGTATGAGCAAATTCAGGTGACCCTTATTTTTTTAGCCTTGTCATTTAGGATTAGGGCAAGAATTTGGTGGCGGTACGTAGGCGCTATGACTAACTGTGTTTGACGGTTGAAATGACAGTATCTTAACATATCAACACCATTTATGCATGAGTGGCTCTTAACATAGCGGGCACACTACCGTTACCTAAGAAACGAAGCAAGGGAAATTTTATAAAATTGCCCTGTTTCGGAAACAATTTTTACAAATAGCCCCCGGCAAAACTATCGCTGAAAATGGGTCAAAACTTCGACGCGTTAGGGTAGCGCGCCGAGGTATAGGGCTCGGCGCCAAGACCGACACAGCGTCGAGATTCGCCACGTCGGCGACGACGGTCGCGACATCCACGTTGGCGAGTGGGGCGGGGAGGTCGGCGCCGGTGAGCGTCGCCGGGGTGTCACCTCGGCGCCCGAACGCAGCGCCGAGGTTCGTTGTTTTGGGCCGGGCAGGCCTACGAAAATGTTGTTGATGTAAAAGCGCGCCCGAGGTTCGTTGTTTTTGGCTGGGCAGGCCTACGAAAATGTTGTTGATGTAAAAAGCGATCATGCATGGTTACGCCGTGACAGCACCTCCCGCCCACGCCGCTCGCCCATGCCATGCCACCCCGCTTGCGTGAGTCTGCCCTGCGCTGCTCGGGCACCACCCCCATTCACGATGTCCGGACTTGTGCCTCCCATCACAGCTGCACTTTCGATCCATCCGCTTTTATTGCGACCCACGCCTGTGTCCGTGCGCCGCCGAGCTCTCGCACCATGGACATCCGAGCTCTCTCACGGGCATCCAGCCTGACGCCGGCGTTGAGCTCCGCATGGAAGAGCTCCATTCATCCAAGCGAAAGGTGACATTGCGTTGGAAACAAGTGTTAGAAAGCATATGTTTGAGTATTTCAGCTGGTTTAGATGTATGTTTCAAGAGTTTCATATCGATGTTGCAAAACTAGATCGGAAAGTTGCATATGTTGCAATGGTTTTACACTTATGTTGCAAAAGATTGTGCCCAATGTTTCATCTATTTTCTCAGGAATAAGCTGCAAGTGTGTTTATCTAGAAGTTGCATATTGTTTCACGCATATGTTGCAAATGGCTTTTATCTGGATGTTGTGTACATGTTGCAAAGGTTTTCACGTGTTTTTGTAAGTGTGTTTATTCGGAAGTTGCATATGTTTGACGATATGTTGTATTTGTTAGATCTAGATATTTCAAAACTAGATCGATTGTCGCATCTTCCTCTCCACTTTCTGTTGTCTTTGTCTCGGTGCCATGCGCAAGAAGTGAAGAATGTCCTCATTGGCATGAGTGGGCCCCACATGCTTGTGGGCGGAACAAGAAGTTGGTGGGCGGGCGCATGACGTGGGACGGGGGCCAGCGTCGCCGGCGTCCGGATGCGGCATCGTGTCTAGACGTTCGGATGCTAGTGTTGTTGATGCCAAAGAAGCAAATTAATTAGCGACAGCTTGTAATGTCAAAACATTAATCGTCTGAAAAACCTTTTAGGTCTGTGATTTGAACAGTACTGGTAAGGTGCACAACTGTCTCAAGCGTGAAGACGGAGTAGCTTGATTGCTCGCGAGATCTCAAGTGAGGGGAAGTGGATTGACTGCTCCACCAGGCACGTGGGGTCGCGGATGTGCCCTGTTTGGGGAGGACGATTCATTCCATTGTAATTGTTTTATTAGTTGTATAGAGAGAAAAAAATGAGTAAATTCAGGTGACCCTTTTTTTTTCGCTTTTTTCTATTCCACATTCGCTTGAACTTTCGGCCCCCCTCCCTCTTGGTCGATTCCCTTTCCCGTGTCGTCGTCTTCATCTTCCTCCGCATCGGCATGCCCGGCGGCGGCGCAAGGGCGGGCGCCGGTGAGCATCTCCTCCTCCTCCCCCTCCCCTCCCCTATGTGAGTTGTTCCTATAGAAAGATCTGTCATCTCTGTGGTGGAAGAGGGTGGCCGCCGTTGGCGCTAGGGTTCGCCGGAGCTCCACCCTAGCGCCCGCGGCGGGGAGGTGGCTGGTGGCGGGGGAGCGTGGAAACAGAGGGCGGCGAGAGGAAGAAGATGAACAGTACCGGCGAGAGGAGGAAGATGAACAGTGTGGGGCTAATTATTGGAGCGTTCGTTTCAGTGCTGAAATTCGTCGCGTGAAATCCCAGTTTTTTTTTCAGGCGACTGAAATATCGCATCTCCCTATTTTTTTTTTAGCTTTGTCTTTTAGGATTAAAACTAGAATTTGGTGGTGATAGCTATGACTAACTGTTTGATGGTTGAAATGATAGTATTTTAATCAGCACCATATATGTGAGTGGCTCTTAACATAGCGGGCACACTACCGTTACCTCAGAAACAAAGCAACGTGGCGTCCTCTGCTGGTCAACCGGTGGATAAGGTAAAGAAACCGAAGAATATATAAACCATGTGCGTCAACCGTACTAGTGGATATATGATGATAAATAAACTATATATAAACCGTGTGCCGAGAGCGATGGCAGTATGCCACCACGTACCAGCAGACACACACGCATGATCGAGCGAGCCACCGACACCGCCGATCGATCAACACAAGCTTATAAAATCAATAAATCCGCCGCAATGCGTGAACGAACGATGTCTGTTCTCCCTTTTTCGTTGAAGATGCAAGTCGTTTTCGATCATTCGGCATAGTATGCAGATCAGGCTGCTGATCGATGAGCTGTCCTCCATGTTATCCGTCTCGTGCGTTCTAGCTCTAGCTCCATGGGAAACGTCGCCATCGCCACCTCAACTCCACACGGATCGATCAGGCCGGATCGAGGAGGAACAAGAACAATCAAAAGCTAGCTGGCGGCTGACGCTTGGCCCGGTCAAACTGTCCTTAATTAGCTGCCGTAGCTGAATTCCACGCATCTGATCCCTATAAATACCTGAGTTGATTCAAGCTAATCCTTCACACACCACCATCAAGCAAGCAATCAAGTACAAGTAAGCAAGCAAAAGAGTAACAAGAAACCATCATCGATCGATCCAAATCCGGCAATGGCGGCGCTCGTCGGAGGCCGGTCATCAGCCGTCCTCCTAGCCATGGCGGTAGCCGTCGTCTCCCTCGCCGGCCCGGCCATGGCCGTGGGGAACAAGACCGGGCAGGTGACGGTGTTCTGGGGCCGGAACAAGGCCGAGGGCACGCTCCGTGAGGCCTGTGACACGGGGCTCTACACCATGGTCATCATGTCCTTCCTCGACGTCTACGGTCCCAACGGCAAGTACCACCTTGACCTTCCGGCCACCCGATCGCCGGCATCGGCGACGACATCAAGCACTGCCAGTTCGTCGGCGTGCCCGTGTCGCTCTCCATCGGCGGCTTCGGCTCCGGCTACTCCCTCCCGTCCAAACAAGCGGCGCTGAACCTCTTCGACTACCTCTGGAACGCCTTCTTCGGCGGGTCCAAACCGGGCGTCTACCGGCCCTTCGGCGACGCGTGGCTGGACGGCGTCGACATGTTCTTAGAGCACGGCACGTCGGCGGACCGGTACGACGTGCTAGCACTCGAGCTGGCCAAGCACAACATCCGCGGCGGGCCGGGAAGCCGCTGCACCTGACGGCGACGCCGCGGTGCGAGTTCCCGGCGGCGGGGTACCTGAAGCGCGCGCTGGACACGGGCATCTTCGAGCGCGTCCATGTCCGGATCTACGACGACGCCGACTGCGAGGCGTACTGGCACGGCAACTGGGACAAGTGGACGGCGGCGTACCCGGCGACGAGGTTCTACGTCGGGTTGACGGCGTCGGAGATGACGCATGGGTGGGTGCACCCCAAGAATGTGTACTATGATGTAGCGCCGTCCGTGCAGAAGGCTGATAACTATGGAGGGTTCATGATCTGGGACCGGTATGCTGACAAGCTCTCCAACTACACCAGCATGGTCAAGCCCTATGCTTGATTGGTTGATTTCTTAGCGATTCATGCATGATGTGCTGCGTCAGCAGCATCACTACTGTCTCTCTCAACCGGTGTGTGTGTGTGTGTGTGATGTGTGTTTGTATATTTTGCAAGAAGGAATAAAGTGATGAATAAATAAATGAATGAATAAACAAGTTTAAGTTTTGGAGTTTGTGTTAGTGATGAACGTAATGGAGATTATGTAAATTTGTACTCCATCTGTCCTAAAAAAAAAGAATATAATTCTATACAAGTTTAAGATTTGGAGTTTGTGTCAGTGATGTCCCTAGTGTCTGACAAGCCTTGTGGATGCATCTTTTCTTTTCTTTACTACGCTGCAACTGACCTCAAAACCGGAACCAACGTGTTCTCACGAATCAGACCTGTAAAAATGTTTTAGGACTACATTTGTCAACATTTGTGTCATAATTTTACAATGTTACAAAGTCTTAATTACGTTTTTTTGTCAATTTTTTCATAATTTTGTAACATAACTTTGTCATAATTTTAACCAAGTTGGCACACTCTTTAGCAACCATGATGTTCTTGTGTATTTGAAGGCAGAGAGAAACATGGTGATCTTCAGTGATTGCTGGAAAACAGTGCAGTTTGTGCTTGCAGGGGAAAGACAAGAGTGCTCCACACTTGGGTTTTTTGGCGGCAGGAACAGTCCTTACTCTCTAACGATTGCCAACCCTTTTGTGAGTAATTAGCTATGGTTTCATCTAAACCTCGTGCAACCTTCGGCGCGCATGCATGTAAGGTGCTCCTATCCAATTCTATAGTCTCTTTCTTATTTCAATGATAAACCAGATAACCAGATCTCTTTTTTAAAAAAACAAAAAGATTTAGGGCCGTAAATTCTTGATGCGTAAAATACTAAATCACTTGAGAGAGAGAGAGAGAGAGAGAGAGAGAGAGAGTGACAAAGAAAGTGACGGGGCAGATAGAGTAATCAAGCTAAAGATATTATTATTTATCAACGGTTTATTCTTGCAAGCTAGCGCGCCAGGTAGTGAGATGGACAACAGTACACTACAGTTGAGACAGAGCACATGGCAACGGCCTGCATCCGCTGCACGAGGCGGTTCGAGAACGGGCATATTCGATCGGCATACTCTGCAGCAGCCTGATTTATATGCCGATCGAATCGAGTCGAATCGAAAGCGACGTGCATCGATCAAATGAACCAGGGAAACAGATCGAACAGTGTGTGTTGGTTCGATCGTTCACGCATGACGCATGCATTGCGGCGGATTACGAATGTGCTGATTGATGCACATGGTGCTCAACTGCTGATCAAGCAACACATATGCATCTCGGCTGTGTCGGTGGCTGATCCATGCCTTGTGAGGTGGTGGCCTCTCGGCGCACACGGTTTATATACTTTATCATATATCCACTGGTACGGTTGGTTGACGCACATGGTTGACCAGGAGCAGCCTTGCGTTTAAACGTTAGTCTGCCCGCAATGTTAACAGCCACTTGACATGTATATATATGGTACGGTACTGACTGTCATTTCAACCATCAAACAGTTATTAGTCGTACGTAGCACCTACTACCACCTTCATTAATCCCTGTGCTAATCTAAAAGGACAAAACTAAGGATAAACGATCACCTGAATTTGTACTCTAACGCAATCATTTAAGTCTTTTCCTAAGTCAAAACATTTTTAGTTTGACCATCATTTTTTTTTTTTTGTAGAAAAGTGTATCGGTTAACAACATATATAAGGTTTACTCCCTCCATCCCAAATTATAAGTCATTTTAAAAATCTTGTATAGTCAAAGCTTCTTAAGTTTGACCAAATTTATATGACAAGATAATAACATTCACGATGCCGACAAAGGATCACATTAGATTTTTATTAATTATGTTTTCATAATATATATATTTGATGCCACAAATATTTACAATTTGCTCTATAATTTGGTTAAACTTAAGATACTTTGACTCTCCAAGCATTCTTAGAATGACTTACAATTTTGGAACGGAGGAAGTATATTGTTAGATTCACCATGACAAACATTTTGTAATACGTAGTGTAGGGCCTTGAATATTCGGACCAAGTCAATCATCCTAATCCGTCCCCTAGCGAAGTGTTAGAAGGAGGCGTGCTCGTTAGCAATGGGGGATTACCCACGATAAAAGCCGAGACCCGACGAGCGTCTCCATCTCGAGCGAGAACTTCGCGGGACACAAAGGCCCGGGGGCGAGCTCGAGCTCGTCGAGAAAACTTCCGCCTCGAACGAGCTCCCGAAGAGCGCGGAGGTATAACGAGCTCAGCGGGAATGACGAAGCTCTTTTTCCATTTCGAACGAGCTCCCGACCACCAAATCCGAGACGATCGGAGAATCCGGGACACGATGATTAGGATTCAGAATCACAGCTACGCGGCCGGCGCCGCAACCTACGACCAGATCTCGTCTGCTGCGCGAGATCGTCGACGGCACGCGCGGCGTGGGGCTGTCAGACCACGCCAAATGACGACAAGCACAAGAGACAACCACTACGCGACAAGAATGACCTCGACGGACAAGGTCGAGCTCGCGTCGAGCTCTCCTGGCCACACGTTTTCTGCGACACCAAGTACAAGCATTTAAGGCACGGCGGCGCCTCACGACCTCGGCCGCGGACACCGGCGCGTGCCTGACGGACAGTACGGCGCAGAGAGTACGGAGGCGGCGGGACGAGCTCATTGTTTCCCTCCGCGCCGACCAGCGAGCTGAGGCTCGGCGTCCGTCGTACTCGTATGTCGGGATACGGAGCCGCCCTCTACTCTACACTACGGCGACCGGCCGGCGTGCGGGGAAGTAGGGCGGCGGCGTAACGCCCGCGCGGACAGCCCGGCGTGCCCGACATCGCAGAGAGGAACTTTTCCTCTTCACCCCCAAGGCTTGTATTCCTTCTATTTTTGGGTCCTCCGCTCGGTGACCCCTGTGAGCTCCCCTTGCGACTATAAAAGGGAGGGCTCGCCCCGGGAGAGGACAAGCTCTCTTGCACACTCGAAAAACACACACTCACCGCTCTATTCCACTCATCACACAGAGACTTGGGAGCTCATCTCCCTCTCTCGCCGGCTTGTATTCGCCCCGACACGAGCAGTTTGAGCCTCGATAGTGCCACGGACTGGACTAGGGTGCTCGGTAGCCCCGAACCAGTATAAACCCGTGTCATTGTTCTTGAGCTAGGCCATCGTTGCACACATTAGCCAGTCGATTACTGTGACCGTGGTATACGACCACGACACGTAGTTTGAATGTTTTGGAACTATATACAACTTTTTAAAAACAATTTCATAGCCAAAGTTATGGTCGCTTTGAGGTCTGATCGCTTGATCGTCATGTTGTCATTGTTCAAACAATCCTTGGATCCAAATGAATTCAAAACTTTGTATACTGGCAAACCACATTAGTTCGATCATTTGATGATATTGTCAGTCAACCACTAAAATTATATATGACCCATTGTAGGTGTCATCTTCCTTTCCTTACAATACCCACGGTGGCGAAAACATTGTGTGCCAGTTCAAGCCAAAAGGCCAGCATAACCTTCTCATCGTGGTTCATGACATGGCTTGCACGTCTGAATTTAAGTATAACTAATTGAATTTAAACAATTACAAAAGAAGTATTATTAAATCTAGCATATACAAAATGTATTTTCACAATATATAGATGGTTACACTTTTTAAAAATTGATTAAATTCTAAATAGTTTGACTAAAGATACCTTGTGTTCTTTTTTGGACGAGAGGGAGTATTGAATAGCCAGCTAGGTTGATAGGACCATATGGCGTTATTTTGTTTTATGGTGGACCAATCAGCGGTTGTGTGGAGCCACGTTTGAGCAACAGCAAGTTGAAGCAGCCAACTCCTTTTACCCGGCCAATATATGCCGACAATGGTTGTTTTATTCCCTAACCTGAAAATAACCAATTTCTAAGTGGAGACCCACATATAAAAATAGTCAATGGTTCCTGATTAAATGGACCCCATGAATACACTGAACTTGCATTGTGACATGACTTCAACTCTACCGATAATATAATTGATGGTCAACTGATAGATGTGTCATGGATCATTCCATTTTAACCATTATACCGAGATATATAAATATTTTTTGTACTCAACCAATAAGGTGAGGCGGTAGCGGTGACTTCAAGAATCTTGAGATCTCCTGCTGCTCGATCATATTATGAGCATCTTCTCGAGATAAAAAAATAAGGTGTCCACCGTGCCGTACGCCTCACAAAAACATTGGCTGCCGTACAACTACAAGTTGAAGTACCTAGCTTGGGTTAACTTTTTCCGTACATGATGAGTATATGCGCTGGCAGTATTGTATATGGACGACATAGTTCTTGTCACGTTCTGTTATTTTAAAGGTTGATTGAGGAGGACAGCAAATTCATTCGCCCAGCCGACAAACTAGCGTGTGCCCAGTTGTTTCCAAAAAAAAAAAAAAAAAAAAAAAAAAAAACTAGTGTGTGCCCAAGGAAGCATCTGGGAAGCTTGGCTTGGTCAAACACAATGCAAGAACATAGTCGATTCGCCGCCATGCCCATGGATCTCACAAAGCTGATGTGTACCACGTACTAGTACTAGTTTTGTGAGCTGTCCTGCACTTCATGTTTCACGATCCGATCCAAAAGTAGACAAGTCCAAAATGAGCACAAATGGCGCATATATGGGTCCATGATCGAGAGTACTATATAAGCACAAGCAAGAGGGAGTGGTAGCAGCAACCACCAAAGGCAGGCATCAACAATGGCTGTCACAATCAAGACCCCATCACCCTCCCTCGTGGCCACCATGGCGGCCCTAGTCACCGTCGCCGTCTTCCTCGCCTGCCCAGCCTCGGCCACAGGAAGACCGGGCAGGTGACGGTCTTCTGGGGGCCGGAACAAGGCGGAGGGCACGCTCCGCGAGGCTTGCGACACGGGACCTACACCCTCGTCGTCATCTCCTTCCTCAGCGTGTTCGGCCACGATGGCAAACCCCCGACCCTGGACCTGTCCGGCCACCCGATCGCCGGCATCGGCGACGACATCAAGCACTGCCAGTCCAAGAGCATCATGGTGTTCCTCTCCATCGGCGGCAAGTACTCCCTGCCGAGCGCCAAGGCCGCCACGGACCTCGCCGACTACCTCTGGTACGCCTACTTCCCGGCGCCGACGCCGCGCGCCGGCGTGCACCGCCCGTTCGGCGACGCGTACGTCGACGGCCTCGACTTCTTCCTCGACTACCACGGCTCGTCGCCGGCGTACTACGACGTGCTGGCCACCAGGCTGTGGAGCTACAACAAGCAGTTCCGGGCGCGGGTGCCCGCGCAGATGTCGGCGACGCCGCGGTGCGCGTTCCCGCCGGACGAGCAGGTCCAGCGGCTGCTCGCCACCGGGGTCGTCACCCGCGTCAACGTGAGGTTCTACGGCGACAAGCACTGCGCCGCGGACTGGCAGCAGGAGTGGGACAAGTGGACGGCGGCGTTCCCCGGGTCCGGGATCTACTTCGGCCTGCCGGCGTCGGAGAAGACGGTCGGGTACGTGTACCCCAAGAACCTCTACTACGGCGTCGTCCCCGTCGTGCAGAAGGCGGCCAACTATGCCGGGTTCATGATCTGGGATAGATACGCCGACAAGCAGAGCAACTACAGCAGCTACGCCATTCAGTGGGCTGAGCGATGTCGATGAGCTCCATCTCCATCCATGTCGTCTATCTCCTCACTAGCAAGCTTGCAAGAATAAAGTGTGACGTGTGCATCAATAAACTGTTGATAATATCAGCGTTGGTTTTGTATACAAAAAAGTGTCACGTGTCCATCTCCTCTGAAATATGCAGCATTTGGCATTTACTCGGCATTACAAATTTTAGTTCAGAGGATCGCACCAAAAACCAACAGATCCAAATCTCACGTGGCATTATTCTGAATTGAAGACAGCCGGACAGCCAAATATTACATGGCCAAACGAATCTGTTCTGGTAGCACATGGAATTGTTCTTCTGGAACAGAACTGAACAGAGAAATATCAGGAATAAAGGCAAACTACAGCTTCCACATAATTCTCACGGTGCAGTAGTTATCACGTCATATATGCAACAAAATGTCAAAACGATACAGCTCGGGCGTTCTGTTCTGGAAGAATAAGTGAATAGTAACACTTATTTTTCCTTCAGTTTTGCCGGCTGTGCTAGACTGCAGTTATCTTTAAGCCTGGCACTAGAGCCACCACCTCTTGTACAAAAAGTTTCTTCATGGCAGAAGGATTGTCCAAGACTACTAGAAGATAAATAAATGCCTAACAGAGTTGAGACAACTAACAAGGCATAGGTTCCCAACCAAACAGGCCTTGAAGGTCACGAGAAATCTTCTGAACATCATTGTTCACAGACTCTATATTTTTGTGCAACTTTTTGCTGCCAGGGGTCGATTGCATCTCGAATCCTAGCATAGTCTTGCCTGTTGAGATGCAGAGGCATAACAAGCCTTTGAAGATCGAAGTCATCTCCATGATAGGCACGAAGCCGTATGAGCATGGCAGCAGCCAGGCTGTACGCAGAGAGGCTTGTGGCTACTTCAATGGTTTTCCAACATTTTAGGCAAATGCTCTTTTACCTGTCCCAGAGCATCCATACGAGCCAACAAATGATGATAATGACCGAGGTTTGTCGTGGCCGCAACACCTTCCAGTCGAGATATCCGTGCTGTTAATGATTTATGGATGCATCCTTGGATTTTGGCGAGACCATCATTATTTGCCTCCAATTCTGTGATTAACTTGTTTTTCTCACTGACAGCTTTACCTAGCTGGTCACGTAATTCTCTTGTATTTGACTTTTTCTGCTTCTAATAGCCTGTTGACATGGTCAATCTGGTCCTCTAGAACTAGAGAAATAAAGGAACATTGTAAGAAACATTCTATTCTGATGAATCCTGAAACTGACGTTTCGAGTTCGTGCGGATCACTACAAGACATCAGCATAACAGTCGTTATAAACATGCCACAGCCAGTCTAAGACAAGCAGAAGTCGTCAGCATCAACTTAAGTTTGAGCTCAACGGCAATTT
The DNA here is from genome assembly GCA_015847255.1 of Hyparrhenia diplandra. Taxonomy (NCBI): domain Eukaryota; kingdom Viridiplantae; phylum Streptophyta; class Magnoliopsida; order Poales; family Poaceae; genus Hyparrhenia; species Hyparrhenia diplandra. The sequence continues at coordinate 85,504 of JADLZK010006656.1, forward strand.
TCTCTTGTGCACCAACCGCAGCATCCCTCTCCCTTCAAGCATGGACACCATTTTCTGGGCGAGCAGCTTCTCCGTGGCCAAAACTTCAAAAGCAAAGACAATGGTGAGAAAGACAAAAGAATGCCCATGACCTCCAAGCATCAGCCTCCAATTCAAAAGGAACAACGGCAGGAATCACTATACTCACCGTTCCTCTCTTCAGCAACAACCGCCAGCTTAAACCCTACCTTGCCGAGCTCATCCATCACCTCGGCAAGCCTGGTTTCTGTGCTCTGCAGCAGTTCAGCTAGCTTTTGCTTCTCGGACCCCGACCTCTCCATATGAAGCGCTGGCGCTCGGCATCGTGACGTTCCCCCCTCCGCCGCTCATCCAGGTTCTTCACTGCCTCCAGCAGGCGCTTGTTCTCGCTGGCTGGCGCCTTATTTTTGCTGACAAGGGGTCTGCCTGTTCAACCTGACGTTGCCACGCTTTTTCGACATTTGGAAGAGCTCCTAAGATCCAGCAAGCAAAATATAAGAACAGTTCTCCTGGATACAAAGCGCATATACCAGGTTCAATTGAACTCACTCTTATTACCTTGTTTTTTCTCATTGACAGCTTTACCTAGCTGTTCACTTAATTCTCTTGTATTTGACTTCTCTGCTTCTAATAGCCTGTTGACATGGTCAATCTGGTCCTCTAGAACTAGAGGAACAAAAAGATACATTGTAAGAAACATTCCATTTTGACGAAAGATGCAGACTTAGGATAATGGTTCAAACTTTATACCTGCATTTCTCTGTTCGACCTGTGTGTTCCTTTTCAGCATCATAGTGAAATTATTCTTCAGATTGCTAAGCTCCTCATTCTTCTCGGCTATCTCCTGTTTCAGGGCTCTATTTTTCGAACCGGCTTCTTTCAGAGCAGCCTCAGTTTCTTGTGACCGCTTGATTCAATTTGAAGTCGCTCAGCCTGCTCTTTAGGTCTCTCTTTAAGAACATTTGTCCTCTCAAAAGCTACAGTAAGCTCTGATGTTGCATTTTCCAACTCTCTGTGATTTAGATTAATATATTAGAGCAAGTTTTGTAATATTAGGGGAAATAATTTGTAATGGTGCAAGAAATCTTACTCATTTAATCTGGCAAGAACTTTAGAAACCTGACTTTGGATTCCATCCGAAGTGGTCAACTGGCTCTGCCCAGGGGAACTCTGGAGATGCAAAGGATTCCATCCCAAGCCTCTCATTTGCCTTGGTTTCAGTTTCACTGTCCACTGGTTCAGCCACCAAACATACATCTGGAAACATAGCAGACCTTAATTGGTAGCTATGATAAGCCCTGTAAATTATGGAAAGAAACATGTAAGAAGAATAGGGATAGAAAGTACAAGACCTCATTGAAGAAGTGCTAGAAAGACCAAGCTCAAACAAACAATATAGTTGAGTGAACTTCACTGGTCCCTAAACTTGTTAGAGGGTGTCATCTAGGCCCCTCAATTATATTAATTCGAAGTCCCTAAACATATTAAGTGTTTCCCTCGAGGTTCAATTCAAACCTTCTTAATCAACATCTAATCGCATATGTGGCATGCTGCCTATGTGCCATCTTAAACATTAAACGTGGGATCCATAAGTTAGTGGGTCATCTCTCTCTCCCTCCCAGCCTCCCCTCATCTCTGTACAGTTGGTCTTACCAGAATTTTTTATCTGTTTATTGACTCATGTTGGGGGCAATAGTGATATAGGTTATAGGTAAATGCTGAATTGGTAAAATTGGGGTGACATAGATGCCATGAGGATGAAAAGGTAGGCAGATAAATACTAGGGTGGGTTTAACCTCTGGTCAACTACTTAATACGTTTTAGGACAAGTAACTTATATGTTCACATGGGGCTGCACTGCTTTTTGTATTATATACTATAAAGATAAAGATGTGACCGCCTTATAGATAAAGCGAGAACATTGTCGATATATAGTACAAAGATAGCACTCATAGAATTTATATAATATTTGGTGGCACTGAAGGATTTAAATTTCTACAATTTTTGTCTTGCCTCATCTCAGTTGTTTAGTTGTTTAAAGAATTTTGAGATAACTCACTCCCTTCTTCTAGCAGTCTTTGCCTCTGAGGCCTGGGTTTGACCAATGAAGTCCTCAATCATCTCCAAAATCCTTGCAGTGTTCTGATAAACATGTTAAATAATTAGAAACTTAAATTCTTCCAATCATAAATTTTTAAGTTAGTCAACCTTCAATCCCTACCTCTGCCTCGCATGCAGTCCTTCCTTCTGCAGCGGTGTCCACGGTGTTCATAGGATCACCCACTAAATGTGCATCCATTTTGTAGCCTGAATGATAAGTCTCATTAGCTTGGGATGTAACTGATGGCAGCGATACCAATTCTGGATGCATGGATGAAAAATTCCTCCATCTTACGCTAGCAGGAAATATCACTGAGCTTATGCATTGCAGGCTACGATCAGCTCTGTAAATTATTAAAAGCAAGACGTATTTTCATAAAAAGGACTATCATATAGGGAAGCCTATTAGGAAAACATTATAGTCGCTAATGAAATAAGCTGATAGGTCCGTTTAGAGAGAGAACAGTAGGGGCTCACCCCTGCTTGACATATATTTTATTTTTTTTCAAAAAAAAATGCACATAAATTTTTTTAGACAAAGTAAAAACTCAAAAAAAAAAGGAACACGCTAGCTTTTGACATTTGACATAAAACGTCAAACAAAGTTGAGTAGTATATGCCAATAAACTAGTTGAGATAATAAGAAACATGCTAGGGAAGCCTTGGCCATGGCTATTACCATAACCTGATGATTGACTAAAACTAATTTTGCCAAACAATTTAAGTCTGGGGGTGGTGGATGGGTTACACGCCTGCTTATATATTGAATGAAAGAGATGCTTATCAACACACAGTTAGAGGAGGGACAATGGAAAATTAGTAATTACACATGTCATGGGACATCAATTAAGCTTTAAATAAAGAAATAACTAGTCAAGGACATCCCGCCGGTTTTTTCATAAGAAAGGGGAGTACTGGAGTACTGGAACCTTTAGGAAGGTACTCACATGACTTGCAAACACCTGGTTTCAAGCCTAGTTGAGGCTCTAACAACCGAGCTATGCTTCATTCTCAATTAGACAAAAGAAAAAGGGATGCATCCAGGGAAGCCAATAAAAAATTGTTAAACAACTACAAAAGAAATTCCAAACTTAGTAACATGCATGAATACAAATTCCAAACTGCCTAGAGAGAAGCAAATACTATGCATCTGCATGCCAAAAGAGGACAGTGCAGCAGACATGATATAAGAATTCAAGTGGCTAACTGTAACAATTCTTAAGGAAACAGCAAGAGTGATACTATAAATTCATTTCAGAAGAACAAGAGCAGATAATAGAAACTAGTTAATACTGATTACTGATCAGCAAATTGGCTAACCAAAGCCACTTTTAGCTACAGTTTCAAAATGTTCACTCACTTGAGCCATCAAGGAGATTGAACTTTCTTATGCGGTTATGCCTTTTTCACGTATAGAATCCCAGTCCAATATTTTTCACTCTATTGTTACTTGTCACTTCTTATGTACAAAGAAATTTTGTCCATCATTTGACGAAAAACAGAATATGAAAAAAGAGAAGAGCCTTGGTGGTATAATATAATGAAGCATGGAAGCACACCGACAATTGAACTACCTAGACAAGCAAAACTACAAAATGCAACCTAACAAAAAGATAGTACCAGAAATAGACAAGACCTGAGCTTTGCCAAAGGGTCACAACCCAAATCGATGCTGCACTTAGGGCAGTGATTGATATTCTCATGTGTGATCTCAGCAACGATGCATTCCCTGCAAACTGAAACAACACGAACAATTTAATATCTAAAAGCTGGAGCTCTGGAAGCAAACCTAGATGTAAAGAAAACATAGTATTATATGAAATCATTCAGGTTAACAGGTTATAAACAAATAAACTCTGACATGGAATCCAGAGGTGAATAATGAAGTTTGGTACAAAAAGCAAATGCACAAGGAGCATGTGAAAGTAAACAACAAGTATGATTGATACTACACCTCATATTCATGTCTATGGCATACAGTCTATGTGAATAAATTAATAAATGCATACAGTCTATGTGAATAAATTATGTGTACCATCATTAACACTTTTTGCAATCAACCATAACCATGACGGATTGATGGTCATCAGTAATATACTGAACTGCCATCAAATAACATTCGGTAAACAAAGCAGATGGAAGTTATCGTTATTTGGGGGCAAGCGTGATACTAAAAACTAGCAGGTCAGGTCACTGATCATACAGCACAGGTGTCCAGTGTCCACTGTCCAGGACCATTTTGTGGGTGCATCACAACAGAAAACAACTATTCAATCACCAAGACTATGGTTCACTTTTTGGTGTTTCCGTAGGACTATAGTTTGAATTCTGAAATCTTGACCATCAATCGATTGACATAATAACATTCTATACACAACGCAAATGGAAGATTACTATATTCAAAAAACAAATAGGCAAGCATGGTAGTAAAGAGTAGCAGGTCAGGCCACTGCAGCATCATTCGAGTCTGTGCATCACATCAGAAAACAACAATTCAATCGCCGAGGCTTTTTGGTGACTCCTTTAGAACAGAGCTATTGATTTGAATAGTTGAATATGTCCATCCTCTTCATCAATTTTCTAGCTAAATCTAGGACAATCTGGAGCAGCCAAAACATATAAAAAAGCAAAAATAGATGCTAGCAACCTCGTGGCAAAACTCAATGTGGCAATGCCGGAAGAGGCAAGCAGATCTTACAGGCGTGGAGGCACTCAGAGATGGCGGTTGCATCACGTAGGAAGCAGCCGCAGAGCCCGCAGGTGACGCAGGCCGCGATGCTCGACCGGCGCACCATCACCTCCTCATCTGAGATGTCATGTGAGTCACTACCTGTTTGCCGGGATCTTTTTCTCATGATGTTTAATTTCTGCATTACAAAACAGATAGATAGTTCATACTACCCATATATCATCTTCTGAAGCCAATGAAAACACCAGCATAATTCCCTGAACACAGCATTGACATGCAGTTTGCCTAAATTAAATTAAGAGCCAATTTCACAAATAGTGTTGTTTGTATTCTTTAAATTAACATCCAATTTCACAAGGAGTGTTATTCGGAAGGAGTGTTATTCGGATTCTTTTTGAAGAGAAAGGGTTAGGGCTCGTTTGTTTTCAGCAAAATGGCACCCGGAATCATTCCAGGTAACAAAAAACTAAAACAATTGATTAACGATTTCGGCCGGGAATTCATCCTGGTGTTGATTCCAGAGAAAACGAACGGAACATTATTCGGATTCACTTACGGCGTGATAGGTTCCCAGCCAGAAATCAGATTATTAGAGTCCTTTTGCAGGTTGTGCCCAGCCCAGAGGAGGCGTTTCAGTCGGAGCGGAGCCGCAGGGCCATGAAAGGGTCCGGCGATGCGACGTAGCCACGCTGCCACGGAAGGGGCACAAGGAGGTTCGGTCAGCGAAGCGGGAGTCATCCGACCAAGTGGGCGGCGCGGGACGGCGCTAGGGTTTAAGCGGAGGATGGCCGACGTACCATTGCGGCAGAGGGGGCGGATGGGGGTACGGGCGGCGACGGAACTGTAGAGTCGCGGCGAGACGGAGCTCGACGCAGTGACGTGGCTGCGGGCTCCGGCAGCGCTGCGACCAACGGCGACTGGTGGAGTGGAGTGAACAGTGAGGAGTGAGAGGTTGATCGCTTCTGAAGACTTTCTGCAGTTAGCCGAACAGCGAATACTACCTCTGTCCAGAAAAAGAAAATACAAAAAATGCCCAAAAATTTTAACCACATTTGATTGGAAATATTATGAAAATAATATCTAATTATATGTTTATTTAATTTCACAAATTACATCAAGGTCCCTATAGGACTCCGATCAGGTCGCCACGAGGCGCTGCGTAGCGGCGGACGGTTGCGGCGTCCAGACGCGGCATGCTGATGTTGGTGCGGAAGGGCCTCACCGCGTAGGCTTGAAATGGTTGAGGACGGCGTCATGGAGTTGCATTGCGGTGGACCAAATGTATTGTTGAAGAAATTTGGCGGTAGAAGACCGCCCCCCGTGAGCGGTGGGTGGCTCGCTACCCGGACCGATGGCGGAGGATCTAGAGCGAACTTCGATGCCGATTGATGCAGCACTGCTTGGTAGTAGGTGATGGCGGAGGCGATGAAGGCGAGCGGGCGTAGTGGAGCGGGCGGTGGGAACGGGTTGGAGAACAACGGATCTTGGTGGCGATGTGGAAGAGGCGAGCGGATGGGGCGGGGGTGAGATCAGCGGGGTGAGGGGGTGATGCTATTTTATTTAAACATACCGGGGATGCGATGTCGACGGTGACGAGGAAGCCGATGAGGGCGGCAAAGTGGCGCAGCCCATAGTACATACCACGGGGGAAGTAAAGCTATGTAGGCAACAAAGGAACTAGAAAAGCTAGGGAACTTGTAGATCTACAAGTTTGTGTGTGTGTGGGGGGCTGCTCCTACCCCTTTCACCGCCGGCGAGGAGTAGGGGAGGAAGGGAGGGGCCCAGTAGGGGGCGGAGAGGACCTACGTAGAGGAGACGCTTCGAGGGCGAAGAAAAGTCCTCCCTCGTTTGTCCTCCTTTGTTTTCATCCAAACTTGTATACAGTTGGGCTACCAACAGTGTTGCCGGCCTAGACCGAACTTGATTGTTGGTGTACTTGCTTGCTTTGTGGGTGCATAGAAATATGTCAACAGGGTATACATATACAATGGAACTTTAACCAAATCAACTGTTTTTATATATCTTTTGGGTGATACAGTTGCACTTGCACCCATTGTCCCTAAAAGTAGCTTCGCCAATTGGCTACCGATGATGACGTCGTTTTTTCGATTGAACTGGTAGAGCTCATACTGAAACTAGAATCAAATATTGTGTTGTTCTAGTTTGTTTTATTATAGCCGCACACACGTTTTTCTCATGGCCATACCAGTAGTTTATCCTAACCGCTTCTTTTACTCTATTTGCGCAACGTCTCAGGGAAAGACTTTTAAAGAAAGCTCCACTTGTAAAAAAAAAAAAAGAGCTCTACCAGGAGACAGTAGTTAGTATCTCTATCATACACAAACTAATAAACTAGATTTGATACGATACTACCGTGGATTTCCATGTTGAGATTCCATCCTGCAGTAGTTCATAGTGGGGTGGGAACGAGCATGGTTGCGCACGAGTGGTGGGTGGGCGCGGACGAGCTTCAGCTCGGTTGGCAGTGTCTCCGTCGTGGGATGCTGGAGGTCAGGAGTTCGACTCCTGGCTGCCGCACCGGGGGCTAGTCCCCAATTTTCGTCCAGGGTGTGCTTGGCTAGCTCCTCTCATATGGCTTCCTAGGTCTTGGATATGGGTACGATTGTGTGAGTGTGTGCGTGCGTGTGTGTGGTGGTGTGAGTGTGGTGGTGTGAGTACGCACTCATGTTCGGATACTACAAAGATCTTTCAGTCGAGGAGCTGAAAAAAAAGGAGTGGTGGGGGCGGGGGAGCTATGCGCGGAGATCCGCTAGACTTATTGGATCCCTAGGAGAAATTCTCACCCTCAGTCCAATTTCATTAATTTGGTTTCATCTGTATTGGAGCAACGATAACTAGGTTTTATTTATCTCTTTCCCGTTTGTCTTTGGCAGACACACCAGATAGGAAGAAGGAGAGGAGCCCTAGGTGCGATCGATGGCGGAAGAGGTAGAGCGAGGAGCAGGCAGCCACGACTCTATCCTAGGTGGCGGCGACCAATGCTCTCGGAGCTTGCTATTCAATTTATAAATTAGCTATGGTTGGCTAGGCAGTTGACTAACAACTAGCTGAGATTTGACTAAAAAATATAACCCATCTTTCATCTATTAGTCCTTTAGTCCTTGAACACGGTTTGAGTAGAAAATATGTATCATTATTTTATTATTCTAAAAAAAAAAAAAAAACTCGTTGTGGTTTTCGCGTGGCATATATTTATTCTATGGCACGCGTTGAACGCATATCAGTATAATACCTAGCCTTTACTATGACTAACATATTGAATTGTTACGTAGGATCACGTTGCGTCATCCAACGTAACAATACATTGGTCAATCAAATAAGCTTCGACAACGTAACAATTCAATACGTTAATCATTGTTTTTTCGAGACCACACGCCGTTGCGTGTTTTTCATTAGTTTAAGAAAGTTCAAACAAGATACAAGACACGACGGTAACCAACTAGTTACCGAGGCGCCAACCTATTTTCTACTAGAAAGCAAGAAACATGAGGGCAGGAGACCCTCCACCTAACAACCCCCGCAAGTCATGCCCAATACAAAAAGAAAACTCAACATCTGGAAAGTCGTGGCGATCGTGAACCGTAGATGACCAGGTGATTCCGAGTGCTCCTCCGAGTCAGGGGCTAGGACCACGGTCGAAGCGTCGACATGAAGACACACCTCCGAGTCACTTAGGTAGGACCACGGACGAGGAGCATCGACATGAAGATGCCCTCCGAGTCACTAAGAAACAGGACCGCGGGTAGGAGCACCAAAATGGCTACGGCAGCGACAAACACCAACTGGACGAGCCAAGTGGAGAGCAGCAATGAGCGCATTGGGCAATAACACGACGAACGGCAAACAAGGCTTGCTCCCATGCCAACGCCTACAGGGGGTGAAGAGACGACCGTCACCATTCACCCCACCACCCGCGGTGGAGCAAGTGCAACATCACGAACTCAACCAACAATGTCACCGCGACGTTGGTCGGTGCTTGAGGTAGCCGTCGTCGCGACCACCATGGCGCGGCCGGACCTCACCGCAAGAGGCGTTGGACCCTCGCTCGGCAACGTAAACCCTACGGCGACGCCCCCAACAAGGCAAACGACGCCATTGCGCCATCTGCCGTCGGCCCGGAACGGCAAGGATTTCTCCAGGTTCTGTAGGTCAAGTTGGAGCCGAGCGTGCTGCAACACACCTCCACGAGGAACCTCCACCGCCCTCGCCACCACCCAGCGCCCGGTCGGCCCGAGCGAGTCCGGCGGCCCGACCGGCCCAGCCCGGAACACACCACCAGGCGAGGAAACCGCCCGGCTCAGAGCCGCGTTGCGGAGGAGAGCAGAGCGAGCTGAAACGCCGGGAGCAGCAAGGCCCTCGCCCGCCCAGGGCTGGGCGGGTCACTGGGATACAGGCCGCGCCGGCGCCGCCCTGGCCGGGAACGACGGGCGCGCCCGACCGCCGCCGGGGATGGACGGGCGCCACCAAGTGCAAGATCCGCAAGGGAGAGCCCGATCCCGGCCACCTGCCTTTATGCCGCGGGGCGTCGGGGTTAGGGTTAGGCCGGTCGTCGGGACGGGTTACCGGGGAGGGGAAGGAGACCGGGGGGAGGGATGATAGGAGCGGGCGGAGGAGGGCCGCCGCCGCGGCGCGGGCGGCGACGGGGGCGGAAGAGGACTCGCCCTACGGAGGGGGAGGTGGCGGCGGGGGCGCCCGCCCGAGCCGCCCCTGAGGAGAGCGACGCGGGGAAGGTCACGTTAATCATTGTAAAGGCCGGGTATCACGTTGTGTCATCCAACGTAACAAACAATACATTGGCCATTAAAATAAGCTTGGATTACATATAATCACGCTACCTAGGGGTATGTGGTGGGACGAGGGCTACGGTACACGAGGAGGCGCGCCCAGATCTGGCAGCGACGACACCGGTGGACTCAATTGGGCCATGGGAGGCTCAATTAGGCTTCACTTGTTTTTTTTAAAAAAAAATTAAACCAATTACGCAGGCGGGCAAAGGCAACAGCCTAAAAAAAAAAAATTATAATAGTGCAACCAAAGGGCCCAGAAGCTATTTGATGCTATCCTAGGAAACATGCTAGACGCTATTTTTCCTTATCGGGATTGTTGTCTAGCAAACAATATCCAAACATGCCCTAACACCTAAATCGATCTCATGTCTCTACACAATAAGGACGGAAAGTTATCCTAGAAAATAGAGTTTTTTTCTTGTTTGGTGGAGTTGGCAGAAATTGCCCACCGCTACCACTGGTTACACAAAATAACGATTTCGCATGTTGTATTTTGCTTCTTTTTGCTTGTCCTCTATCGTCGACGCTTTCGAGTTGTCGTGCCCACTAGATGTGCGCCCTACGCCCTTGCCCGCCGCATGCCCTGATCTGTGTGCACCCCGATCACGTACCCCAACCGAACTCGTTTGCAATGCGCCCCTAGCCTATTGGTCGCCTTCGCAACAACCATGTGCTCTGCATGGACGTGCCCCTCGTTGTTGTTGTGTCAAGAAGAAGCTGGGAGGAAAAAGAGAAAAAAGAGAGAGATAAGGGCATGTTTAACTCATAGAAGGGTTCCGTCTCTAAGTGTCTCGAATCTATCAGGTCATGTAACCCACAAGGTTATGAAACCTATAGATGATGGTCTCTCTCGAAGCTATTTAATCCTTTTGCATATAGATAAGATCAACTATAAATAATTTTTTGTTAACTGTCGGGAAGATGGTTGCAGCTTCATCCGACCATTCGGCATCGGAGTTCCCGTCCTCTCATGGGGCGACGAGGCCTCCGTGATCAGCCTTCATTGGACGTGTTTTTGAGATAATGACAATATAAAGACGGGCTTAGAGACGCGTTGCACATGCCCTAAAGTGCTGATACATGGGCCAGAGATTGGCAGTGAGGAGTTATAGAGAGAGAGGGTGAAGCTCTACGACACCTTTGGTGAATCCAGAGCTACTCCATTGTGGATCTAGGTGAATCACAAATTTAGATTAAACTTTTGCCGCGTTGAGCCCTACGGCCTACGTACCTAACATGCCACTGTGATTCATGTGCGTATATATAACTCTATATATACATGGAGAAACAACACACACTTCAGCTATTCCCAACATAGGCAGAAAATGGAGCTCTTCTTCCTCGTGGTTGGCCTTGGTGCTCTAGTAGTGTTGGCCGCCGTCTTCCGGCGAGCCAACAGCTCCGGAGCTCGTGCTTCGCGGGCGGTTCGGACGATTTTAGTCGGTGACCGCAGCATTGCACGGAGCATGCTCGTGGACCATGGCCGAACCTTCTCCCACAAACCTGTCTCGCCATTCCCCGTGGAGTTCGTCACAGGGGAGCGTGCCAACCTCAGCCACAGCATCAACACCGTGCCGCACGGCCCGCTCTGGCGTGCGCTCCGCTGCAACCTCACCGCGGGTATCTTCCACCCCTCGCGCCTCGACCTCCTCGCCCCGCTCCAGCGGGAAGCCATTGACGGCCTCATCGCAAGCCTCCGCCCTCCTCCGGCTCCGGCGACGCCGTCATCGTCATCCGCGACAGACTATACACGGCCATGCTCGCTCTCCTCGTGCGCATGTGCTTCGGCGACGGCGGTGCCGACGCGCGCGACGTGCGCGCGGTGCAACGAGTGTTCATAGACTTCGACGACGGCATGGTGCACGCCTCCGCGTTAGTGAGCTCAAGGACGGCGCGGCTGCTGCACTGGAGAAGGTGGCGGCGCTTCCTCAGTGTCCGCGACCGCTTGGTGAAGCTCCTCCTCCCTCTCATCGAGGAAAGGCAGCGGCGGCGGTCGGCCTCGTCCCTGCGTAGCGACGTCGACGGCAACAATGGCATCCGCCCGTACGTCGACTCGCTGCTCGACCTCCAAGTTCCCGCCGACGACAACGACGACGGCAGCAGCACCCGCAACTTTGGCGGCAGCAGCATGAGGCGCGCGCTCACGGACGACGAGAAGATGACCCTCGTGTGGGAGTTCCTGGACGCAGGTACCGAGACCGTCGTGTCCTGTGTGGAATGGACGCTCGCCCACCTCATCGACCAGCCAGAGGTCCAAAAGAAGCTCCGCCGCGAGCTGGAGCTGGTCGACGACGACCGACGACGTCAACACGCCGTACCTGCGCGCGGTCATCCTCGAAAGCCTCCGGCTTCACCCACCGGTGCCGGTCATACAGCGCGAAGTGGTGGTGAGCGGCGGTGGTGCTGAGGCGGCGGCAGTTATTGGTGTGCACGTGCCGGAGCCATCGTCAGAGAACGACGACAGCGGCGGCGGCACGGTCGTGTGCTTCACCATCGTCCCGGGGCCATCGGCAGGGACAGCAGGGCGTGGACGGACCCCGACGAGTTCCGACCTGAGCGGTTCCTCGCCGGCGGCGAGGGGGAGTCCGTGGGTCCGACGCCAGGGCCCAAGGACATTAGGATGCTGCCGTTCGGTGCCGGGACGAGGCAGTGCCCCGGCAAGGGGTGGCCATGGTTCACGTCAGGCTCTTGCTCGCCGCGCTGGTGCGCGCATTCCATTGGGGAACGCCGGCAACATCAGCTGCTGTTGACCTCACGGAACTGGATGGGTTCGTCAAGCACATGAAGACGCCGCTCAAGGCCCGCATCACGCCGCGCACGTAGACGCCCCTTCATGGTCAAGGAAGTCACCAGACCGGGATCTTAATTATAGGTTGTGTGACCTCGACGAGGTTAATGTACCAAATTCTTGGCACATCGAACAGCTACGGTTTTACCTATGATTCTCTCCACAACAAAGATATGTACTCCTTTACTCTCCAATATTGAATAAAGTTCTTTCTCCATATTTTATTTCGCCTTACCAAGACTCATAATACTCCACATTAAACGCCAAAATTACTTCGTGAAATTTCTCTCTTTTCTTCCATTTTTTTTTCCTAACGAATAACAACCACCGCGTACTCTCCAAGTCGTGAGGCAGCCATGTTCTGGTTTGTGTTCCTTAGAAAGGAAACGACCATGTCTCCAACCTTTCCCTACACGTCCACGAGCTCCCACGCCCTACGTTATGAGAGGTCGGCAACTGTTCTCCGGTCATGCTGGTTTCCCTTGCATATGCACGGGCTCCAGCGCTCGACGTTAGAGGGGGCAAGCTAGCCAGAGCTGAGCGTTCACTATTTCCGTGCAATCCTCAAACATACTACCACGTTTGGCACGGCTCCTCTTCACTAGTGAATCCGTTTTTTAGGCTTTGGCTCCATAAACAACTCCATAAGTGGAGCTAAAGACGTTTTAGTAAACCGTTTGGCAAAACAGCTCTACCTTTAAAACATGCTCTCACAAATTGTCACGTAGGATGAGGTGGAGCGGATGAAGCTGCTATTTTTGGCTCCACCATATCTCAAACCTATGTGAGAGCACGATATGAGGAGCTTCTTAATAGGAGCTGTTTTGTTTTACCCTGTTTGGCACGGCTTCTCCAGCGGAGGGATACAAAACATCTCAAACAATGTTTATATCCTTCCACATGATACTAACGCTGGAGAAGCCGTGCCAAACAGGGATACAAAACATCTCAAACAGTGTTTATATCCTTCCACATGATACTAACGCTGGAGAATCCGTGCCAAACAGGGATACAAAACATCTCAAACAATGTTTATATCCTGAAGCCTTAATTGCTTTAACGAACTAACCTAGTGCTTTTATCACCACCCTCGCTACTAAATTCACGGTGAAGAAACGTTGCATTAGGGTCAAGGTCTTCCTTGAACAGGATCAAGTCGGTGGCGAGCCCCACTGCTGTTTCCTCCACCTCATCCTCCAGCTTCAACACCTCGGTGTGCGAGATGTCCACAACGAAGCCGGTGTCGATACGGTCCAGCTCCATGGACGGATAGTGGGATAGCACCACAGCGCGTGACCCGCCACCGAGGACGCCACACTCTTCGTGTACACCTTCCAGCAGGCAAACGCCGTCTTGCACCTCTCCAAGAATGTGTCAGGTGGTGGAGGCTGCTCGTCCAGGTACAGGGGCGCCTGGCTCACCGGTTCCGGGTCGATGATGTCGAGAATGGGCTTTATCCCAGCAGTGACGATGCGCAGCTTCTCCGACGTGCTCCCCAGCCGCAGCTCCAGATCTTGAAACTGACGTTTCGAATTCGTGCGGATCACTACAAGACATCAACATAACGGTCGTCATAAACATGCCAACTAGTGTAAGACAAGCATAAGTCATCAGCATCAACTTACGTTCGAGCTCGGCGGCAATTTTCTCTTGTGCACCAACCGCATCATCCCTCTCCCCTTCAAGCATGGACACCATTTCCTGGCCGAGCAGCTTCTCCGTGGCCAGAACTTCAAAAGCAAAGACAATGGTGAGAAAGACAAAAGAAAGCCCATGACCTCCAAGCGTCGACCTCCAATTCAAAAGGAACAACGGCAAGAATCAACTATATATACTCACCGTTCCTCTCTTCAGCAACAACCGCCAGCTTGGACCCCACCTTGCCGAGCTCATCCATCGCCTCGGCAAGCCTGGTTTCCGTGCTCTGCAGCAGTTCAGCTAGCTTTTTGCTTCTCGGACCCCAACCTCTCCACATGAAGACGCTGGCGCTCGGCATCCTGACGCTCCCCTCCAGCCGCCCCCTCCAGGTTCTTCACTGCCTCCAGCAGGCGCTTGTTCTCGCTGGCTAGTAGCTTATTTTCACTGACGAGAAGGCCTACCTGTTCAACCTGATGTTGCCACGCTTTCGACATTTGCACGAGCTCCTAAGATCCAGCAAGCAAAAATATAAGAACAGTTCTCCTGGATACAATGCGCATATACCAGGTTCAATTGAACTCCCTCTTATTACCTTGTTTTTCTCATTGATAGCTTTACCTAGCTGTTCACTTAATTCTCTTGTATTTGACTTTTCTGCTTCTAATAGCCTGTTGACATGGTCAATCTGGTCCTCTAGAACTAGACGAATAAAAAAGATACATTGTAAGAAACATTCCATTTTGATGAAACATGCAGACTTAGGATAATGGTTCAAACTTTATACCTGCATTTCTCTGTTCGACCTGTGTGTTCCTTTTAGGCATCATAGTGAAATTATTCTTCAGTTTGCTAAGATCCTCATTCTTCTCAGCTATCTCCTGTTGCAGGGCTCTATTTTCTCGTAGCGCTTCTTTCCGAGCAGCCTCAGTTTCTTGTGACCGCTTGGATTCAATTTGAAGTCCCTCTTTAAGAACCTTGGCCCTCTCAAGAGCTACAGTTTGCTCTGATATTGCATTTTCCAACTCTCTGTGATTTAGATTAATATATTAGATCAAGTTTTGTAATACTAGGCAAATAATTTGTAATGGTACAAGAAATCTTACTCATTTAATCTGCCAAAATCTTTATAAACCTGACTTTTTTTTTTTGACCAGATATAAACCTGACTTTGGATTCCAGAAGTGGTCAACTGGCTCTGCCCAAGGACCTCTGGAGATGCAAAGGATTCCATCCCAAGCCTCTCATTTGCATTGGTTTCAGTTTCACTGTCCACTGGTTCAGCCACTAAACATACATCTAGAAACATAGCAGACCTTAATTGGTGGCTATGATAAGCCCTGTAAAATATGGAAAGAAACATGTAAGAAGAATAGGGATAGAAAGTACAAGACCTCATTGAAGAAGTGCTAGAAAGACAAATATTAACAAACAATACAGTTGAGTGAACTTCTCTGTGCTCCCTAAACTTGTTAGAGGGTGTCATCTAGGCCACTCAATTATTAATTTGAAGTTTCATGTCCCTAAACATATTAAGTGTTTCCCTCGAGGTTCAAACCTTCTTAATCAATATCTAATCGCTTATGTGGCATGCTGCCTATGTTCCATCTTAAACATTAAGCGTGGGATCCATAAGTTAGTGGGTCATCTCTCCCCCTCCCAGCCTCCCTCATCTCTGTACAGTTGGTCTTACCAGAATTTTTATCTGTTTACTGACTCATGTTGGGGGCAATAGTGATATAGGTTATAGGTAAATACTGAATTGGTAAAATTAGGGTGACATAGATGCCATGAAGATGAAAGGGTAGGCAGATAAATACTAGGGTGGGTTTAACCTCCGGTCAAGCACTTAATATGTTTTAGGACAAGTAACTTATATTTTCACATGGGCTGCACCGCTGCTTGTATTATATACTATAAAGATAAAGATGTGACCATCTTATAGATAAAGCGAGAACAATTTCAATATATACTACAAAGATAGCACTCATAGAATTTATATAATCTTTGGTGGCACTGAAGGATTTAAATTTCTACATTTTTTGTCTTGCCTCATCAATTGTTTTGTTGTTTAAAGAATTTTGAGATAACTCACTCTCTTCTTCTAACAGTCTTCATCTCTGAGGCTTGGGTTTGACCAGTGTAGACCTCAGTCATCTCCAAAATCCTTACAGTATTCTGATAAACATGTTAAATAATTAGAAACATAAATTCTTCCTATCATAAATTTTCAAGTTAGTAAACCTGCAATCCCTACCTCTTGTGCCTCGCATGCAGTCCTTCCTTCTATGGCGGTGTCCACAGTCTTCATGGGATCACCCACTAAATGTGCATCTATTTTGTAGCCTGAATGATAAGCCTCATTAGCTCGGGATGTAAGTGATGGCAGCGAAACCAATTCTGGATGCAGGGACGAAAAATTCTTCCATCTTGCGCTTAGCAGGAAATATTACTGAGCTTATGCATTGCAGGCTGCGATCAGCTCTGTAAATTATTCAAAGCAAGGCTTAATATTGTGTGCTTCTATAAAAAAAAATGGGTATCATATAGGCAAGACTATAGAATACATTTATAGTCACTAATGGAATTCAAGCTGGGTAGGGTTGTTTAGAGAGTGAACAGTAGGGGCTCACCCCTGTTTGGTATACTTAAAAACACTTTTTTTACAAAGCAAAAACTTAAAGAAGAAGCAACACACTAGCCTTGATATAAAACGTCAAACAAACTGATTAGTATATGACAATAAACAAGTTGAGACAATAAGAAACATACTAGGAAAGCCTTGACTATGGCTATTACCATAAGAATTTCAGCAAACAATTTTTCTCCAAACTGATTGAACTAAACTCTTTTTCTCCAAACAATTTCAGCAAGGTAATGGGGGGGGGGGGTTTGGGGGCAGTTGCACAA
Source organism: Hyparrhenia diplandra (assembly GCA_015847255.1). Classification (NCBI taxonomy): domain Eukaryota; kingdom Viridiplantae; phylum Streptophyta; class Magnoliopsida; order Poales; family Poaceae; genus Hyparrhenia; species Hyparrhenia diplandra. The sequence goes on from JADLZK010006656.1 coordinate 102,452, forward strand.
ATTTTGGTAGGAGCAAATGGTTCTGTCTCTCCAGGCACTTAACCAGAATTTGCCCACAAATTTCAGGAGGCATAAATGTTCCCGGCCGATAAGACATTGGGAGCCATAGTGCTTGTCATCTTCAGTAGAAACAGCATTGGCAGTCTTAAGAAGGAGGACATAAAGTGAATGGCCAAACTATCAAGAACAGAGTTTGTCAAAACCAGGTGCCTAACAGAGGTAAGAAGCCTCACCTCCAACCTGACAGATACCGATCAATCAACGCACAGAGGGGTTCATATTCTGAGATATGGAGCTCATGAGAAGAGAGAGGCAAGCCAAGGTACTGTTGGAGGGAAGAAGATACCGAACACCTAAGAATTTTGTAGATTTCAGAAGCAACTTATACCACGAAGTGAAAACTATTGACACCATTATTATATCATGATTCATGATGATGTGTGTCACAGACATGATCTATAAGATTAAAATGGATGGTGCAGCAGGCATGCTATATAAGCGTAAAGGGTAATTGTATTTTGCCCTAGGGGTAATATCAAAAGAGATGCAAAGTTTTCCTTGAAGAGAAGACTAGGTCCAAAACAAAGTCAATACTGGTACAAGAAATGGCTAAGCCAAGTTATTTCAAGCACTGCTGCAGCCTGCAAAATGCTATCACACTTAAAACGAGTCAAGAAAGGACGGCAGCTTTTCTATGAAAACAGCATTGTGAGTCATGCTTTTCTCAGCTATTGGATGACATTCCACTATATTCCAATATGTTTTAACTTGGCTTGGCTCTGCTTATATATTAAAAATTTGGCAAACATGAAAGATAAGGCGGAGAAAAGCGTAGTAATATTATTGCCCAATCCAACTGGCTAAGCACAAGTACACAAACTAACAACAAATAGCAAGGGAAATAGACAAGACCTGAGCTTTGGATCAGAGCCCAAATCAATGTTGCACGTAGGGCAGCGTTTGTTATCCTCACCCTTGAACTTGTCAGATATACATTTCCCACAAACTAGTCAAAATATACCATAATATCAAAGACAACAGCAGTGTAAAATTAGTAAATATTTTTTAAAAGGGAAAGGTTACAGTTATGGGCGTAAGCACTCCTAAATGTAAGGAAATATTTTTTGAACTAATAGGTATATCTTAGATATATGAGCACTTCAAAGAATACTTTCTGAAGGTCATAACAGAAAATATTTTACTAGGACTCCTCGAAACTAACTGGATTACATGATGTTTTTTTTTTTCGAAATTGGGTTTCATGATGTTGTAGCTCAGTGGCCTCCAACTGACAGATCTTAATCTTAAGAGGTACGGAGATCCTGTGGACTGTCTCAAGTCCCAACAATAGATGCTCTCACATGGAGACAATATAGGAACTAAATAGTGACTGAGGAATAGAGACTAATATATGGACTAAATAGGGACTAAATATTAGTCCCTATTCCCTAAAGTTGTTTGGTTTAAGGGACTAATTTGCTACACAAAGACTATAAATTGGCTGAAAATTTGAATTAGTAGTCTCAATTAGCACCTCAAGAGAGACTGTTTGGATTCTTGGAACTAGTGACTAGAGACTAGATGACCATTAGTTTCAATTAGCCCCTCTTGGGAGACTAGTCGACTAAGGGACTACTAGTCCCTCTTTTTAGTCCCCATGTTTGGTAATTTAGGAACTAAATGAAACTAATTTAGTCTCTAGACCCCGGTCCCTAGTAACCAAACAGGATCTTAGTTTTTTTACTTGTTCGTGCATTTGACTTTCAGTTTATTTTAATTCTCTAGTAGGAGCTCCTTGACCCCCCCCTGTTCATTCAAAAAACCCTGGTAGGGGCATCCCCATTTGACGCATAAAAAATTGCTAGCGCACGCATCCCGTGAAGGAACAAAGGAGGATGGAGAGGCAAATGCATGATGAGGAGCTCACAGTGTGGAGGCACTCGGAGACGGTGGTGGCTCGCGGAGGATGCCGCCGCCAGAGGCTTACGTGACGAGGAGCGGCGCACCATCGCCACCTCGGCCTGGCATCCACGCGTTCTCCGCCCGGCGGATAGCGGAGAGGTATTCGCAGGCGTCGGGCGGGAGCACCCGGGCCGTCGCCGCCGCCGGCGAGGCCTGCTGGTGTTTTCTTTTCTTTGCCATGGTGGTGAGTGGTGAGTCTGGTGACTCACTGCAGTGCGTGAGTTTGCTTCGACCTTTTTTTGGCCACCTCCTATGTGAAAAGAAATTTATACTCCATCTTGCGACGTGTGCTCTATCCGATGTGTGCCAAGATGCGCAAGCGCCATTTGTGGTAAAATTGTTTAAATTTGTATCTTGTGCTTTGTACTATGACACCACCCTCTTTTTGTCCTTGTTTTTCTATAGAAAAAAAAAATTGTTTATTGTCTCTTGTTTGCTGTGATAAATTGTTCAAATCTGTATCTTATCCTTTGTGCTAGGACACCACCCTCTTTTGTCCTTGTTTTTCCATAGAAAAAATTATTAATTGTCCAGTGATACTAAAAACTAGCAGGTCAGGTCACTGATCATACAGCACAGGTGTCCAGTGTCCACTGTCCAGGACCATTTTGTGGGTGCATCACAACAGAAAACAACTATTCAATCAACAAGACTATGGTTCACTTTTTGGTGTCTCCGTAGGACTATAGTTTGAATTCTCAAATCTTGACCAGCAATCGATTGACATAATAACATTCTATACACAACGCAAATGGAAGATTACTATACTCAAAAAACAAATAGGCAAGCATGGTAGTAAAGAGTAGCAGGTCAGGCCACTGCAGCATCATTCGAGTCTGTGCATCACATCATAAAACAACAATTCAATCGCCGAGGCTTTGGTGACTCCTTTAGAACAGAGCCATTGGTTTGAATAGTTGAATATGTCCATCCTCTACATCAATTTTCTAGCTAAATCTAGGACAATCTGGAGCAGCCAAAACATACAAAAAAGCAAAAACAGATGCTAGCAACCTCATGGCAAAACTCAGTGTGGCAATAACGGAAGAGGCAAGCAAATCTTACAGGCGTGGAGGCACTCAGAGATGGCGGTCGCGTCACGTAGGAAGCAGCCGCAGAGCCCGCAGGTGACGCAGGCCGCGATGCTCGACCGCCGCACCATCACCTCCTCATCTGAGATGTCATGTGAGTCACTACCTGTTTGTCGGGATCTTTTTCTCATGATGTTTAATTCCTGCATTACAAAACAGATAGATAGTTCATACTACCAATATATCATCTTCTGAAGCCAATAAAAACACCAGCATAATTCCCCTGAACACAGCATTGACATGCAGTTTGCCTAAATTAAATTAAGAGCCAATTTCACAAATAGTGTTGTTTGTATTCTTTAAATTAACAGCCAATTTCACAAGGAGTGTTATTCGGATTCTTTTTGAAGAGAAAGGGTTAGGGCAGCAAAATGGCACCCGGAATCATTCCACGCAATAAAAACCAATACAAATTGATTAACGATTTCGGCCGGGAATTCATCCTGGTTTTGATTCCAGAGAAAACGAACGGAACATTATTCGGATTCACTTACGGCGTGATAGGTTCCCAGACAGAAATCAGATTATCAGGAGTCCTTTTGCAGGTTGTGCCCAGCCCAGAGGAGGCATTTCAGTCGGAGCGGAGCCGCAGGGCCATGAAAGGGTCCGGCGATGCGACGTAGCCACGCTCCCACGGAAGGGCACAAGGAAGTTCGGTCAGCGAAGCGGGAGTCATCCGACCAAGTGGGCGGCGCGGGACGGCGCTAGGGTTTAAGCGGAGGACGGCCGACGTACCATTGCGGCAGAGGGGGCCGGGGGCGGATGGGGAGTACGGGCGGCGACGGAACTGGAGAGTCGCGGCGAGACGGAGTTCGGCGCAGTGACGTGGCTGCGGGCTCCGGCGGCGCTGCGACCAACGGCGACTGGTTTAGTGAACAGTGAACAGTGAGAGGTTGATCGCTTCTGAAGACTTCTGCAGTTAGCCGAACAGGGAATACTACCTCTGTCCAGAAAAAAAATACAAAAATGCCCAAAATTTAACCACATTTGATTGAAATTATTAATATAAATATATATTATGAAAATATATCTTATGATATACATAATTATGTTTATTTAGTATCACAAAATATATTTTTTTTATATATATATAGTTAGTCAAATTTGTGATACTGCTTATACTATATTACAATTTCATTTTTTTCAAGAGAGGGTTACTTCGCTAGTATTCATTTAGTTTTTATTTTCTTTTATATTTTTACTGACCAGTGAACACGTAGAATGTATTCTAAAGACTTTTGGAGCAATTAGAATTAAAAAGCGATATAGTCAATCAGAAAAGTACAACAAAAAGATCAAAATCGATGAGAACGATATCCTCAAAAACGATAAACACGCCAAGAAGAGCCATATAACTCACCCGGTATGTGATTGGTTGATTGGCTTCTTATTCCTACACGTGTGCAATATTTGCCGATAGTTCGTTCCAAAAAAAAAAAAAAAATGACTTATATGTTTGCTCCTTTCGTGTGTAGATTTTAGATGGACATGCTTAGATGTGGGCCAACCGGACCTAAAGTATGCATTGTATAGCCTGTAAATAGATTAGATTCAAGACCTTTAAATCGGTAATTACCAATAATAAATTATTGATTAAATATGGGAGTCTTTAAAACGATCAGAATAGGGCAATATTGTTTCTGCTTTCATTTCCAATTACTTTATCATTATTGTTTTAGTTCTTCTAGCTACCGCTATCATTTCTTTTGAAGCCTAAAATTCACTGAATCGTTTCCGAAATTCTAAAATTATCATTTTTGTTTTCATCCTATATATAACTAATCAAAATTGATTATACTATCTCCTTTTCTGCGCCCAATTCATATTTAAATACTCTATAATCTCCATTCGGTTGTAATAAATTTAATATTTACTCTTACTCTATACTCTCTCTCAGATTCGTAAAAAAAAAAGTTGTTTAGGAAAGGCACGCGACCAAACTCAACTTTGACCTCTTATAATTATAAAAATATTTCTAAAAATATTTCTAGAAAAGTGATATATGTATACTTTTATGAAAGTATTTTTCAAGACAAATCTATTCATATAACTTTCACATTTGCAAACTCAACAACTAAAAAGGTATTGATTATTTCTAATTTTTTGACTCAAATTTTGTCCAAAAACGACTTCATTTACGAGCACGGAGGGAATATGTGTTTTCATTCTTTATATTGCACGTATATAGGTGTCTAATATGGATTTAGTTGAATTCTAGTGTTAAGAGTAATCACTAGATTTGTCAACTATAAAATTAAAGAGCATATTGAGATGTCTAAATATTCATTTTGTGGTTTTCTGATTGTGAAATTGAATTTTCCAAAAGTCCTAGCTAGAGACATGCTATTTTCCAAAATTTCAGTGCTCGATATGATTTAAAACTCTCTCAGTATAGGAAAAAGGAGTTGTTTTTAGACAAGGTTTGGGTCAAACATTCAGACTATAAATTTGAATAGCTTTTATGTCATTTAGTTTGGAAATATGAAAATTATATCAATAGATTTGCTTTGAAAATTATTTTCATAATAATATACATATGTAACTTTTCAATAAATATTTTATTTTTATAGATAAAAGAAGTCAAAATTATGCTTTGGAAAGCATGTCACTGTCCTAAATATCGCTTCTTTTTCTATAGAGAGGGAGTAGTACGTACGTACAGTATCTTTACTCAGTCCAAGAGTGTGTTTAGATCCCTAAAAATTCGCAGTAATCGTTTTAATTGAAAAGCACTAGGCTCAAAAGAATAGTCTCGCAATTTACATCTAAAATGTACAATTAGTTATTTTATTTTGTTTACCTATATTTTATACTTCGCATTACGCGCTTTTTGGTGCATTTAATGTTTCAATGTGATTAGAATTTTAGAAATTTTGGAGAAAAAGTTGGGAAACTAAATACACCCTAAATTGGACGGTCCAATAGTTTTTCTCATTCTATTCTCTTCTATAAATATAGTGTCACATTAGCTTACATGTAGAGTACAATAAATATGAAAATAATAAATAGGCTTAGACTATGATATAGTTTGTATTGTGAGTGCCCCAAGAATGTTTGGATGGTATGACCAGAACTTACACCAAAGGTTTATGCCACAGTTTTTCTTCAACAACCGTTCAGTTTACTGCCTCGGCTATTACATGTCATAATCTCGTAGCACCCTGCCCCTAAATGTCGTATAGGCAGGGCAGTGCGGATCCACGGTGGGCCCGATGCAAGGAGGCAGGCCAGAGATTGGCAGTGAGAGATAGAGAGGGTGAAGCTCTACGACACGTTTGGTGAACCCAGAGCTACTCCATTGTGGATCTAGGTGAATCACAAATTTAGATTAAACTTTTTGCAGCGTGGAGCCCTACGGCCTACCTAACATGCCGGGATTCTTGTGCATATAACTCTTAAAATTACATGGAGAAACAACACACACTTCAGAGACGAGGCGCGCGCTCACGGACGACGACGAGAAGGTGACCCTCGTGTGGGGAGTTCCTGGACGCAGGTACCGAGACCGTCGTGTCCTGTGTGGAATGGACGCTCGCCCACCCTCGTCGACCAGCCGGAGGTCCAGAAGAAGCTCCGCCGCGAGCTGGAGCAGGTCGACGACGACCGGCGCGGCGACGACGTCGACACGCCCTACCTGCGCGCGGTCATCCTCGAGAGCCTCCGGCTGCACCCACCAGTGCCGGTCATACAGCGCGACGTGGTGGTGAGCAGCGGTGGCGCTGAGGCGGCGGCAGTTATTGGTGTGCACGTGCCGGGGGATGACAACAGTGGCGGCGGCACGGTCGCTCGCTTCACCATCATCCCGGGGGCCATCGGCAGGGACAGCAGGGCGTGGACGGACCCCGACGAGTTCCGACCTGAGCGGTTCCTCGCCGGCGGCGAGGGCGAGTCCGTGGGTCCGACGCCAGGGCCCAAGGACATTAGGATGCTGCCGTTCGGTGCCGGACGAGGCAGTGCCCCGGCAAGGGGGTGGCCATGGTTCACGTCAGGCTCTTGCTCGCCGCGCTGGTGCGCGCATTCCATTGGGGAACGCCGGCAACATCAGCTGCTGTTGACCTCATGGAACTGGATGGGTTCGTCAAGCACATGAAGACGCCGCTCAAGGCCCGCATCACGCCGCGCGCGTAGACGCGTAGCAAGGCAGTGTTATATACGCCAAATATTTACTTTGTCAAACAAAAAAAATTGTACCCTTCTACGTTTCGAATACCCACATGGAAGACGTCGAAAGAGTCAAACAAGAACGCCTTGTGTGACATGTGTTCGCACGGCTAAGTACTTAGAAGGCGTACGCCGCTACTACAACCGCAATATGAAGGAACGATCCTTTGCGGTCGGCGACCCAATCCCCGCAGAAAGCAAAAAAGACCGAGGGATTGCCCAAACTCTCTTCATAGCTTCACAACTTGTTGATCACTGTGTTTCACGTGCAATGGCAAAGGCCATTGGTTGGGGCTCCCACCCGTGGTTCAAATCCGGCAGGTGCGACACTTTATCCCGGGATTTATTTCGGGATTTTCCTATTTGTGCATTAAGTGGTAGGCGACGCCCCCGGCCGATAGCGAGGTAGGCGCCGGTGGTGACTTCGAACTTCAAGATTTGCCGCTCAGTCCCTTCAAGGTGCTCATAGGGGTAGGGTTGGCGACGTGTGTTCATAAGGGTGAGTGTGCGCGCGTGTTGAGCCGCGCCCGCGTTGTATTGTGTAATCTCAAAAAAAAAAAAAAAAAAAAACTTGTTGATCACTGTGCTCACGGTCTCCAACATGCTGCGCATCCACAGCTCCTTATCTCGATCCTGAAAGATCGTGCAGATCTCTACAAGACATCAACATAACAGTCGTCATAAACATGTCAACCAGTCTAAGAAGCAGAAGTCATCAGCATCAACTTACGATTGATGAGGTCGAGAATGGGATTTATCCCAGCTCTCAGGATGCCTACGAGACATCAACATAACAGTCATCCATCAACCGGACACAGTGTAAGAGAAGCAAAGACAATGGTGAGAAAGACAAAAGAAAGCACATCCAAGCGTCGACCTCCAATTCAAAAGGAACAACGGCAGGAATCAACTATACTCACCGTTCCTCTCATCTATCACCTTGGCAAACCTGGTTTCCATATGAAGTTTCTGGCGCTTAGCATCCTCACGCTCCCCCTCCAGCCGCTCCTCCAGGTTCTTCACTGCCTCCAGCAGGCGCATGTTCTCACTGGCCAGGCGCTTATTTTCGCTGGCGACGGGGGCTGCCTGTTCAACCTGACATTGCCACGCGTTCGACATTTGGAAGAGCTCCTAAGATCCAGCAAGCAAAAAATAAGAACAGTTCTTCCTGGATACAAAGCGCATATACCAGGTTCAAATGAACTCACTCTTATTACCTTGTTTTTTTCTCATTGACTGCTTTACCTAGCTGTTCACTTAATTCTCTTGTGTTTGACTTTTCTGCTTGTAATAGCCTGTTGACTTGGTCAATCTGGTCCTCTAGAACTAGAGAAATAAAAGAAACATTATAAGAAACATTCTGTTCTGATGAATCATGGAGACTTAGGATAATAGTTGACACTTCATACCTGTATTTCTCTGTTCAACCTGTGTACTTTTTTTCTCCATCATAATTAAATTTTTCTTCAGATTGCTAAGCTCCTCATTCTTCTCGGCTATCTCCTGTTTCAGGGCTCTATTTTCTCGAAGCGCTTCTTTCTGAGCACTCTCAGTTTCTTGTGACCGCTTGGATTCAATTTGAAGTTGCTCAGCCTTCTCTTTAAGTCTTTCTTTAAGAACTTTGGCCCTCTCCAAAGCTACAGTTAGCTCTGATGTTGCATTTTCCAACTCTCTGTGATTTAGATTAATATATTAGAGCAAGTTTTGTAATATTAGGCAAATAATTTGTAACGGTGCAAGAAATCTTACTCATTTAATCCAAAATCTTTATAAACCTGACTTTCGATTCCATCTGAAGTGGTCAACTGGCTCTGCCCAAGGACCTCTGGAGATGCGAAGGATTCCATCGGAAGCCTCTCATTTGCATTGGTTTCAGTTTCACTATCCACTGGTTCAGCCACCAAACATACATCTGGAAACATAGCAGACCTTAATTGGTGGCTATGATAAGCCCTGTAAATTATGGAAAGAAACATGTAAGAAGAATAAACATGTAAGAAGAATAGGGATAGAAAGTACAAGACCTCATTGAAGAAGTGCTAGAAAGATAAATCTTAACAAACAATATAGTTGAGTGAAGTTCTCTGTGGTCCCTAAACTTGTTAGAGGGTGTCATCTAGGCCCCTCAATTATTAGTTTGAAGTTTCATGTCCTTAAACATATTAAATGTTTCCCTCGAGGTTCAAACCTTCCTAATCAACATCTAATCGCTTATGTGGCATGCTGCTTATGTGCCATCTTAAACATTAAACGTGGGATCCATAAGTTAGTGGGTCATCTCTCCCTCCCAGCCTCCATCTCTGTGCAGTTGTTCTTACCGCAGTTGGTCTTACCATAATTTTTATCTGTTTATTGACTCATGTTGGGGCAATTGTGATATAGGTTATAGGTAAATGCTGAATTGGTAAAATTAGGGTGACATAGATGCCATGAATATGAAAAGGTAGGCACATAAATACTAGGGTGGGTTCAACCTCTGGTCAACCACTTAATATGTTTTAGGAAAGGTAACTTATATTTTCACATGGGCTGCACTGCTGCTTGTATTATATACTATAAAGATAAACATGTGACCACCTTATAGATAAAGCGAGAACAATTTCGATATATACTACAAAGATGCACTCAGAGAATTTATATAATCTTTGGTGGCAATGAAGGATTTAAATGTCTACAATTTTTGTCTTGGCTCATATCAATTGTTTTGTTGTTTAAAGAATTTTGAGGTAACTCACTCTCTTCTTTTAGCAGTCTTTCTGAGGCTTGGGTTTGACCAATGTAGACCTCAGTCGCCTCCAAAATCCTTACAGTATTCTGATAAAAATGTCAAATAATTAGAAACTTAAATTCTCCCAAACATAATTTTTAAGTTAGTAAACCTCCCGTGAACCCTCAATCCCTACCTTTTCTGGCTCGCATGCAATCCTTCCTTCTGCAGCAGTGTCCACAGTGTTCATAGGATCACCCACTAAATGTGCATCTATTTTGTAGCCTGAATGATAAGCCTCATTATCTCGGGATGTAAGTGATGGCAGCTTAAACCGATTCTGGATGCAGGGATGAAAAATTCCTCCATGTTGCGCTTTTAGCAGGAAATATTACTGAGCTTATGCATTGCAGGCTGCGATCAGCTCTGTAAATTATTCACAGCAAGGCTTAATATTGTGTACTTCTATAAAAAAAAAAGGGTATCATCTAGGGAAGCCTATAGAAAACATTTATAGTCACTAATGGAATTCAAGCCGAGTGGGGTTGTTTAGAGAGTGAACAGTAGGGGCTCACCCCTGTTTGATATAAGCAAAAACTTAAAGAAAAAAGCAACATACTAGCCTTGATATAAAATGTCAAACAAACTGATTAGTATATGATAATAAACAAGTTGATACAATAAGAAACATACTAGGAAAGCCTTGACTATGGCTATTACCATAATCTGATGATTGAACTAAAAATTATTTTTCCAAACAAATTCAGCAAGGGAATGGGGGAGGAGTTGCACACCTACTTAAATATTGAATGAAAGAGCTTAGTAGCGCATAGATAGAGAAGGAGGGACAACCGGAAAATTATAAGAATCATGGGACTAAGATTGTACAGTGATGACTCCAAATGAGGATGTTCCCACACTTATCTTTGAACCTGCAGCGGTGCAGCCCCAGAGTGACAAATCACGGACCATATCACAGAGAGTCATGAGTATTGTGATCCCTCTTGTTAAAAATCAGAACATTCCTGGAATTCCATATACATCAAAGCAGGCACATCATGATTGAGGGCAAACCTCGCTAGGAATCTCTGAAGGAAAAGGCACAGCTCATGGAGGATGCTGCTCACTTCTGCTGATTTGAACAACAATGCTGCACCAAACAACCATCACAGCAGGATATTCCACAAAGAGGAGGACGCCAGTTCCTCAATCACTGGGGCAGTGTTCTCAATAAGAGTCCTCCATCTTGTGGTGGAGGGTCGCACTAGTGTTTAAGCGTCCATTGCACAGGAGCCAGCTGAAGAACTTGAACATGTTCGGAAGACATGTGGCCCAGATATACTTCGCCACCTGGCCAATTACCCAGGTATGGTGCAGGTTTAGCATATGCACCTGTACTGGTGAAAATGCCTGAGCTGCTGCCAAGCAGCAAACGAGAATCACAGTGGTCAGAGAGAGAAACCAGCGCAAGCAAAGCTTCAAGGTCGTGGACATCATGAAAGACAGCAGTGGTGAGACAAAGGCGAAGGTTGAGGTCAAGGGAGCTCAATATGACTGCGTAAGCAGAGGCTGAAGCACGAGTGTTGTGGGGGAAGAGTGCAGGAAAGGTCTTTGAAAGGGGAGAGAAGGTGAGCCAGGAGTCTTGCCATCTCCCAACTTGACAGTCGTCCGGCCAACGAAAGAGTCAGGGAGGCAGTCATCAGGGACCTGACAGAGGAAGTGAAGGAACCATGCCTTCAAAGGAAATCGCCAGGGCAGTAGAGTTTGTGCACAAATTTTGGTAGGAGCCAATGTCTCTCCAGGCACTTAACCCAAATTTGCCCACAAATTTCAGGAGGCAAAAATGCTCCCAGGCGATAAGACATTGGGACCCATAGCGCTTGTCATCTCCAGTGGAAATAACAGCACAGCATTGGCAGTCTTAAGAAGGAGGACATAAAGTGAACGGCCAAACTCTAGAACAGAGTTTGTCAAAACCAGGTGCCTAACAGAGGTAAGAAGCCTCACCTCCAACCAGACAGACAGCAATCAATCAACGCACAGAGGGGTTCATAGTCTGAGATATGGAGCTCATGAGCACAGAGAGAGACAAGCGAAGGTACTGTTGGAGGGAAGACGATACCGAACACCCAAGAATTGTTTAGATTTCAGAAGCAACTTATGCCACGAAGTGAAAACTATTGACACCATTATATCATGATTCATGATGATGTGTGTCACAGACATGATCTATAAGATTAAAGGGACAGTGCAGCAGGCATGCTATATAAGAGTAAAGGGTAATTGTATTTTGCCCTAGGGGAAATATCCAAAGTGATGCAAAGTTTTCCTTGAAGAGAAGACTAGGTCCAAAACAAAGTCAATACTGGTACAAGAAATGGCTAAGCCAAGCTATTTCAGGCACTGCTGCAGCCTGCAAAATGCTAACACACTTAAACAAGTCAAGAAAGGCTGGCAGCTTTTCTATGAAAACAGCATTGAGTCATGCTTTTCTCAGCTATTGGATCACATTCCACTATATTCCAATATGTTTTAACTTGGCTCTGCTTATATTTTAAAACTTTGGCAAACATGAAACATAAACATAACAAGGCAGAGAAAAGCACAATAATATTGTTGCCCGATCCAACTGGCTAAGCACGAGTACACAAACTAATAACAAATAGCAAGGGAAATAGACAAGACCTGAGCTTTGGATCAGAGCCCAAATCAACGTTGCACGTAGGGCAGCGTTTGTTATCCTCATCCTTGAACTTCTCAAATATGCATTTCCCACAAACTAGTCAAAACATACCATGATATCAAAGACAAGAGCAGCGTCAAATTAGTAAATATTTAAAAAAAAAAGGGAAAGGTTAGCAGTTATGGGCGTAAGCACTCCTAAATGTAAGAAATATTTTTTGAACAAATAGGTACATCCTACATCCTAGACATATGAGTACTTCAAAGAATACTTTCTGGAGGTCATAAACTGGGTTACATGATGTAGCTCAGTTTCCTCCAACTGACAGATCCTAAGAGGTACGGAGATCCCTTGATTAACACGTGTGGACTCTCTCAAGTCCCAACAATAGATGCTCACATGGAGACCAAATTGAAGCTAATCAAGAACGATTTTGTTTGTGTAAAAAGAGGACCAGCTTTTGAACGATCTTCGTTAGCCTTTTTTTTTTTTTTTTTTTGTACTTGTTCGTGTATTTGACTTTCAGTTTATTTTATAATTTAATTCTCCAGTAGGGCGCTCCTTGACCCTCCTGTTCATTAAAAAAACCCTAGTAGGGGCATCCCCATTTCACGCATAAAAAAAAAATGCTAGCGCACGGCATTCCAGGAAGCAACAGCGAGGATGGAGGCAGCAGCTGTGTGAGGAGCTCACAGGTGTGGAGGCACTCGGAGATGGTGGTGGCCTCGCGGAGGATGCCGCCGCAGAGGCGACAGACGATGAGCGGCGCGATGCTCGAGCGGCGCACCATCGCCACCTCGCCGGCGTCCACGCGTTCTCCGCCGCGCGCGGATAGCTGAGCGGTATTCGCAGCGTCGGAGCCGGAGCACCAGTCTGCCGTCGCCGCCGCCGCCGCCGGCGAGAACCGCTGGTGTTTCGTTTTCCTCTTTTGAGTTTTTGCCATGGTGGTGACTCTGGATTTTAGTGGGACGTGGCCTCTGCAGACTGCAGGCCTCTTCAGCTGTGGTAAAAGTAGAATACTAGTATATGAGAAATACCTATAATACCTCAATATATTTGGAACATTTATATAGAAATTGCTCGTAACAAACTAATTTGTTCATTAATGCATATGAAAATAACTATTTAAGAAAGATAAAAATAATTTTTATAGTTTTTGTTAGTTTTGTATCCGTCGAAGTGATGTAAGAGCATCTCCAAAAGAAGACAATTAGCATCCCTAAAATTGATATTTACATGGTTATCAACAAATCATAGGTCCAAATGTCCAATAGTTCCCTAAGCTTACCTCAAGTTTTATTCACTCAGGAAAAACAAGCTAGCGCCCCTCATTTTTTTCAAAAGGAAGACACGCCCACAATCAACATGCGAAGCGTTGCTAGCCTACGATGCGCCGGATACTTCAGGGGGGTGCGTATCGCGTATCCGATACTCCGCGGATACGGATACGCCATGGATACACCATAGATACGTATCCAAGCCGCACTAAGAAGATTGATACGTCCGTGACCGGATACTAGTATCCGATACACGTGGGCTGATTTGGATACGCCCATGAAGCTAAATGGCCTAAATTCCACTCTTCCACACGACGTACTACCTTCCCCAAGCCGAGGCCAACGGCCGACTTCGTATTATATGCGCGTCGCCGCCGATTCCTGCCGCTCCACCTCTCGCACTTCCTTCCATTAGACTCGTGGATCGGGCGACGACGGCGGCAGCGACGATCGGCCAACGGGCGGCGAAGCCGGCGATCGGCGGACGGCGGCCGGCGTGCAAAGGCTGCAAGGATCGACCCTCTCCTCGCCCTCGAGGTGATCTGCTCTAGCTCTAGCTTTAGTCCCAGCACTCAACGATCCTTGTAGTTAGTTCTGTACTTCTGTTCACCATGTAGATGGCGCCGTGTGATGATCGTGCTCCAATTGAAGTTGATGACCAACAAAAAAGAAGAAGAATAGTGTCCCCGTGAACCTATGTCCCGTGATCTATGGATGACTTTAAGCGATATTTTAATTTGTGAACTATGTTTTATATTAAATCATGTTATTATTAATATTATTAAAAAAAATCTTAGGCGTATCCCCGTGTCATTGTTTTTTGGAGAATAGTGTATCCGCGTGATCGGATACGTATTGTATCCGATACACGTATCCGTATCCCGTAACGAAGTTGCTAGCCATGGACTCCTGGAGATGAGCGGACATAAAAATCATGATCCAACAAAAACGTTTGGCTCAAACTATTTTTGGATGCAAATATTAGGGCTGTGATGGAAACTATTTTTTAGATGGACAACTAGTGAAAAGAGGCCCTAATAAAGAGATTTGAGTGTGAGTTTTTTAGAGAGCTCTTGGAATTGCTCTAAGCTCCATAAAAAGTCTAACCTTTTATCTTGAGATGACGGTTATATGCAAATTGGGTGCATAAGATTTATTTTTCATTTATTTACTATAAATAGCAATTTTAGAAAAGGGAATAATCAAGAGAATTTGACTAGAAATAAATCAAACACCAAATGAATTTGCTCTACCAATTTCCACCGCTAATGCCTTTACCCTTTCTCATCTGTTGCCCAAACGTACCGTACCGGACGAAAATTGTTCATCAGGCTCAAGATGAGTATATTCATTCTTTATCTTGACTTAATTTTACAATTCTCTATTGTCCCCTAAACCACCAAGGCACCAGCTAAACCGTGGAAGAGACACTCCTTGCTGAACTCTACTCTATACTCTATATCTTATTTTCAATGCATATCAAACAAAGATAGTTATGCTACACTAGCTCTGACCTCAATGCTCCACATCAGTCACACATGTTATTTCAATGGTCCTGTCCGGCTTCTCGATTCTCGTCAACACCATGCTACACGAAATAGGTTGCATTCTGCCTTATCTTAGAGTCCAATGTGTGAGCATCAAACTAGGCTTCAGCTTCGGCTCGGCTCCTCGCAAGGAGGCCTCCCAAATATACCTGAGCAAAATTAGCCCGGCCCGAGCCCGACGGGTTTTAGCCCGCCCATGAACCTTACTGGACAGGGCCTGGGCAGAGATTTTGAAGCCCGCAAAAATTTTTCTTGGCCCGAATTAGGCCCGAAATACATTTTTAGCTACTTTGTAGTGTAAAATACGCGGGTAGCCCGCCCCAAGCCCGAACCTGGCCCGAGCCCGGCCCGAAAAGCTAGGCCCGACTTGCCCGGTGGGACGTCATGGGCAGGATTTTTCGGCCCGAAATAATTTGGGATTTTTTCGCCCCGGCCCGAACCCGACCCCGCCCGAAAAATGCTCGTGTATACTCCCAAACGAACATTTAAAAGATGGCTCCTTGCAAGGACCTCCAAGAGCCAGAGTTATTTTTTTTTGATAGAGGAGCCAAAGCCTAAAAATAGCTTCTATTGGCTTCTCATAAACCTAATACAAATTATTACAAAACTGTCACAAGAGCCATTGTTGTCAAACATTTTTCATAATAGCTCTAGCTCCATCGAGAAGTCTGCGCAACATGAGGTGCTAAAGCCGAATCCTTTTAGGAGATGCTAGAGCCCTACCAAATAGACCCTTATATACTTAGTAGTACTACAACATAAACACTAAATCTAAATGGTTAGGTAAACAGGCAATGCCGAGCTTCTCTAGCGGATTGCATTCCAAATCAATGTTTCTCTTAGGGCGTCTCAATGAAAAAATTCATGGTGTTGCCTCCAAGACTGCCATATATCATATATATAGTTCCATGTTATGGTTTCATAGATGTCTCTTCAATTCATGACTCATAAAAACTTGGTAATCATGCCGGGAGCCGAATATGTATTGCAACACAATATGCTTTAAGATTCGTGCTAGATGTGAGACCCCGCTAATGGGCCTTTGATGGGTGGGCTGGAAGCTAGGTTATCAGTAGATCGCGGGAATTTCAACACCCAAAGTTTAGTACCACATTGGTGGTTGAAGTAGGGTTGAGCCAAGTTAAAAGGCCAAGGCCTAGGAGGCTAGTAACTCCGGTTGCAACCTTTTTGCGTGAAGCGAGGGGAAAGCCGCAAGAGAGTTAATTAGCATGTGTGGTCCACTCAACGTGTAGAGTGGATCTTAGCCGCCTTCCCGGATCGGGCGTTATTAATCGAACACTTCTTCCTCCAAGTTCCTCCAAGTGTTCAACACACCCTCTTCTCGATACACACATCTCGACGGTCAAGATAGCATGTGCCGAGCACGTAGACACCAAAAATTGGTTTTCCAAGAGTCTCTCTATCTCTCTCTTTATAATTAATTTGGCAAGTCAGCGAATTTCATAGAAAAATGAAAAACTTTCTAAATTATTGAAACATTTTTAGGGGTAAATCTTTTAAATTTTCCCTTGGAAATGCATTTTCCAAATAAAAACCACGTATCAATACCGTAGGTAAGGATGCCGCCTCCATTTCTTTCCACGTGTAGATGATGTCACTGGTGTTTACTTAAAGCCGTTAGGTAAGCCATATGTACAAACCATTTTTAGCCTCATGTGTAAAAACATATTAGGTCATGTTTAGAATGCAGGAATTTAAAAAATCATACTACGATTTTATTGAAATTAGTTTAATTTTACAAGGGAAACACGTACAAGAATAAAAAAAAAAATCGCATTCCAAAACAAAATGCTGCACTAATAACTCTATAAAATCCTCCACGATGGTTTAGGATGTCTACGGGCACAAAAAGGGGGTTCTTTATCAATAATTGTATCACAACATTTAACGTTGGTTCATAACAAGTCTGATCGGCTTGATTATTGTTGGCGACAACAAATAAGTAGTGGTGGTGAAATATTACTGATGTTTACATGTGTATCATTAAAGTAAACATTGGTATATAGTAGTGACTAATTTGTGCATATCTCAAATCTAGCTCTGGCTTGGCTGTCAAGCCTCTTGCAGGAATGATAATAGATCAGAAGTAGAGATTCTATAGAAAATATTATATGCAGCAGTGCTGAAAATCCACTTCCGTGCAGCAATACCACTTGTCCCATATACAGAAACTGATTCCACATTCGACATTGTTTTGTAGAACTGAATAAGCGAACCAAACACCTTCCTAGGAGCAAGCTACAACTAAACAGAAGGAAACGAAACTATACAAAGCTACTAAACAGGCAACCTGGGGAAGAAACAGTCTAAACCTTCACCTGAAGCTAGACAAAATAAAACCAAGGTCTGATGCACCTGCTAATTATCACCGCCGGACCACTGAGTTGGGAAGTTCCCAAAACCAACCACTGTTCCAGTCAAAGAAGTCCAAAAGGGCTATCAGAAGAAAGGATTAGGTCCAAACTCTTAAGGATTAGCTACCTGCGGGGGCTGGTCATTAGCCATGACTACCCTGTGGCTAACAGATCCCCTGCGGACGCCTCGATCCAGGCAGAGCATTAGAGTTGATCGGCTCTAAGTCAATGGGATGGCTCTTGCTGCATCCAGTACCTTACTGACATATCTTCTGTGCTCTTCCCTGGTATACTTCAATTCCTCGTTAAGATGGTCAACTTGATTTTCTAGATCTAAAAAAATGAAAGGTGTTGTAAGATTTAACTCATGAGTCATGACAGAAATATGAAGGGTTTAAAGAGAGTTAGAACTTTTACATGTCTTCTCTGACTCCAGCATATTGGAGTAATATTTTAATGTAGCAAGCTCCTCACTTTTCTCTAAAATATCTGACATCAGAGCCTGGTTGTCTGCTCTTCCATGTTCCAGTTCCCTGAAATTGAGATCGAGTAACAAGTAAGTTTTGTTCTTAGGGGGGGCAAACTAGCTAAAGAATGTTTTAGAAACGAACTCATGAAGTTTGGAAATCTTCTTTTCTAAGGCTTCAATCTGGCTTGCAGTAGTAGTCTGGGCTATTTCAGATTCTCTTTGGAGTCTCTTGTCAAGAACTCTTGTTCTCTCAATAGCAGCTTCTTGTTCATGTTCCACTCTTTGGAGCTTCTCTTCAAGAATTTTAGTTCTCTCAGTAGCTGCTGCCCTTTCGTTTTCCAATTCTCGTTGGAACCTGTCTTCAAGAATTCTTGTTCTCTCAATAGCAGCTTCTCGTTCATGTTCAAGTTCTCTTTGGAGCCTAGTTCTCTCAGCAGCTGCTGTCTTTTCATTTTCCAATTCTCGTTGGAGCCTCTCTTCAAGAATTCTTGTCCTCTCTCTTTCATTTTCCAATTCCCTAAGTTGTGGTCAAGTAACAAGCATAGACAATTACACATATTGTTCAAAGGGGAAAAACTTGTTAAAGAAAATCTTAAGGAAGCTCACTCTATTGATTTTGTGTTCTTTTGCCTTCAATGTGCTTATGTGAGCATCATACATTCCCATGATTCTTGCGTTACTCTGGTATTCATGCTAGAAAATAAGAAAGCCATACTTGCAGTTTCAATTATAAGTACATAACTTGAGTAAGAAATGTGTTTACCTCATTGATCAATGTGAGAAAATCTCCCCTCAGATTTTCATCATCCTGGACAGTCGGCCTTGCACTGGATGAGCTCTCAACCATAAATGAAATATTGGTCATTTGTGTAGTTGCTACTTGTTGCTGTTTCTCAATATCAGAGGTTGCTGGAAGGCTAAAAGTTTCCGGGTCCTGCTTGGAGTCTAACTGATTACGAGCAACCATCTCCTCTAGGATAGGTGATGGTCGCCACACAACCAAGGCTCCAGTCTCCTCAGTAAGACCACATGCTGAGTGAAAGTCTCGACCATTAATTCCTGATAAAGCATCTCTTTCAACAAGTGCAAGATCCTGAAAAAGAGAAGTTGCAGTTTTTCAAGGACTACCAAAAAAAAATATCCTACCTAGGACAATTATGGATAAATGGTAAAAGATAGCAAACTAATTACTAATATCCCAAACCCTCATCGGCTTCATCGGTCACCTCAACCACTACCTTTTGCGCCTCACTTTCTGAAGCAGAAGGTGTTAATGTAGTGCTTCCTTCCGCAGTGATACCCACCACTGAAGAAAGGGTTGATTCAGAGGACACCCTTTCCTTCCTCTTCTTCATGGTGACAACCTTGCGCCTCTTAGCAGGAAATAACAGTGACCTGATGTGTTGCAGGCTATGATCAGGTCTATCAATTATTAAGAGCAACATGTAAGGTTGTGCTCTTACTAGGAAAAGTTAAGATAAGGGAATTTGAAATTCAAGCTAAGTTCTATATGTTAATCATCTAGCTGAAATAATAGTTCAAAGCGGACAAGTAGAGCATTGGCTATTGACACAGACTGATGAGAACAAAATAATGACATTAGTATATCATGATTTTCCATGATGTGCATCACAAACAATTAGTTACCTATTTTAGACAGAGGATTGCAGACAAAGTTATTTTTGGCTGATACAGAAACCCATTAAACGTTAATAAGTAGCTACCACCTATCCACCAGCTGGTTAAGCAAAACTGCAGGCAAATAGCAAATAGGGATAGAAGCAAACAAGACCTTTTCCCAAAAAAGAGAAGCAGACAAGACCTGAGCTTCTCCAATGGATTTCCCAGAAAAACACCACACTTTGGGCAGCACGTTATGTTGTCTTTCACAACCTTGTCATGTATGCATTTCCTGCAAACTGATAAAACCATATCGTTATACAATGGCTGAAGCAATGTAAGTTCAGGATGTTAACGAATTGCTAGCAACAATGCGTTTTTTTTTTTTTTTGGACGGCACTGCCATTGAGCAGCTTCATCTAGGCGACAAAACATGCACGCATGGAGAACAACGATGCAAGTTTCTTTTCTTTTCTTTCTTGACAGCACTACCTAAGCACTACCACTGAGCAAGCAGAACACCTATTGCAATATCAAAAATCGAACGGACCCCAAATATAGGCAAACTGTAACGGCAAAGGGAGGCCGGCCATGGCCATCTTCGGCGGCCAGGACGCCCACATGGAAACGAGTCGCATTTGGAGCTTACAGGCGTGGAGGCACTCGTTGAAGGCGGTGGCGTCGCGGAGGAGTCCGCCGCAGATCCCACAGCTGACGCGCGGCGCGACGACCGCGGCGCGCACAAGCGACTCCGACGACTCCGCACCCGTGCCCCCTCCCGCGCGGCGGCGTCGCGAGGTCGCTGATCGGACTGCAGGATGGCAGCGCTGCTGGCAGTGTTGGGGAGCGCGCCTGCGGCCGACGGCACCGAGGCTTGGTGCCGAGCTCCCTGTAGCATCGTGGATCTCAGAGGGCCCCCAAGGGGAGAAAAGGGGGTTTTGCTGACTGAAGGCCTAGGTGGCTTCGCCCCATCGTAACCAAGCAAGATGATACTCCCTCTTAATTTAAGTTGACACTGTTCCCAAAATGTTAAGCTGACATTGTCTTGCAAATATATATTATACTTTAAGGGTGTCCAGAACGGTAATATTTAAGTATTAGCTACATACGTGGGATGTGGAGGTGGTAGACAACAACAAAAACTATTTATATTATTGGACCCACACGCTCTCCTCATTAAGTTCGAAATTTTACGTGAAATAGTCTAAAAATTTATTTACATGTAGCTAGTGACTACTCTCTCTTACTTTTTTTTCTTGCCACATCACATCTAGATAGCCAAATAGCTAACCATCAAGGACGGCCTAATCGCTCATTTATTCTACATGTTGCAAGTGTTGTTCTACGCCTCGATCGAGTCAATGTACGTTGTATGGCATGAAGTTGTCTCTAAATATTGGAACACGAGTTCAGATCATATTTTTATAAAGATATGATGGGCTTGTTTGGATACTTTAGCTGGGCTAGAGCTAGAGTTAGTTTAGCTCTAGCTCTAGCCTCAAATTAGCTTTAGCTATAGAGATCTTTGGATCAATGAGTTGGTTTGATAATAAATGCACATTTTAATGATTGATAAGGAGAGAAAAGTGATTTTTCAATTGTTCCAAGTCAAACTAGCCTCAATAAAAATCACCTCTTTGAGGGGCGGTGGTTTTGGGTGGGCTAATTGCATTTAGCCCAAACTAGCCCTCTTGTTTGATGTCTTTTAGGGCTAGTTAGCCAAAACTAACTCAAACTAGCTCTAACTCATGATCCAAATAGTGCCGATGTTGAGACAACGTTGTCTCTAACATTGACCGAGGGTTTTGTAAAAAAAAACAAAAACAAATTAGAGACAAAGGTGTAGAATACTATACTACACTAAGATGTTATATTATAGATTTTAGTATCGCTCCGTGGTTGCGCTTTCTCCGTTGTTGCGTTTTTAGTATTACTCATTGTCTAGATGTATATTGAACACGTTCAGTATAATTGATGTGTTTTTTTCTAGTCAATTTGGCTTGTAGCGCATAATAACTTTATCCCTCCATCCCAAAATAGATGTCATTCTCGCTTTCTAAGAAGTTGACGGTTTCAACATGTCGACAATTATTATTAAAATATATAAATATTTATGTTAAGTAATTAGTATTATTGAAAAGGTCTTTAAGTCAAAGTCAAAAAAGTTTGACTGACACGCTTCCCATAATAACATCTATTTTGGGGACGGAGGGAGTAGCCTACACTTAAGTCCTCTAAAAACATATAAAGTTGGATATGTGCAAAAAAATATATAAACAAACGAACACAAATTTATTTGACTCAGCTTAATGTCTAGGAAAAAAAAACATTTTTTGGGGGTCCCTAGTAAAACTGGTAGGGGTACAAGAAGTTGATGAGAAGTCACTCTCAGTCTCAGACGACCTCACACGTAATAAAAAGAAAGCATCGTGGCCACATAAAAATATACAAAAGAACTGCATGTGGACATGTGGATGCTCCCCCGCCTC
This sequence comes from Hyparrhenia diplandra, assembly GCA_015847255.1. Lineage (NCBI taxonomy): Eukaryota > Viridiplantae > Streptophyta > Magnoliopsida > Poales > Poaceae > Hyparrhenia > Hyparrhenia diplandra. The sequence goes on from JADLZK010006656.1 coordinate 124,833, forward strand.
ACGTTCATCGCATTCCCCAGTGCGGTTATACTGAAAATTACAGAACGGATGTCAAACTAGGGCTTTTGCAGCGGCCTTATTTTCGTCGCTCACTCTTAGAACGGTCTTTCAGGGAGTATGAGTATACAACCAAACTTTTTTTTTTTTGACAACATATACAACCAAATGTTAATGTTGCATGAGGTATATATGATACAAACTAAACTACCTTAGCACTTAGCATTAATGACTAGAATTAATATATTTACGAGTAGTGCTTAGGGCTGTTTAGTTCCCCCTCAAAAAAAAAAAAAAAAAAAACTTTAGTTTTGGTCCATCAATTTTACACAATGGAACTAAACACTATGTGAAAATTTTGATAAAAAGATGGCTATTCTCCATTTTTGAATTTTAGTCTCGAGAGGCCAAAAGAAGCCCAAAAGCTTCCCACCCTCCCACTAGCACCATAAAAAAAATTTGCATTTTATCATTACAAAGTATTTGGCATATTTTTATTTTGCATTACATGGGGACTAAACACACCCCCAAGCCATGAAAATAGTTGCGTTTTTTTTTTGAAAAAAATGGTGATGTGTAACATGGTCTTATCATGCATCCTACGAAAATTTAATCAATGAATTTAAATTATTTTTTTCTTGTCTTATTATATAGTCGTGCTTGAATGAACTTGACAAAACGAATACTCGTTTGTTTTGATATTACTAGCAAATATTCAAATATTCGTGCTTGAACCTGACAGAGTACTCGTGTTTTTTTATAATAGAATCCTCGGTTGTTTTGATATTACTCAAAACGATGTTTTTTCCTAGAAACGAGTATTCTTTTAAAAAAAAATAGAATACAGGGCCCCGACCGATTCGGGCCTCCGTCATTTGGCCCAGCCAACAGCCAAGCTTGGTTAGGCCTACCGCCTGTCGCACCAATCGGCCCAACAAATTTTCAGGCCCCAGGCCGCCTCGGCTCCTCCGCCCAAACGGCAGCCATAGTGACTAGCGAGCGCGGGAACACCTCCAGAGAATCTGGCGTTGCGCTGTCCGACGCAACGAAATGAAGCACTGTTTCTTCGTTCGTTTGGGTTGGATTGGGGATTTTTCCTTCGGTTTTTGGGTCTGGCGTCAGTCGTTGCTTGTTGTTGTTTGGACGAAAAGTTTGAGACCAATCTAAATTGCAATCCTGACTGAACCACCCAGTACCAGTTTAATAGCTATAGCAAATTATTTGCAAGTGCTCTCATGGGCGACTGGTTACATGAGCTAGCTCTCAGTTCGAGCCCTGCATCTTCTTAATTAAAAAGGGGGTGCAGCCTGTTCCTTCCCGTCAAGTTTTGTAACATTCTACAATAGAATTTTACCTGCTGTATGATACCTGAAAACTTGGGGAAGTAATTTAAATGAAGAATCAGGCAGAGAAAATTATGTAGTTTACTGCTACAAACTCTGGTGCTATACAAGTGGATTCACTGGCCAACGCAGGTGGATCCCTCCAATTCCTGACCAATGCAGGTGGATCCCTCCATCCTCATTCATTCCTGTGGTGGTGTGCTAATGTTAGTATGTAACTAGAGCTGTTGATGTAACAAGCAATTCTTGCCTACAGATCAACTTTTTTTTGTGTGTGAAATCAATAATTTTGTGCTCAGTATTGTACGTGTATAGTTGTGGATTCAGACAACTGATGACTAGGTCACCCTTTACCCAAATTGTAAACTGAATTCGTAAACCACAATTTGTTTGGGAATATTCCTGAGCATAAATTTGTTCTTAGAAAAACTTTTGAATTCCATTGTTCTCAGATGTCGTTTCTTTTCAATGAGCTTCATTTGTAAGATTGCAACTTGTAATGATTTCCAGTGACCTTGGTATTATATTTACGGGAGAATTAGGTGTATGGTCTTGGGGAAAAAACACAGCTTAGTTATTTGGTCTTTTTTTAATCGAATTTGGCTCAGTAGCCTCAAACCAAATTTTATTTAGCTCTATGTCCTTCCGTCTATTGTTCTCATAAATTGCTTGTTGTTGTTTGGACGAAGATTTGAGATCGATTGAAATTGCAATCCTGACTGAACCACCCAGTATCAGTTTAATAGAATTAGGCTTGAGTTGTCCCAGATTCCCAGTACACACTAGCAGTTGAGCGAGAGATGTTCATTCATGACAGATTTACAGTGTGCGTCCTCGACTGCTTCGAACAAGACATGGAGAATTTATCGCGTGACCCAGATCTGTCGGTGATGTTGGCACGCGACACGGCTAATGACCAATTTGTGTAGTACTACTACTAGCGCTAGGTCAGCGTAATTGGTGCTCTCTGCGTGCTACTGTGGTGACGTAGTTGTTGTAAGGCCATCAGGCGTCCTTCTCTGACCTGTGATGAGGAACAGCTAGGCCCTCAGCCTCATGGGTATTTGACAGAGCTGTCTGATCGATCTCTCTGACAAAGCCATCAGTGCACGCATGTATCATGCGCCTTATGCAATGCAAGGCCCAGTGTTTGTGATGCTGTTGTTGAACATGTAGGTGAGACCATTTCATATACCTTTTCAAAAAAAAGAAATCCTCTCTTTGATAATTGATACTGAGTGTGTGGAAAGTGGCATGTTATAATGTCCTTTCTGTTCACTAGAAGTGGAAACCAGACACTGTTCTTCGGTAGCAGCAATGTCTGGCTTGATTGATTTGAAGAAGTAGAGATCGAATTTATCAAATGACATCAGATCTATCGGTGCTAATTGTAGACACAATAGGACTAACTTGTGTACTACTAGGTCAGCGTACCTGGCGCTTCGCGCTACCAGTGCTGATGCAGTTGTGTATGTAAGTAAGGCCATTAGGCGTCCTTTGTGACGTGCGAGGAACATGTGGGATCAGACTCTCATATGGGTAGCTGCAACCGCTGTCTGTGGCTGACAAAGTTATCAGTGCACATATGCATCATACGTTTATGCAGGGCCCAATGTTTGTGATGCTGTTCTTGAATATGTACTAGTATGTAGCACCGCAGCATTCCATATGCTTGCAAATTTTTACTCCTCTCTTTGAGACTAAATTTGTGGGAAGTAATATGGTTTGTGTTCTTTCTGTTCATTACATTACAACCTGGAAATGGAAGTTGGACTGATCAGTAACGGCAGTGTGTGACTCGATTCATCCGAAGAAGAAACAGAGAGTTTATCAAGAAAAGTAAGGTGATAATAGTATGCAACAGGACTAATTTCTGTACTAGATCAGCATATGTGCTACCAGTGGTGGTGTATGTAGTTTTGTAAGGCCATTAAGCATCCTTTCTGGGTTGCAATGAACAGCTGGGAGCTGGGATCAGACTCTCATGGGTATTTTACAGCTAGAGTTGTTTTTGTCTGACAGTCATCAGGGCCCATTGTCTGTAATGATGTTGTTGAATATGTAGACTCTCATTCATTGTTTCTTCTGTGGTGTAAATTGCCTGTTTTTGTCTCTAGATCTTTTCATACGAGAGGTGGTATTTTGAGAGGATGGTTGGGTACAAGATCTTGAATGTGAAGTCACTAGTGCAACTGTGTTTGTGCAAATTCTTCAGGATGCATGAGGGGCATGCACTAAAGTAAATAATGTTTAAGTTTTGGTGTAATTCAGTGATCTTGTTGGTGGGATGGTAAGCCTTCTTAGTTTCTCAGCTTGTGATGTCACTCCATGCTGTTCAGCTTTTATCAAGACACTTTTTTTTTTTTAAAAAAAAAGAATCATTTATGTGCATTTTTTTGTGTTGAAGATACTGGTTCAAGTTATTCAATTGACAATGGCCCTCCATTCTCCAAGTCTGTTACAGTACTTTCTCTATTTTCTGTGCTTTGCAGCAAAGCCTTGATACAAGTTGTCGGTATTACTCGACAAAAAAAAAAAAAAATTAATTCTAGGGTATCATGAGTCAGGCTAGGTGTACGTTTGTCTTCTGACATTTACTCCCTCCGTCCGTGAATAACCTCACTTCTAGGATTCAATTTTTTTCCGAAAATAAAAGGTCACGTTGCACAAAGTCCAATGTCTAGCAGGATATGGCAGACCAAAGAAATGGTAAAAAAATAAAACCGATGGACTCCTGACTGCTTCCTTTTTCCCAACCACAAACTCATCTGACGGCGCATGCATGACAGGGGCTTCGTGAAGCTTCTGCCGTCTGCTACGGCCTCTGGACCTTCTAGACAGTAGTATTTGTGAGGGGCAATTTGGTCATTTTACACCCCTTCTTGGTTTCCGTGCCAGAACCTACACGTGAACTTAATTGCGGACGGAGGGAGTATGTGCTATTGATCAACATGTGAAGTCTCACTGTACCACTTCACAAATGTCCTGTGCTATTGGGGACCTACTAAACTGAGGCTGTCCTCCAGGGGCGCAATTCAAGGCTGGCAAATCAATGTTCCCTAAGCCTAAAGGAAGCCGTACCTGTTCAATGGATTTAATGGATTTACTTCATTTCAGGTCATCACTTCATAACCGTTTCAGCACATTACACTGTTTCAGATTGACACTGCATAGACTTCTGCTTACCCACTGAGCTGTTGCTTGCATTCTGGTTACCCACTAGAATCATTTCTTGGAACTGTGTTGAAGGCACTTCTGTTACATATTGCCACATTCCAAGCTGTGATGTGTGATCTGTGATCCTGTCGCCACTACACGGCGACACCCACGGCACTATTCACTTCCACAGGAACATGATGGCCACCTCCACACAATTCCATTGTGCTCAAGCCTATGCACGTTACCACCATATGTTCCTATTTTGAGATGTTGATGCAGTTACAGTATACTATCAGTACCCCCTCTGAATGCATGACAGCCACCACATGTTCCTGTTCCTGACTGCAGCAGCAGCAGCATTTGATGATATCATACGATCGCAGATGGTTCAGCTGTCGTTGTCCCTGGATACTTCCACCCTGCCTCCCGGGGCTGCACCGCGATCGATCGATGGCTCGAGACCGGCCGCAGGGGGATTCCCGGAAGGTGTACACCAACCGTATCATCATCATGTTCTTTGAACAATCTGTGAGTATTTGCTGACAGATTCGTGTCCGTTTCTTCTCCCGTGTCCTGCCGCTATATATGCATAGTAGGAGGAGTATCATAGAGTATCCTGCCATGAAATGCTCAGCTCCTCGTAGACAGCGTGCGTGGCTTTCTGTGCGCTTGGATTCTTCTCTGGGGTGCTGCTTGATCCATGCGCCCCTGCTTTGTCTGGCAACCGGCAGGCAGGGATGGTGCTCTTATCTTCTTTACAGCTTGAACAATGCCCCTCCATTCTCCAAGTCTATTATTTTCTTTACAGCTTGAACAATGGCAGGGTGGTGGTGGTTGTATTACTCAATCCCTCTGTCCAAAAAATAATGCAATTTGTAGGTTGTAGACAAGTCAAATTTTGCTAAATTTGATTAAGTTAATAGGATAAATATTCAATATGTATATCTCTAATTAGGTCTACATAAAAATGTATTTGATGAATCTAATGATGTTTGTTCGTCATAAAAAAATTTAGTAAGTTTTATGAAGATTGGTTATTGCTTGACACCTTGGGAAACGATGATTATATTCTTTTTGGAGGGGAAGTACTACTTTGTTTTCTTTTTGCTATTTTGTTTTTCTAATGTCAAGAACTTTGTGGAAATAATTTTCTTAACATAATTAGTCTCTGAGAAACAGGTTTGGAAAAGTAATAATGCTTTTAGACCATTCAGATCTATTTCTGTCAGATGTGTCTTTCAGTTCTCCAGATTTGAGTTCTGAATAACCGAGACAGTAGTGAGGTAGGATGCTGAGAGCTCTTTGATTCCCAAAACTAGATGGGATTAGATAAGGCAGAAGCTTGGTCTGAAAGAAAAAAAAACACCGTGTTGGGACAGTGTTCACTTTGATTTATATAGGTAATAACAGTTATTAATCAAAATCGCAGTGATAGACTGACAGGAAAGCAATTTATCTCGTACTACTTTTTAAAAAAGGAATGTGCAGAGATGGGAACCTGTGAAGTGAAGAGAACTTTGTTTGGAGGGATATGCAGAGGAAAATGATCAGCTTTAGGCAAATTTCTCATTTTCATTTCCATTTTTTTACAGCCTTCGCTCATACAAAACACAACTTGGAATAAAAAAACAGCTAAGCTAAGATTATATACACGATTTCATAGGCCTTAATTTCTCCCTCTTGGGATTCAGAAACAAGCATCGATCTCTTTGTACAACACTGGAGAGCTCAATAAGCCACAGTACAGCTCCTTCGTCGCCGGCCACGATCTGTGCTCTTGGATCCGGCCTCTGATTATGGATCACCTGGCCTCAGAACCCTTCATTATCCTGAGCTTCTTGCACGAAGAGATGAACATACTGCAAACAGCAGGTAAGAGAATTCACAATTAGTCTTCTGCATACACATCTTCAATTCTTCAGATCCACAGAAGTAATTAATTAACATGCTGATCCGATGATGATACTTACTCCCAGGGCACGTCGCCGACGAGCATGAGATCGCCATCCTTGTCCTCATAGGCGATGGCGTGCTGGTGCTCACCGCCCTCGGCGGCGGCGGCGGCAGAGATGGACTTGGTGAAGAGGGCGTCCAGAGCGTCCCTGAGCTCCCTGTACCCTTTGTACATCCGGAGGTCCACCTTCCTGAGGTACGGCGCCCCGTCCATGCTCACCTTCACATACAGCCCTCCTCCCTGCTGCTGTTGCTGCTGGTCGGCCTTCTTGGCCGCCGCCGCCTGGAAGGTGTTCTTCCTGTACGCCCTCACCGGCGGCCACCCAACCACTTGCGCCCTGCAGATGAACGAACGAAGCGAAAAAGGTTAATTAATTACTCTGTTTCCTGATGCAGTCATACAGAGGCTTCTTCTGATTGGAGGGGTGTCGCTCTTACTTGGGAGGCTTGGCGGCGTCGTGGTCGTCAAGGTCTCCGGCAGCGGTGGCCGGGCCGCTGGTCCCCGAGGCGGCCTCACTCCTGGTGTCATCCAGCGCGCGCTTGGCACCGACGACGGAGGGCGACGGCTTCTTCTGCCAGTCGTCATCGCTGCTGCTCGTCCCAGGCAAGCCGAGCCGGAGCTCGGTGGCGCTCAGGTTGTCGGCGTCGATGATCTCCATGGATCAGAACAGAAAGAGCAAGAAAGCTTGCTAGCTCTCGCTGCTGTGTTCTTGGCTGTTCTCGAGAGATCGATGGAGAGGATGAGAGGATGAGGATCGAGGAGAAGAAGCTTTGTGTGGAATTGATTGATTGAAGAATGCCGGTGAGAGAGGAGGAGGAGGCGTGGTTATATAGGGTGGTTGCGACGGGGCTTTCCGTCGGTCGAGCACCGCCGTGTGGAATTTTAAATGGTGGCGCGTAGGCGTCGTGTCCGGCGGCGAGGGCGGCAGCGGGGACAAGGTGGGCCGGCGGCATGGCCCGATGCGGCTGCCTGGGCCCCGGGCGACATGTGGGGCCCGGGAGGCTTGGACGGGTGGAGATTCCTTGCCGGGCCTGGGACGGTTGGGGCCGGGAGGCCGACAGACAGCCCATGTGGTGCGCGGCCGTGATGGGGCCCACCTGCCTCCGGGCGTGGGAGTGATTGGGTCGGTTGGGTGGCCAACCGGCGGTGCACACGTGTTGGGGAAGGGTGCGCGCGTGTGCAATGCAACGGGTTCGTGTGGACGGGAAATTTGATGGATGGGAAAATGTGGTGAGGTGCTGGGAGGTTTCCCCACATGCCGACATGATGAGGCGGGTTTGCTACTATTTTCAGCTGTGGCTGGACGGTGATCGGCACAGCAGAGCGAACAGGGTGGATCTCATCGTGCAATAATCAATACTTGATTTTTTTTCTCTTTTTAAGAGCATTGGCAGGAGCTCTGCACTTGAAGAGTGACCAAAAGAAGGCTCAAGGGGTGTTTGGTTGGTGCCGAGGCTCGCCATGCCAAACCTTCCGCCGCCACATGAACTTTGTGTTATTTCTCACCACATCGGTGTCGGCCGCTTCGTCGCACCACAATGCATGCGGCCGCTGATGGCTGTAGACCAAACAGGCCAATGTCTCTTTAGAATGAAAGGATTTTTCACAAAAAAAAAAATCATACAGAAAAACCTCTGCTCGAAGCTCTCATCTTAAATAAATTCAATTATAAAAATTAGTAAAATATTATTATTATTATTATTATTATTATTATTATTATTATTATTATTATAATAATAATAATAAATAACAAAACAAATTATAACCAAACAACCAAAAGGCTATGCTTCGAGGCATGACTAAATTCAAAAGCCCTCTTTCGCTGCTTATTTAGTGCTCGTATCCTCCTTTGTACGTAAACCAACCTCACAAACTTACATTCTGGATAAAAGAACCCCACGGGATATAGAGTCATACTTATTGAAAACTTGAAAGCACGTCTTTGTTGGGATTTTTTATAAGGGAAAGTACAAGAGGGACAAAGCTCCTTGAAATCTAAAATTCACAAATAAGCCTATCTTAAATTCATAGGGTGAGAGATAGAATTGAATTCCATGAAATTAAGAATGTTATGTGGTTGAGGAAGGCCATCACCATATTATGTTTGCATTGCACTCTCCAACTCCATTCCATTACATTGCATTCTCCAACTCCAACTCCATTGCACTACAATGAATTAAATTCCAAAGATCTAAACAGCATCTTAGAGAAATAGGGAAACCAAGTTGAAACAAAATAGAGAAGCAGGTCACGGACCTCAGAGCACAGAGGTTGATGTGTGCGGCCTCATCACGCTGAGGGCATTTGCCTTTCTATTCAATTAATTAATGTCTACGCAGCAGAGCATTTGTATTGTATTTGCGCTCTGGTTTTGCCTTATAAATCACGCGACTTTGCGACCACAATCACGCGACTTATATATTGAATAATATGATTCTTCTGGACCTCATCGAGTCATAACACACACCAAAAAAAGTAGCCATCATATATGCACGAGCACGATACCGGATCACGCCATAAAAACACATGCTGTAGCAAAGCTAGCGTACGTAACTCATGGTGGACTGTCAATCTGGACCGGGGACAAAAGGGAAAAAAAACAAGAACGTTCCTTATTTTTCAGGATTGGATTTGTAGAGCAGGTGCACGATCCGAACTTAATTTGAACCATGGGAAGATGGAGAGGCCACGCAGTGCATGAATTGCAAAAAAGTGTGGATTGCACGCATGCACGAGGGGATCTGATTTGCCAGCACCACCGTTTCGGAGGTGTGATGACGGCGCCCCGGCCTCCACGCGTGCGTGCACACGGCACGACTGTTGTTGCGGCAAAAGCGAGAGCATGTGTGGCTGGCATGGGTTGCCTGCCGCGCGCCCCGTCCCGTCATGGGCAATTTGGAATCACGGACGGACTGACGTCTCGATAGCGGTCACCGCCTACTCCGTGTCTGCGTCAGTTGGAACGAATGTGACCGGCCGGCAAGGCAGTACGTTACGGTACGGGCCAAGCACGCGAGCGGTTCGGCTCGGCTGCTCGATCCCAAGCTGTCCCGGACCCACACCCACCGATCGCGAGAAGTTCACTACCGGCGCCCATCACGGCATCAACGCAACCAATCAGCCTTGACGGACCCCTACCTTAGCTATAGCCTGTCCCGTCCCGTGCCGTCCGTGTCCGTGTGCGACTCTGGACGAACACGGAACACAACACCCTACTACTCCGTAGCTACTCCCTCGTGTCCCAAATAGATGCCATTCTCGCGCCGAAATCCACGGCAATTATTTTTTTAAAATATATAAATATTTATACTAAGTAATTAGTATCATGGAAAGATCTTTAAGTCTAGTTTTTTAACAAATTTATTTAAAAATATAAATGTTGCACGTATTTTCTACAAACCGCAGTGAAAGTTGGGCCAAGACGGGCGACATCTAATAAGTGACGGAGGGAGTACGTGCGTGCGCGGCCGGATGGACTTGCGTGGCTACGCGGGGGCCGGGGGCCTATGAGCTGTCTGTCGCGCGCTAGCGGAGACGGAATGGACGCGTCCATGCCGGTAGCGCGTACTAGCGGCGACGGGCGACGACGACGACCGTCGGGGCTTTAGCCAGCCGCGTCGCGGTCGCCGGCCCCGGCCCCGGCCAGACCCGGACCCGGCCTGGCCTCCTTTATTTTCCTTCCCGGAGAAAAGAAAATAAAAGAAAAGACGCGCGCGGCAGCATCATCATGCATGCTCGGGGCGGGGCCCCAACTGAAAGCCGCATCGATGCTGTTTGTTGGCATGGCCAACAGCTTCAGAAGCGCTAGCTGCGAGTTTTTTGTTTCGTTTCTTTATTTTTCTTTTTCCTTTTTGAGCGGCACCGGGCATGCACTCGGTCGGTTCCGCTTGGCTGTTGGATGGAGAGCATACGAAAGTTGGCGCGTTGCACACGCGCGTTCCTTCTGATCGGCTATCTCTGCGTGTGTCGCCGCTGCTCTGCTTCGATTTGATGCCAAGCCAGTAAGTAGCACCCCGAATCGATCGACGACTACAGACTCGCCAACCAACGACCCCGTACGCCGACGGACTCGCGCACCCCCTTTGAAAAATCTGTCCACTTGCTCTTCTGCCGGAACAGAGCATGAGCATGCTCACATCACTGCCTCCTTGGTCGGGCTGGCTCTTCCGCCGGCCGGTATGGAATGGAATGCGTGGTGCACGCGCCGTCTGCTCTGCTCTACGCGGCTCCCAACTGATATGACGCGCACTTGTTCATTTTTCCACATGACATGACCAGGGCCATCATCCATCTCTGGGTGTGCATCGTGTGTCGTAGCCGTACGCCGGCCACAGCGCCGCAGTTTGGTTTGGTTTGGTTTGATGCGAACCGTACCTACGTGTGGAAATTGTTGGAAAGCCACTATATGTGCCACCAAATTAGATGATAAAGATAAAAGGTCTGAAGCTGAAAGTGATGAGCACGTACGTACGTGTTGCCCCTAGTGGAGAACGCAGAACAACACGACTTGCTTAGCGCAACAAGATCAACATCAACTCGCTACGAGGTCGTACGGTACGGTTCAGAGAGAGGAGGAATAAGGTTAGCTGCTGCTAGATCCTAGTAGCTAGTAGCTTCATTGGTCTGGTCCGTCAACCCTGTCATCCTGACACGTCACGTACTCACCGGAGTTTGTCCGAAAGAATCCATTTAGGCCTGCACTCCACTTGTTTCCACTTGTGGTTGTGCTTGTTGGGCCGCCATTTGCCCCCGTACGCAATAAACATTTCGGCCTGCCCAATATCAAAAGCCTGAAGAATCGTCCATCTCATGTCAATCTTCGACACTTCGGTCTCGGCCTCGGCTTTGCACATTGCAGGCCCAAGCAAGCGGGGAGTTGTTAAATGTATACCTTTATTAAAAAAAAAAGAGTATAATGCACGCTGAGTCCTTAAACTTTCGGTGCCCTCCCATCTAGGTCCTCAAACTAACAAAGTGACTATCTAGGTTCTCGATCTATTACTCCTGCACACCAACAGTCCAAACCATGCCACGTGAGCACCTGCATCTGATGTGGCCATGCAAAGTGGAAGCTGGATGTTGTGCACGTGCCAAGTTTTCGAAAAACACCCTGCCTCCTTTCTCTTTCTCACTCCCAACTCCAAACGATCGGCGACAAGGTCTGGCTGCAGCGGCAAGCTGCCAAGCAGTTCATCGGATCATGATCAATGGCACTAGCTGATCACACCAGCGCCAGATGGTCGACACACGGTGGGCCATATGATACAGTGCACACGGCATATAGACTATAGTGCGCGCGCCGCGGGTGGTGGAGGCGCGGGGGGCGGGAACGAGGTGGAGGTGGCTCGGCGCACGGCGAGGCTCGCCGACGACATCATCGCACAAATGCTTCGTTCCTATTCCCTCCCTGTTTCATGGAGGAGTTGCATGTCGTGGTGGTGCAGGACCCGCAACAGGTTTCCACCACACTGTCTGCGGCGGCGTCGAGCAAAACGGCAGCAAGTCCCGGGTGGCATTGCATCATAGCGGCCACGGGCGTCTGGCGCGGGGCACGGCCGCAGCAGGTCGCGACGGCCGCGGGCGGCGGTAGGGTGCATCTGGTGCGGGGCACGGGCGGCAAAAAGGCCGTACATGGGATGGCCTACAACTTTCCAGTAAATGACCTCACTGCAAACTCTATTTATTTAGGTCGCCCTCTTATAACAAAGCCTACAACTTTGTCATTAACAAATTTAGAGCAAAGCTCACTATACCCTCAAAGCAAGAAAGCTTAACCATGCTGGTAGATTGATTTACATCAACTCTGTCTTATCTTCCATTCCTATTTATTATATGACCACTATCCTTTTCTCAAAAAAAAAAATTCATTAAGAAGATAACCTCCATCATTAGCAAGTTTTGGTGGTCAGGTGTCAATGAGGAGGAAACCAAAGCAGTTTTTATTTTCGAAGTTGGCAGGATATTTGCAAGCCAAAGAAGGAAGGCGGTCTAGGTGTCAGAGATATGCACCTAATTAACAAAAGTCTTCTTCTGAACGCCGCTTGGAAAATTGCAGCATGTACAAACACCTTCCTCTCTGCCATCATCAAATCCAAATACCATCCAGATTCTAGCTTATGGAGAGCTACTAATACCAGGACACACTCTGCCTTCTGGGCTTCAGTCCTGAAAGTCAAGGATATCCTTGTCAACCATTGTAAAATTCAGGTTCATAAGGGTGACTCCAGCATTTGGTCTACCCCCTGGTTCACAGGCTGGGAAAACATCTACACACACCTAAAGCTGCCTGTTTCTGTTCCAAAACTTCCGGCCACTATCTCAGACCTCACAATACCTGAAACCTACTCCTGGAATCCTGCCCTTGTTGATGCTATTTTTGAACATGATGCAACCCAAGCTATAAAGAATACCACCATTATTCCTTCTGAAGACAATGATAGAATTATTTGGACCAATTCCAGGAAAGGAAACTGCACTACCAAAGATGCCTTCAATTTTCTCAATGCCCAAAACCATATTATTCTTCCTACCCAGGGGTCTAGGGCCATTTCTTCAGCTACTTTAACCATTTTAAACAGAGTGTGGAAATCCAGAATAATTCCTCCCAATACCAAAACCTTTTTCTGGCGCCTTGTCAGAAATGCAATCCCTACTGGTATGAGAGTGGGCTCTCTATCCAACCACATTGATAAAAATTGTACTCTCTGTGGAAGGGAGGAGAATGATGCTCATATTTTCTTCCACTGTGACTTTGCAAGACTAGTGTGGTTCTCTTCACCACTTGCTCTCAGATCCTCTCAGCTTCCAGATGAACAGGAGGGAGTTCAGCAAATTTTACAGCAGATCTTAACCCCAGGCTCCAATGACAGTGATATCATGACAGTCCTCACCACTCTCTGGTATCTCTGTAGGGCAACTGGGCAAGAAATGATACAAGATTTAAAAGGAGCACCTGGTCTCCTCTACAGGTACATCTTTTTGTTAATGCAGACATAAAGCTGGCATCTGAGAATGCCTGCAAATTCAAAAATAATGGCAACTCTCATAAAATGCAGCAAAGCATTGCTGCAGACTTTGACTCATGTGCAGGTATGGGCTACCTACCAAGTGAGCCCCTTGATGCCCTGGGAACTAATGCATCATCTCGAGCACCTGGTGCTCCACAAGTCAGCTGTGCTGATGAAATTAGGCCATCCTTGGCTGTTACGAGTGAATGTTCTATTCCTGCAGGTTCAGTCTCTTGCGAAAGCAACACAAATGCTCATAGCAAAAGGCGAAATGTACTACTCATTTCCTGTGATCAGCAACCTGTCTTTCATGTGTGTTCAGCAAGTGAGCAGATAGGCGAGCGGGCATTGAGCCCAATACCAGGAGCATCTAATGCTCCATTCAGCAACATTGCTGATGACAACAGGCCTGAACTGGCCCCAACAAACCGATGTACTGTTTTTGCAGGTTTACAAATGAGTGATGTCACTGGAGGTACACAGCAGAGACCGCCCATTAGTGCTGCGAACGTCGAGCACAACGGGTTGTCTGACTGTCTGGATCAAGGAGCAACCTTTCACTGTTATACGGATGCTTCAACATATCCTGATACAGAAAAACAGGAGCATTGCAAGGCAGGGCTTGGGATCTATATTGTCAACTCTTCTGACAATACAAGAATTAACATCCAAGCTCAGTTAACTCATTGTACTTCGGTGCTTATGGGCGAAGCGGCTGCACTAAGTCTGGCAGCTAACATTCTAAGCAAGATGAACCCTGCAAGAGTCATATTCTTCACGGACAGTCAGATATTGGCAAACTATTTGCCAAATGCAACAGCTCTTGAATCCCCTGATTGGAAAATCAAAATCTTCACCCACTCCTTTGTTACCAGTCTGAAGCCATTTCCTTGGAGTATTTTACCAAAATAGACCGACGTCTCAATACAACCGCACATCAGTTAGCGAAAAGTTCTTTCAACTTCTCTAATGCCGCTACTGATGGTTACCGAGTAGTTTGCTCAAATGGGCGTCATGTAAGCAGCTGTACTGTCTCTCTGCTGCTGCAGAATTATATATGTAACTTGTACCAAATGATAGTAGCCTTATGCTACTAGTATCAATGAAATTGCTTTCTTGTCAAAAAAAAAAAAAAAAAAAAAAAAAAGGTTGCGCTGCATAACGGGAGTGCTGGTAAGTGGTAACTACTAGTACATTCTTGTAGTCAGTAATCACCATGTTGGTGCTTTGCGAAAGCTGCGACGACGTGAGTATCTATCTATCTGGGGCAGGCCTCTGTGACAGAATGAGATGATGCTCACTGTTCCATTCCACCACATAGGAGTATGTTTCTGTCTTGTGTAGAGGATGTTAATGCGTAGTATTTGCTTTTGTCATGGCCTGTGCCCTGTGGTCCTAGTCCTCTCAACTCTCAAGTCAAGTCTCTCGACCTGCAGGGGTCCCTCTCCTCGAGTCCTGCTCCTGGCCTCCTGGGCCCTGCCGTCCTGGCCATAGGAACCAGAGAAAAAGAGCGGGAGATGACAGCCTTCAGGCGCTAATCCGCCTTCTGCACATGCTGTGTGGCGCGAAAGTGAACTTTTTCACGCCACGTAACTCATTTTTATATTAATGGATGAGTAACTGATGTTGTATTAGGTACGCATCTTATCTTTGTTTATGTGTTTGTAAACAAAAGCATTTATCCTCTCTTTTTTTTTTTTTTTTTGTCAATGGAAGACTTTTTCTATTGTCTTACCGTGCTCTTGTATTTATTATTACATATCTACTGTTATTACACGCCTAAAAATTATCCAGTATCAGTGGAAATAAAAATTCAGGTGGAGAGTACTTGATACCTCGTGTTGATCTAAAAAAAGGCGTTTAAAATTGACATCAATGGTGCCAATCAACAAAAGGCATATGTTTAGGATCCTTTTTTGTATCACGTGAATTTCATTGAATTAATTAAACTTCAAAGAAGAACACACTATCCATGAAGATTTTCTTGGGTTTGAAATGGGCTGTTAATGCAAAAGAACTACATCTAGCACTTACCATGGACAATAGTACCATATATAGTCCTTGTTACATAAAAGAATCATATCCATGCCCGTTATATGATGCGTATTAGCCATCATAGTAGGTGTAACAAAAATCAAATCACCATGAACCAATAAAGACATGAGAACACTAAAATACTAGACCTCGATGTAGATGTAATATTGCGGACAAGGTCAAACATAAATCCATTTTTTCTAAGCGACCATGTTTCAAGTTGGATACCGACACAAATAACTCCGGGCACCACACATTGAGATGAGAAAAAAAAAAAGGTAACAAATGTATTACTCGTTACTAGACCATGATGTTTCTCTATCGCGAGATAGTGTGTCAGAACAATACATAGAAACAAATCTACTCTTCTTATTTCTATCTCAACGCATCAAACAGATCCGGCAGCAAAGGGAGAAAGGAACTTAACAATCATAACTATTGAAATTTGAAAAAAAAAAACTGATAAAATTGGGAAAAAAAAATTCACACTCTCAGTAACTTGGCAGAAACAAAAGGATACATAGAGAGATATCTGACTTTTCTAGACTAGAAAATATATCTGAAATTAGGGTGTTGACTAATCTAGAAAGAGTGGAGATGAAACAAATAGAGGAAAAACTAGATCAAATCTGGGTTTCAGAGGAAATAAAATTTAGACAGAGATCCAGAGATAGGAATATCCTGGAGGGTGATAGAAACAATGCATATTTTTCTGGCATTTGCTAATTATAGAAGCAGAAAGAAAAATATTGAATACCTAAAGAGTCCTACTGGTCATGTCTATGATCAAAAAGGGATGATATCTATATACCTGATGCCTGAAGGAGACGACCTGTTGGTCTCAAGACTCTCAACGCGTAGCCCTCTACACGCTTGAATTAATTGAACAGACACTGCTAATCTAATCCATACTGCAGGACCACCCGCGTGCGTGAAGAGAGTAGTGCCAGGAGCAGTGGAACTGATATAGAGATCGATCCGTCGCCACTAGTGCAGTACTAGTCCTACTAGTAGCTTAGCTGGAACCGCCGGCCGGCCTGCCGGTTTGGATGTGGTCATGTGGATACGGTGGGCGGAGACGCATGCAGACAGCATAAAGAGAGGGAAGAGGAGACAGCCGCGCGGCTAAAGCAACCTGCAGATGAGCTCTGCTCATCCGAGTCGAATCCTTCCATTGTTGCGCATGTGGCTTCCATCCATCGCCGCGGTCTCGCGGGCGTGGAGATGGAGCAGAGCGAGAAGTGATAAGTGGTGTGGCAATAGCAAGCTATCGGCGTCGCAGCGGCACGGCCACGCCGCTTCCACTGCATGCGGCGCGTACGATTGTCGGCCATTATTTCTGTCAGTTTCAGATGGTTCAATTTTAAATCACCAATTATCTCCCAGCTTAGTCCAGAAGGAAGAGATATTGTCTGCGTGTGAACTGCCCTGCCCGCGGTAGGTGAGAAAATAGAAGCCAGAGAGAAGAGAGCGGGAATATCACCTTTCGGCAAGCCAACCCTTGTTTCATAGATGACTAGACGCTCTTCATTTATTGCTTTAATTTTCTTCGTTTCATGATTGCAACTCCTGTACTTCGTTATTGTTCTTAATAAAAAATTCTAGCAAGGGAACTCCTGCTTCATCAAATAAAAAAACTGGACGGTAAGATGGTCTTTTACCCCTTCTCAATCGAAAGTGGTTAAGCTAGTCTAAACTCTAAAGTAGAAAGTTTCATGACATAGTTATGCACGCGCCGTATGCAGTGGAAGCGGCGTGGCCGTGCCGCTGCGACGCCGATAGCTCGCTGTAGGTATGCATGTCTACACGACCAGCTGTTTTTCTTTTTTTTTACAACAAGCTTATTAGATTAACAACATGCAGCTGTTAGAACCATTACAGAGTCAATGGTTACAATTTGGAGTGCCTTTAACATAGGACACTCTTGAGCATGACTAGGATTAGTACAAATACCAGGGTAGGAAGTATGATCTGATCTTAAACTATGGAAGGCTTGCCTAGCAAGCATGTTCGCCATATGGTTTTGATCCCTTGCAATCTTGAAAACTCATGTGTTTGTGCCTGTCAAATGGGAAACAATAGTTTCAGTAAATGGTTTGATCCTCCAGTCGGGAGGATTTGGAGAGATCAGAACCATTGAAGAAAGAAAGACACCAACTGTTAGTTGTTTGACAACATGTTGGCATTGTGGATTTACATCTTGTTCAAGAGGGCAGCCGCGAGCGCCATAGCACGCAGCTGATTCTGCCATGAGAACAGGCGAAGACCCCTGAATAGCTGCCTTGACAAAAACACTCAAAGGAGGCTGAGATTCAGTGTGAACAATAAAGATTCCTAGCCCTGCATCTCTTGGACCATTTTGAAGAAGGTCGGGGTAGTGGAGGCATCAGTGTAACATCGCACCCTTGACAAAGAGGGCCTTGTTTAGATGGCTAAAATTTGGAACCAGATGTCACATCGTACACTATAAAGACGTTTCGTTTGTTAGTGGTAAATATCATCCTATCATGGAGTAACTAGGCTCAAAAGAATCGCCTCGCAATGTACATCTAAACTGTGTAATTAGTTATTTTTACCTACATTTAATACTCCAAACATATGTCTTTTTTGGTGTATTTAATGTGATGTGATGGAGAGAAAGTGAGAAAAAGGTTAGAAACTTTAGCAATCTAAACAAGGCCGAGGTAGGGTGATGAACAAAGAACCTGTTCGCCATGGTTGTTGCTGCCGAGTTGGCATTTGGACTGCCACCATTGGAGGTACCTGAAACAGCCAGAAGCATACCTTGATTCATTCGATCATGGACTGTTGGCTGGTTGGTACACTCCTATTCCACTATACGTAAATTAATAGAACTCATCGATAACACCTCATGATAGTTAGGACATTTCCAACCAACAAACATGGTTTCTATGTTATACGAAAACCAAAGACATGAAGTGATATGGTGGATAGACGGTGCAAAAACAATAGGATTGCACATAAAAAGTATCTTATAGAAACTATCTATTGAAAACGTAGTTTCTATGCATTATGTGTAAACAATTTAATAGACGACATAAAAGCTACATGTGATTTTTAACATTAAGACTTCACTTGTAATCATGAGAATGATTGCTAGCTTTACCTAGATGATAGCTTGCATACGTCCTGCTCAATTTTAAGTTAGTCCTTCCTTTTTTTAAAAAAAAAACATACATATACAGTGTCCGAAACTAGAGAGATGAAGTTAACGACCGTGAATCTAGATGCGTTGTCTTAACTGAACCTATTGAATGCCGAGACTAATTGTCGTTACCAAGGATTAATTAAAGCGCATGAAAATAAAATAAATGGTAGATGATGCAAAGATTCATGAGCATGCAAAATTTGAGGATGAATAAGATTTTATATGCAAGGAAAAAAAAGAAAATCGGTATGAAATGGGAATGGGTTGCGGGTCTAGAAGAACAGTTTGCTCCTCATGTTGATTTTCTCTTCTTTTCCCCTCTTTACACAAAATTCTTGTCCTCAAACTTTACATGAGCATGCATCTTTATCTCGTATATCCATACATATTTTTAGTTGATACGTTTATGTATATTTTGATGGACTCCAGAGCATGGAGCACCACCGGATATACAGTCTGAAGACCCGTGACTGGATGACAGCTATAGTGTTGCCTGCTCAGCATCCGCTGCAATGTGAATACAACTTAGAGCTTGTCTGCTACAGTACAACTTAACATGTGTACATTAATTACATATTGTAATAGATGTTGTGTACTTTAATTATTAGTTAATTACATAATTTGAAACCAAATCAAATAAAAAAATGAAATAAAAAAGAACCTTTTACTCCGATTGACAATACCAGGAGTAATGGTCCAAACCTAACGTGGATATCACGCACCTTTACTCCCGGTTGGTGCCATCCAAAGAGTAAAAGTCCACCTCTACTCCTAAACCCGTACTCCCGGTTGCATAACCGAAAGAAAAAGGGGTTTTCAACCAGGAGTAGAAATCCACCTCTACTTCTAAACCCGTACTCTCGGTTGCACAAAGGGGGTTTTCAACGGAGAGTAGAAGTCCTCCGTGTACTAGCGGACCTAGTTGGTGTGACGATGCAGTTCACACGGATGATTAGTTATCCGGTTGTTGACTCTAGCCAGGCTCTACTGTGCAAAATGGCCGGTAGTACGTAGCTTGGTTTTCGAGAAACGAAATCACTTCGTTTAGGTCACTAGATGAGCGTGTGCGGGCGAGTGGTTTTGTGACTGAAAACCGTGGGACGCGTGCGACCAAAACATCTTCCTTCGATTAATATTCCTTGCTTTCTGGAAAGGTTAAAGCGAGCGGCCCGAAAAAGGAACGGATGATGACTGGCCTCCCCCTTGTGATGCAGAGGGAACAGGACGCGTGGTGCTATACTTGTTTTTCTATCGCTGTTGGCCGTACGTGCATGTTCTTGTTTGCTTATTCACTGATCATTTTCATTCTCTTTTGTTTGGTATGTAATTCAAGGTGTAATGCTTATTCACTGATGATTTTCATTCAATTGTATTGCTGTATCTCTAAAGATCCCGGGAGCAATCTGAAATATATAACACAAATCTTATCTTCTTCAAATGATATCGAATACTTAAGCTGCAGATTTTTAGCAGCACTAGTTTGAAGCAATAAGCATACATACTGGAACACTTGAGTATGGAACTGTTGCAAAAACCTCACTGAAAATAAGGTGCTGTTCCTAACTTCCTATATCATGAACACAGCGTCAGCAAAGTTGAATTATCCAGACTCATGAAATTTTAAAGAGTGAAAAGATTACCCATAGATTTTTAGATTTTTTTTCTTCTTAAGCGCTAAGGTAGCTGCTTCAACCAATCACAAGGGGGGGAGAGCACGTCATGGCCCTGTCATCAGGATTGTCTGAATGCGTGTGTGGTGTGGCACAGTGACACAACTTGGCGTTGGAGCAATCGTGTTCATAGTATGGAATCTTTACCCCAAACTATTACTTGTACATAACAAGGTGGCACACCCTCTGCCTCTGGGCTCTGGCAACTCTCATCAGTTTATAATTAGTAGTAATAGTAACACACGCTAAGCTAAACTTCGCCGCACAGAGCTGTACGTGGGGGGATCATTGGCCACGGGCTGACGGCCTGCAATTGCGATGCCCCCGGGCTCCGGTGGAGCAATTAAACAGAAGCAAGATGCGTGCATGCATCCTCCCCGTGTAGAGCAAAGCTGGCTCTTCACAATACTAAACAAGATAAAGAGAAGGTGTCAAAATGTGAAGATATATAGAAAATCTAATGATTTTTATCAGAATGACTCTCTAAATAAGAACATATAGAAAGTGAATTTTTAAAAAGGTTGTTGGAGATACTCACGCGCGTGTTAGACACTGCCATCTCCTCCTCGCCCGGGAAGCTGCACATCCGTGGTTGAAGGTGGCCGTGACAGGCACCGGGGGCACAGATCCTTGATGCGACTCAAGCAATTGGCGACAGCCTGTGCCGCCGCACGCTCATCCCCCCATATCCACTAGTGATTTGCGCGCGCCCATGCGCGCGAGTGATGACCGAGGTTCTATTTGGAATTTGAAGCCACATGCATATATCCAGCTTACAGGTAGGCCAACAACATGGCACCACATGCAGAGAATAGAAGCCAAATTTCAAAAACAACCGTGAGATGTTCACACTACATATATATATTACTTGAGACAATCTAACACCAGGACATTAGATGTCTAAACTTTACATAATTTTACATAAAACGCTCTTGGGATAGAGCACCAAGGAAGCAGCCTTTGAGATGACATAATACAACAAAGGCTACACATAGAAAGTCACGGTAGCACATGATCATATATAGGTCTCAAGCAAAGTGGCATCAGCTTCTTCTCGGTTCATTTGATCTTTACGCCGCTAATTAAGTTTCCAGCTTTGATCCGACCGAAAAGCTGGGAGCTAGGAGCAATCTATTTAAATCAGCAAAATAAAGGTCGGCCGCTTGTTATATCGATTGCAAGCATAGTCTATGAACTAATGTAGTTGCATTCGGTGCTTCCCGATTATCCAACGGATTTGCAAGATGGAGACCTCACTATTACATTATCAAGTGATCATCCGTAAAGAGGAATAAATGTCAAAAGAAAAGTATGTCATTGATTGTTTTTCCTCAAATATTTCTCACAATAGAAAGCTAATGTGGAAGCATAGGAAAAAAACAGTTCACAACAAAGCAGGGGTTAATGCACTTCGAATCTGAATCCTAAGCTTTAATCTTTGATGGGGCAATCAAGTTCAATAGGAAAAAATTGACAAAGCCACAGTGTCTAGTTTTGTTTCCAACCGGGAAATGGCAACATAAATTCAAGATGAGGCAATCAAGTTCGACAGATCTTCAAGAAATATCTTCTATTGGGTCTTCGCTTTTATAATTTCTTATATAGGAAATAGACCTTGCTCATAATTTCTTATAGAGGAAATAGACCTTGCTCATATACACGAAGAGCATTATAATTCGCATACACAGCTTTACCGAAAGGGAATAAAGAATTCAAGAAAATCCAGATTATCTTGGTCCGGGTCGTGGCTACACAAGAGGAACACGGAAATCACCGGATCACATCCGATCTGAAAAAAAAGAAGGGTGCAATCGATATAGTTCATTTCAAGGATGGTTTACTCCAAAGATTTCACAAATAAAATCCACTTTTGCTAGACAATAGAAATAGTTGGCGAAGATGCAATTATCGGCAAGTCGCTAGCATGGAAAACTAAAGATAATCCCCAACCGAAATTATCAACAAGCCGCTAGCATGGGAAAACTATCCCTTTCATGAACCCCACAATATCAGCAAGGCAAAATTGATATCCCAAGCAAATAATGGATCAGAGCAAAAGAGAAAAAGTTGAAAGATCATATAAAGAGGATGTATACCTGGCAGCACCTTTTTAATTACTCTACAACTCTGTATGGACATCTTGAGAAAATTAAGTAAAAGCGAAGCAACATCAAAATGCAATTATTGGGAAACCCTTCACCAACATCCTGTTTTCAAAAGGTGGACTGATTTTTGCATATGCTCCGGACTACAAAAAGGTAGCCATAGAGCAATCAATCAAGAATGAAAGGGATAGTTTGTATTACCCGATAAAAGCAACAATTGACAAGAACTGCTCCACCAACTAACTCCCTGATATTTTGAAAACAAAGACATGCAGGTCAATATTAAGATCAGTCAGATAAAGGTTAAGTGAATGGAGGAAACTCAAAGATGTTTTTTTATTGCAAAAAAGAGAAAACATGAACTGCAACAGAGGCAAAAAACAATTAAAAAAGGTTGGAAGAGGGGAAACCAACAGAGCAAAGAAAGGAAGAAAAAACACAAACCTTGGCCAACCAACGAGCAAAGAAAGGAAAAAACACAAAAACAAACGTGCCTCGATCAACCACTTGTACGGGGAACCGATTGATGATCACTTAGCACTCTGTTGTTTTAACCCGAATGGTTCCATGTAGATAGCTGCATAAAGGAGCTGAAGTCAGATGGATCAGCAAGGGAATAAAAATAATAACAGAGCAAAGAAGACACATGGTTTGTGGCTGCATTCAACGGGGAAATTCGGTGGACTGAAACTATGCGAAACAACAACCATAAATTAAACTGCATTTAAATATGAAGACAACTACTGATATGATGTCTAAGTGCCTAGCAAACTATTTTGTGAGCTAAAGGGCATAACTCCTACAAATTACAACTACCAACCGCACGAGGTGTAACCACAAATTCACAATGAATTCAAAGAGAGCTCGCCAGTTACCACCGGAGTACTACTACTCGTACTCACCATGCCGGGAATGGTTAACCGCAAGCATCGAAGAGTATATTTCTTTTTTTCTCTGTTGCTTGTGAAAATGTGTTTAGCAAAGAGCAATGACCTTAGATCTTTGCCAAAGAATTTCCCAATCGTATGTGCACCATAAAGACACTGCAAACAGAATAATAATACGATTAGGACAATAGCCCCAAAAGAATCAGGCAATTTTAGTGGCTTCCTCAACAAACATGTAATCAAAGGAAATCGACGATAGGGGGTGCAGTTTAAATTGGCATTTTCAACCGAACAAGATCAATGGTGAGCAACAGAGAGTAAGAAAAAACCACACGCTCGCGTAGACCTTTGCCTAGGGAATGTCACAAACATTGGGTGCAGTAGAGTATAATCCAGCTGAAGGCAATTGTTATTATCGGGCAATAGGTCCTTTGAAAACAAATAAGAAGAGATAAAGATAGAACGGAAAAGCAATGCTTATGAATAGAACTACAGAAGAGAGGTAAAGAACTCCGGATGGAGAAATGAAAGAATTCAGCTACACACGCACAGTGAAGACTTCAGCGATTAAAGACGCTCCTCCATCACCATCGATCATCTGCAAGCATGTTGAAAGCCATGCATGTTGAGATTGAAAGCTAATGCGGTTTACTTTTATAAGATATATAGGTATATATATTTGAATGGTAGGATACCAATTATCAAATGCATTATTCACGTGACAATGTAAGCTAAAGCACTTACCTTACAGAGTCAATATCATAAGCCTGGGAGTTGCTTTCCATCTTCACCATCCTCTTTGCTATCTACAAATCCGAAGCCGGGCCTCGACTTAAGGCTCCCAAAGATATTTACAAGCTCGGCATGGAATTTAACACTTGGATTGTTATTTACAGCAGAACTGTTATCTTCTACTACATATTTACCGAAAAGCACCGTCATCGAGCTTTTGGTCCCTTCGACATGCAGTCCAAAGAACTACAAATGCTTCTCGCGCGAGAAGCTACCATCTTCGAAACCCGGACTTTCATCGCAGCTGCAGATCCATACCGTTGTTATCAGGAGTATTCAACCTGAAGGGTAAAAGTATAGAAGTCACCACATGAGAAATCTAATCGGACAAAAGAATAACAGCAATTTCCAAAAGCAGGATTAAGGCCTGAACTTAGTGAACTATCCAACAAAAATTAGCCGACTTTTTAAAAAAAAAAAAAAATTAGCCGACTTTTATCAACCATATAGATGAAATACCTTATGTAGCAGTATTGGCATTAATCAACCACTAACAAAGAAGTGCTCAAGTGTAAGCTTTGATCATACCTTGTCTGTTGAAACCTTGATGTATGGAGGGAGTCAAAGACTGGTATGAGATTCTTTGACCCTGATTCTACGTTATGGGTCTGGATTTTTTCCACTTCAACTTCCCCCGAAATTACATCAAAGATTATCCGCTTCTAAAGTTTCACCCTCCATAACTTGAAAGTGTATTTGGCATCAGTCAATAAGCATGCATTCAATTTATAAGTCCCAGCATGTCAATCAAACAGAAAATACAAATGCAGCATTGAAAGGGAAAAAGGTGCAAGAAAATACCCCAGGTCTAGACCAGAGTGGAGTTTGCACAACATGAGTCTGCAACTCACTCTAAGAAATATATAAATTACGATTTTCATCAGCACTGAGCTTTTGTCTTCCAACACATGCCAAGTTCCACTTTAGAACTGCTGCCATCACTCGCGCGCATGTTAGAAAGTAACATATTTGCATACCTGATCACTCAAAACCATACACATGTTAGAAAATTCAAGCATTCCAACTGCTGGAACTTGGGTTGATCTACAAATCTCAATGTATGATTTGTTGAGCTGAAAACAGGACATGTATTTGATGAGTTTAGAATTACAAACAGAGATTCACATCTAGTGCAGTGCAAAGAACCCCAACTCCCTGTTCTCCTGGCAGTTAAGAACGTGTGCTTTATTTTTGTATCCTCTCCATCCCATCTAGAATCCCAAATGTACGACACTTCTTGATTAAAATTCATGGAGCAAGAGGAATTCACAATAAGAAAATCAGCAGACATAACCACTAATGGGCTTGCTGATTTATGTACACAAAATGAGAATCACAGAACCCACTTATGACGTTACTACTTGGCTAACCGAATTCTCCACTTCACCATAATAGAAAATTGTTCTTACAGGGAATGATTTGTCGGGGAGAGATGGCTCACCGGCAGCAGCTGGCCTGTCGGCAGCACCACCTTCTTGGCGTACCCACCTCCGGTAAGCATCTTACAGACCTGTAGAGGACACACGAAACAAATCACAAACAGTAGCAGAAGCGAAACCTCAACTCATCAGAGGAGGCAGGGGTCGTCGCAGCCTCCATGCCGGGCGCCAGAGGGCACGCTCGCCGGTCGCGCTCATCCTGCACCCACGACCAGCGACGAGGCCCGTCCTAGCCGCCGCCGTCGAGGGATCTGGTGATAGAGCCACCCACGCTGGAGACCGCCCCGTACCGTAACCCTAACCCTAACAAGACAGAGAGAGAGGGGGGAGGGGGGGCACCTGCGCCGCAGCCGCCATGCCGCCGGCCGCCCGCGCGCGGCAGCGCCGCCGCCTCGTGCCGGCGCCTGGTCGCGCCGTGCCCGCGCCGCGCCCGCCGCGCCGCCCGGCCGCCGTGCCGCGCCAGCGCCGCAGGAGCCGGAGGTGGAGGCGCCGGCGCGGCGGCGCCCGCCGCCGCATCTGGAGAAGACGGAGAGAGCGGCTTTTTTTTTTTTTTACCGTGAGGAGGCTGTATATATTTGGCAGGGCCGGCGGGGGGTGTTTCTCGCAAAACGCACATAGTACAGGGGGTTACGTATGCAAGAAATCCAAGCATAGTTACTACAGAGGAGGGGCCTGAGCGGGCTAGAACATAATTTCGTACAAACAGAGGGACTCTTTTGCAAAAGAAACGAACCAATCACAGAATTTGAGACGACGTGGACGCTCTCGCCGACGGTTTACTCCACACGAAATCTTACTTTTAAATACCGCACCCATCATGGCCGCGATCACAGCACCAGACGGGACACCGGTGATGCATCCCCATCGGCCCAGCTTGCAGCAGAGGGCCACGACGAGGAGGACGCTAGAGAGGATCGCGCACAACCTTGCGCAGAAGGCCGATACCCTGAGATTGCCGTTGTTACCGGGCACCGGGACGGCCGCGTGGTAGCCGGCCGCCATGATGCCGACGGCCAGCGAACCGATGGCCGGCACCGCCGTGATGCCCCACAGCACTTTCGCCGCGGTCGACAACATGCTGACGGTATCTTTGGACTCGGCGAGCACAGCAACCATGACAGTGGCACAGTATGCCAAGAGCGCGAGCACAAAAGTGAAGAGCGGACCCTCACCCTGAAAAACATAAGTAGCACCTTATTCAGGACAGCAATCCCGCCCGATCTGTAACCAGTGCCGGGCCCAACAATCCGACTGGAAGCAAATAACAATACCTGTGCGTGAGCGTCGCCGTCGACGGGGCCCGCCGCGCTGGTCGTCGGAGTAGGAGGGACGCTGGTGACACGGCGGCCCCGTGGTTCGTCTTGCTCTTGGGTGACCGGAAGACTGGTGATGTCTGAGCTATCGGCGGCGTTCAAGCTCCCCCAAAGCACCAGTGGTGGAGGTGTGGTCGGCACCGGCAGAGCTGCTGGAGAGGGAAGAGGAGGGTATCATGGCTACATGGTCTGCATCAGTATCCATTCTCTGGGGCTACAGATCTTTGCTCCAGGTGCCGAGTATGGTAGCCACAGCAGCCAGAGCCCCCGGTTTTATTGGGGGCGGGGGTGAAGCGATACTGAAGGTTCTAGTACGTGCCTTCCTGGACGTCGATCCGAGAGATCGTGCGGCCAGAAAGGAGTACGTTTGGACTGTCGTCGCCGTTGTGATTGGGCCTGGTGGATTGCCACATGTTTATTTGGATATATATAGCTGGCTGCCTGGCCAAACTAAAATTTGAGTATAGCCAAATAATAGTGATATGACCAAAACTTGGTTGCGTACCAGCATATATGGACGATGTTGGTCAAATCAAAATTCTAGCACATGGTAAAATTCATTAGAGCTGTGAGTATGCATGCCATAGATAAAATCACACTAGCTGCATTATTCTAAGTCACAAAAATGTTTTGGTTTTTTGTAAATACTTAGTTTTACTATACACTTAGATATACATCGTGTCTAGATAAACACTATGGTACCAACAAAATACAAATTAGATATATGGTTTTAAATGTAATCTCGTTTAAATCTTTTTTAATATGAAGTTATTAAATTTCATGTAACCAATATATGACTATCACCTCACCCATCTCTCTTCTTTGGCCAACTAAGAAGAAATAGCAAATCGGGCACGGCACGTCTCCTTCCGTGGGTCGGTGGGTGCTATGTATGTGCATATGGCCGGTAACAAAATCATTTTTGGCCTACCTTTTTGGCTGCTAAATATACTAGTGCTAAGCAAATAGTACTACTCCTAGATGCCAAAAATCTTTTTAGCATGATGGCTTTTTCCTAGCTAGGCTGAGAACAAAAGTCCAAAAGGCGCCCTTTACGGTTTACCCCTGCTACAAAGGGATGCATAGACCTTATTCTAAATCACGTTGGATCAGAGAAAAAGATTAAGGAATCTTCTCCTGTGAAATATTCCAAGGGCGGAGGATTTTCCTGAATAAAATAAAGGTGAACTTTCTTGGACGAAAGCAAGGCGAAAAAAATACAGGATCTCATAACTAATAAAGACAAAATCATGTGACATGTTTTTTAGCATAATTTGGCAGGTGTTCTGCCGTTTCATTTCATAGAAGCATAATTTGACATGTTTAGCGTGCTGATTGTAGAGGGCACGCATACAAGCACCTGATGCAAGCTAATGTGGTATCTGCCTTGGGGATAGCGAAGAGCCATACCAGAAGGATGAGATGAATTATGGTGTCTTGTTAATTAGTGAGTAATATATCTATATATAATTGAAGGTGGCAGGAGACCCTTGATTTAGTTAGTGTGGTGATCAGTGATAAATATGCAATGGTTACTAATGACTTTACCTTTGTTCTTATTTTTATTCTCATTCTTGTATTGTCATTCCTAGGTTCTTTTTTTTAGATTTATTGTCATTTTCCTAGGTTCGAGAAACTAGTTTTGGCTTCTGCTCCCGTACTCCTCTATTTAGAAGATGCACACATCTCGGAGCAGCCAATTAAACTATACTTATACTTATTTTTTCCTCTTTAGGTCACGTTTGGACCCCGACCGTCCAACGACTCCAACCCAACCATGACTCCATGAGTCCAGCCCACATCCAAAAGTAAAATCACACGTACTCACGTATCACGTTCTGTCCTTTCGTGTTGTTCCGCCGTTTATTCATCGGCGAAGGAGACGCACCGCTTGTAATACAGGCTGTATGGCAGCGCGGTGAGCCCTTCTTCCCTTCATCTGATTTCTTGTTATTACTTCGGAGCGGCTTCTGAAGGAGTCGAACTTCTCCGAGGCAGGCCAGCTCACGTCATTGAACAAAATTGCCGGTTCTCTTATTAACTCACCTGCCCCTACTAGTTTAGAATCAACCTATCAAAGTGAGTGCTGCACCTATCTCGTTTGTGCCATTGACACGCTGCAATTTTGTATGATATGGTGTGTTCAGTGTTCGATGGGTCAAATGGTGTGTAGAAAACCTGATGTATCCTCATTCAAAAGTATCACGCATCGTGCGTTGAGAACGTTACCCGCAACGAGGACGTCGTTGGAGGTGCGGACCTTCATCTCGCGCCAATCCAGCAACGGTGCCGAACCTGCTTGCCAGCTGCATGCACACGACGAGACGGGATCAGGTGAGGAGGGGAGTGGAGTTGCCGGCGTGCCGCCGTTCGCTCGGTCCACCGGTCGCCGCTGCTCCGGAATGGTTGCCGTGGCGGCGACGTCTCCTTCGTCTAGGAATAGACGGCGGTCAGCACGAAAAGGCAGAACGGAATACATGACTTTACTTTTTTGTATAGGTGGGCTACTCAGGGCTGGGTCCAAGAGTGATCCGGATAGAAAATAATTAAGAAAATGACTACAATTAGTTTAACTAGTTGCTTTGAGATGCGTGCAGTTAGAAAAGGAGGAGGACCGGAGCACATCTCGATTTTTTTTTTAAAAAAAAAATGTTTGGTCACCCGGCTTTGATTTATAATAAAAAGAGTTTAGCTGACAACTGTTACATGGGCGAGGAGGTACATTACACTGTTATACAAGATGGAAATGTTTGCGACTGTGTCCTCCTCGTCCTTGCCCACAGCCTACCTATGGCGAGGGCTCTTATGGCAGCGGCAGCAACGGCATTCGAGGAAGGAGACTTGGAGGGGGCAAATTGATCATATAGGGCGAAGGACTAAAGTTTAGCCCATGGATCTAAGTAGGCCAGCAAGACTAGAGTTTAGCCATGCCAAATAGATCCAAACAGTACCTACTCTCGATGTGGAACGCTGTAGAGATACTCTATTTTTTTTTTCTTTTTGCAAAAACACTTATATACATGGATTGTTGCAAAAACATCTTCATTATTGGCAACTAAAGGGGTGCCCTTTTTAAAAGGATGTGCTCAACGGGATCGATAAGGCTGTCGACTATCGCGAGGCTAAAAACAATACAAATAGTGCAGAGCAATAGCATGTGCGGTTTGGTTTGGGACCTGGTCTTGGGAAAACTTATCCAGGCAGGTATATCTGTTAGCGTGCATCCATGCACTGCTTTAGTGCTGATCCAGTCCTGCGGTTAGTGTTTACTGCTGATCTGTAGCTCTCTGAGTGGTGGTCGCGCTCCAGCTTTCCCCTTGCTGCTTGTAGCGTGCTAATCAGACCATGCACACACTACTAGAAAAAGGATTTTACATGGCGTTTCCGCCTATTAATCGTGGCGATTTTTTATAATTAATCATGACGGTTTAAGAAACTACCATGCAAAATTGAGTAACTGTGATGGCTTTTATAACAAAACCCGCCACGGAAAATGGCCTATTAACCGTGGCGGTTGTTATAAATAGCCTGCCGCGGTTAAAGAGGCCGGGCCCACTGGAAATGCCCAAAATGGCCCAATATATACCCTTTAGTATATATAGTGGGAGTTAGGGTTCACTCCTAACTCACTCTCTCCCTCACTCGCCCCTTCACTCCCCATCGCGATAGCCGATCCAGAGCCCGACGCGCTCGCTCCATCCCCTCCTCCAACTCCGCCGACGGTGGTCGGGCCTCCTCCCCGACCCACTTCCTCTCCCTCTCTCTTGGTTGGAGAGGTTCCGCCTTCGCCAACTGTTTATCGAAGGATATGTATCATGAAAAGGCAAAATACAATTTGAAATGGAAGGAATACTTTAAAAAAATAATTGTTTTAAAAAAAAGAAAGAACTTAAATTGTGGGGAAACGTTGAATTGTTAGTGAGTTATGCTTGTAGACTATGTTCACTTTCGCACACTTGACACTAAGGGCGTGTTTGGCACAACTCCACGTAGCTCTAGATCCTAAAATCACTAAGGGCGTGTTTGGCACAACTCCACGTAGCTCTAGATCCTAAAATCTAGTTTGCTCGAGTTTTTACAGCCAAACGGTTTCAGCTTCAAAAACTCCATCGCGAATCTGCTCTAAAAAAAAATGGTGGAGGAGCCCCCATATCCATGGATTTGGCCTTTGGTGGAGTAGGGAGAAATTAGGTAGTGTGCAGCTGGGCCGCAGGCAATGCTAGGTATAAAGGCCTACCCGTACCCTTTACTGGGCCTTGTTGGGATGGTGGTATCCCAAGCTCCCAAGAATAAACCCAACGATCGAAGCCGCCGCCAGCAGCAGCCCAAACCATGTGTGCTGAAAGTGCAGCCACCTCCCACCCACCCTATACTGACCCAACCATTTCGCCCTCCGGAACTAGCCCGCGTAACCAAGCCCGGCTGATGTTATGGGCTTAAGTATGTCTTTTAGTCGTTTTCATCGATATCGTATTACCAGTTTGGGATTATTTCCCACTAAAAAAGCCAATTTGGGATCGTTTGTTTTTCCGAGTTGCGTTCTGTACCAAGAGAATCCTTTTCGTGCCCTTGTTCACCTTGTTCGTCAGTTTTATTTTTTCTACTAGTTAAAACGTCGTGCGTTGCTACGGGATAACTAAATTTTATATAAAAATAAATGGATCGCATGATAAGATAACAATACTATAAAATTAAACAATGATATTAAATAGACATTTAATCTAAATAAGTTTTGTGAAAGTAACACAATCAATCATGGATACCGCGAGGGTTTGTAAACTCTATTTTATGGGCTTCTTCGTAATTCGCCTAAGATAATATTATCAAGGACCTGTGTATGCATACTTGACCATTAGTGCGGGTGGGGAGGCCAAAGAGACCGCACCTTCCAAATTTGCGTGCGGGTGGGGAGGCCAGAGAGACTGCACCTTCCAAATTTGCGTGCGGGTGGGGAGGGCGTGATTGATTGCACCTTCCAATCGCACCTTCCAAATTCACATGGGTGGAGAGGATCGCACCTTTTAAATTTGCGTGCGGGGGGGGGGGGTGTGATTGATCGCACCCGCCCAAATTCGCATGGGCGTGGGGAGGGCGTGATTTATTGCACCTTCCAAATTCGCATGGGTGGAGAGGATCGAACCTTCCAAATTTACGTGCGGGTTGGGTTATTGCACCTTCCAAATTCGCATGGGTGGAGAGGATCGAACCTTCCAAATTTACGTGCGGGTTGGGAGGGCGTGATTGATCGCACCTTCCAAATTCGCATGGGCGTGGGGAGGGCGTGATTGATCACACCTTCCAAATTCGCATCGGTGGAGAGGATCGCACCGTCCAAATTTACATGCGGGGGTGTGTAGGGCGTGATTAATCGCACCTTCTAAATTCACTTGGGCATGGGGAGGGGTGCATGAGGATCTTTTAATTTTTAGTTTCCTAATTTTCTCTCACGGAAGCTCAAAAAAGGAAAAAAGCCCCTTCAATCGAGAGGAGAATGGGAATGCCGGATTTTTTTTCTTTTCCTCCTAGATTTTCTCCTTCTATTTACTGGACGGGTGGAAGAGCAGGAGTCACGGTTTTCCTTCCTATTTTTATCGCAACAACCAACGTGCATGGTTAATTTCTTTATTGTGTGGTTAATTCTTTCATTTACTACATGGTTAATTCCTTCCTTTATGAGTTAGCATGGACGATTTGTTTCCTTTTTTTTCTTCCTTTATTGCATGGTTAATTCTTTCCTTTATTACGTGGTTAATTCCTTCCTTTATTAGGTCGCATGGACGATTCGTTTCCTTTTTCTTCCTTCGGGTTCGCATGGGGTGACGGTTGGGCAAACTCAAAGCGAATGTCGCATAAAAAAAATGCCTCCTCTTTGTTCTTCTTATGTTGTAGAGATTCAGGTTCGCATGGGGTGACGGTTGGGCAGACTCAAAGCGAATGTCGCACCAAAGAAATGTCTCTCCTCTTTGTTCTTTTTATGTTGTAGAGATAGAGATGTGTCTAAGATAATATTTTATATCAATAGAAAGAGGCCTAGAAAGAAATCCCCGACATCCATTTCTTTCGTGTGCCATTAGGTTCACGAACAAAATGCAGATTTGAAAAGCTTCCTTACTGTTCCGTCGACTAAATGCAGGAATACATCAACCATTACATGGAACTGGTTACCAAAAAATAAAAAACATTTTTTTTGGTACGACAATTAGGCCAATTTGTGATACACAATCTTATATAAGAAGCAAAGCACAATGAGATTGTTTGTATAAAATCGGCCTAAATCTCATGAGTCTGATGCCACGGTTTAGTGCACACTATCACTAAGTTGTCAGCAACAACACAAAGGGATTTGCTCAGATCAAGCCTGGTAATAAATTTGGAGATGCCATGGGACTTCATTGAGTGGCCAATAGTTGTGGTAAAATGTAGAGAACCTGGAAAAGAGATGTGGCGATAAGGACTGCTTTCAGAGATAGAACAAGCATGTCAGTCATGAAAGGAAATTTAATTTAACCTAAAAAACAGAAGGAAAAAAAAAAAATGAAAAGTAGCAATCCATATACAGACCTACATCTTCGGTCAACCAGAAATTAGCTATTTTTCTTCAGGACTCAGATTTTTTACTCATGTCAATTTCTCAACCTGTAATACAATATGCCCAGGTTACCCCTAGTCTATAAACCACAACAATGCATCCACTATCCCCTAGTCTATAAACCACAACAGCGCAGCCATGAATAAAAAGGCAGTTTACTGATGTGATCATGTCCATAGAAGGCTCTGATATGATGTTCCAAGGGCCATTTTCATAGCTTTTTCTCAAGAACTTGGTGCAACCAACATCTACAAATCCATTTGTTTCATTAAAAGGGATTAG
Organism: Hyparrhenia diplandra; assembly: GCA_015847255.1. Classification (NCBI taxonomy): domain Eukaryota; kingdom Viridiplantae; phylum Streptophyta; class Magnoliopsida; order Poales; family Poaceae; genus Hyparrhenia; species Hyparrhenia diplandra. The sequence continues at coordinate 158,573 of JADLZK010006656.1, forward strand.
AGGATAAGAATTATTTATGTGTTCTAAGATCCGAAGCACAACAGTTTTAGAGCTAACTTTAGACCACCCGTTTAGAGCTTTAGCTCGAAAGTTTAGAGGGGAGGAGCCAACATGTCAATTAATTCTGAAACATGAACCTGGGCGCTTGCTCTTGTTCGTTTCAAGAACAATATAATAATACTGGGAGCCGTAACAGTCACCAGCATGCCAAACTTTCGACTATATAAAGCGTCTAGTGAAGAATCAAAGCGAAGAATCAAAGCACCCCTTTCCGTAAGCAAACCTATAATACCACTACCCTACTACTTCCATACCATTTCATTGATATATCCCAGGCCATTACAAATCCTCCATAGGCCTCCCCATGGATCTTTCGGAAAAAAAACAGAGGTTGACCATGGAGGCTGACGCCAACTCCCATTGAGGTAAAGAGAAGATTTGACAACACTTAGTACAAGTTCAACAAGATCAATAGGTAGTGCAATGGTCTAAGCACAGATTGGCTAATTTGGCTAGGCAAGACCAGAGTCCTCCAACAGCTATTTTCTCTTGTACTGAACTAAATCATCCTCTAAGCTGCCCAATTCTGGAGGTGCTAACAAATGTAACTTTCTCTCAACTGGATCTCACCCATGTACTTTGTTGTCAATTTTAATAAATGTCCTTCTAGACATAAACTTAAACTTTCTTACATATGGAAAAAAAAAACTCATAATGTTGGTGGCTTTTAACTTATGTTGCAAAAACAGCAGCATATGAGGATAGACCATAGATACAGTATACACTGCATTTAGTCTAATGTGTAATCATAGATACAGTAAACAGATTATATCCTTGTTTTAGTGACTCAACAAGGTTCCTCCCATATACGAGCCATATATTCAACTTCTTTAATTCAAAAAAAAAAAATTGTAGTTCTTTTGTTCAGAAACATGCATTAAGCATCTTCTCTTTAGTCTGTACGAGCTACTCTGAGTTCAGAAGCTTGCAAATAAAAAAAAACTTTATAGTCTATAGATTTCCTCAGCCACTGTACTACCATAATCCAGGTCACCGACAGTAGAGACCACACATAATCAAAGTTGAGAAGCCATTTCCAGTTAACTGATCCCTGATAATAATGTAATACAGTTTCCATACCTGACCCTAGGAGCTAGCTAGCACAAATCTGTAGATCAACATATTGTTATTCAGAATAGGTGTCAGGATAACAATTTTTTTTTTTTTTGCAATAAACCTAACTGGATGACAGCAACAGATAGCCATATAGGTAGACCAACATTGCACAAGAAGCAATTCAGTTAGAAATATAATTGCGTGGCAAAAACATTTCATGGCTTTATTTTCAGGAAGACATGAAGACAATAAAAATTCCTGACAATACTATATTCACCACTGAAACAACACTATGTCTGATTCATAATTTAAAAATTTGAGATCACAATGGCACAAAAAAGTCAAAAAGAAATATGTTACCATTATAGATAACTATGTCTAATTAGAACCACATATAATTTTCCATTGCTTTCTCAGTTCTCCAGAATTGGATCAATGTACATTATTAGGCTCACAATATTTTACCCAAATTGGATCAAGGTACATAGGAAATGCAAAGTGCTTCTTACAGTTCAGACCTTCCCTTAAACATTAACCCTTCTTACATCTAAATAAATAATGAAATCCAGTAGTTCAATGTATTTTTATTTCAAACTGGAGAAGAAAAACTAAAAAAAATTGAAACAATGCATGCAAAAGCATCCTCAAATCAAGTTTTCGTTCACATGTACTACTCCAAAAACAGTTGCATAATAAACAATATTAAATAAAGGTTTTTATCAGCAATTGTTCATAGGTAAGGGAAATTAAACTTGAGTGCGCTCACCAGAGACAGGATGCAGGTGTTGCTGAGGATCTAACAGACATATTACACTCCAAAAATAGGAAAGAATGCCTTCAGTCTAGACATAACCTGCATACATAGGTTATAAAGACTAAATTCAAGAGTCTAATACAACCCACAAAGGAAAAAAAAAAAGATTTTGTGGAATCTCTAAGCATCACATGAAAAAAAAACCCATGTCATATAAACGTATCTGTTGATCATAACTAAAAGTAGGCTAAGCATACGATGGCTAAGAAACTGTAGGCTCAGGCAGAGAGGAAGCCTATAAAAACAATGTGAAAGCGAGCAAAACCTGCTTCTGTCTTGAAACTAACCAACCAACGAATAATTTCTTCAGGCTGCAACCAACCAACCCTCTCTGCATGCACCAAATCAGGACGATGCGTGACTCCGCGAGCGCCGGGGAGGGAAATCCTGCAGGGAGAGGTATGCATACAGAGAGCACCAGAGAGACAAAATGTGAATTTATCTCTTTACTCTAATTTCTTCTAAGCACCATCTTCTAAGCAACAGAGAACAAAATGTGAATTTATCTCTTTACTCTAATTTCAATAGCGCACTCTATGTTGCCAAGTCTAATGAAAACCCTGCATATTCTACAATCTCCAAACAAAGCTTGTTTTAGCGTTCATTTTCAGATGCGGCAAAATAAAAGAACATACACCAACATCTAGGGATTTAGGGATTCACCATGGGAAAAACTGAGAGGGCACCTGGGATCAATGCGGGTGGCGGTCAAAGGTGGAGGAGGTGCACGTAGCCATGTAGAAGTCGACGTGGTAGATCTGGTGTTGCTGAGCGTAGACCGTGGTGGTGAGGACCGCGGCGTGGTCCAACTGCTCCCCACGAGCGTCCTGCTCCTGATCCCCACGCGCGCATCGTGGCGCGGCCGCTCCTCCTCTACGTCGCGAGCGAATAGCAGGGGCCTACCGCTGGCGCCGGAAGGCGCGCCGGCAGCTTGTCCCGGTCGGCAGTCCGGATGCTCGAGTCGCTCGTCGCGGACGCGCAACGCCGCGACATCGGCGAGGCGTGCACGGAGGAGGCGCCCTCGTCCGCGGCGATGGCGGTGGCGCAGGACTGGAAACGGCGTTCGGCCTCCATCCAGGCGGCGCGGTGACCTGCGGGCATTGGCGCAGTTGTCGCGGCGGCGCGCGCGGGACTGCAGCGGCTGGTCATGTCGGCCGCTGAGAGGCACCCTTGTCACCGCGGCGGCGATGAGGGCCTGGAGGCGGTGCGGTGTTAGATCCAGGCCGCCCCGACATTAGCGCAGTGGTGGGGTGCGTCGGTGTCGACGAGGCACGCGCGGAGGGAGACCACCTCCCCGTCCGGGGCTCACGCCGCCACCGACAGCCTGGTGATGGGCGGCGAGCGAGCGTGTGGGCGCGGAGGTGGTAGATGCGGAAGAGGAGTTGCAGGAATGACGGAGCGTCGGTTCTTTTATGTCGTAGAGATTGAATGGTTTTGCGGTAGAAAAGGAAAGGAGAAATCACGGGCCTTGCTTGGCATGCGTGTGTGTGTGGGTGGGGTTGAGTTTCCTCTTTTCTTGCCTTCGCACGGCCGACGGAGGGAGCGGAGGCGGTGGGGTCGCATGGAGGCGGACAGATGTGGTTGAAAGTTTTTACCGCACGAAAAATTATCATGCGCTTCGTTTTTTTTTTATGTTGTAGAGATTGGTTTACTCTATCCATCTCATATGGGCCAGCCTTCGTTGCCCGTTTACAAAGATCATTGTAGGGGCCATGTCCACTTACCGCAGATTTCCTTTCCTTTCCCCTGCCACCGGGCGCTGCTTCGCGGGCTGACACGGAGCCGGAGGCGGAGCTGCGGTGTGCGGCGGCGTAACGCTGGGCGGCGGGCTGCTGGCGTCGCCGTTCTCCACGCTGGATGCGGGATGCCGGCCGGCCTGCTCAGCCTCAGCGTGCGTGCTCCCGGCAACGAAAACCTGATTATATCGAGCTAAACTGATCCCCGCGTGCTATGCCTCTGCATAACATGCGGTTCAACAGTTGCGCTGCATAACGGGAGTGCTGGTAACTACTATACTAGTAGTAAATTCCTGTCGTCAGTAATCACCATGTTAGTGCTTTACTAAAGCTGCCACGTGAGTATCTATCTATCTGGGGCCAGGCCTCTGTGACAGAAGAGATGATGTTCACTGTTCCATTCCACCACATACTCCGTATGCGTAATTGCCTTGTCATGGCCTGTGGTCCTAGTCCTCTCAACTCTCATCAAGTCTCTCGACCTTCAGGGGTCCCTCTCCTGGAGTCCTGCTCCTGGCCTCCTGGGTCCTGCCGTCCTGGCCATGGGAACCGGAGAAAAAGAGCGGGAAATAACAGCCTTGAGGCGCTAACCCCGCCTTCTGCACCTGCTGCGTGGCGCGAAACTGAATTCTTTTTCGCGCCACGCAACTCACTTATATATATCTTCCCGACGAACGAGACAGGGTGTAGAAAGAAGCCATCTCCATGCTTATTAGGCTGTCTCCAGCAGGCTAGCCAAACTGATACCTAAACGTGAAATACATCATGCACAAGTGCAAAACACAGCCTCCAATGGTGTAGGCAAAGCAAGCGACCATTTTGCGCGCAGAGAGAGAATTGGCAAATTCGCGTCGTCCCCCCCCAACAACCCAAACCTGCGCCGTCGTCCTTGGTGGGCCCGTACTCACCGCAGCCCCGGCGTGTCCTCCAGCAGACCTCGGGCCGGGCCGCCGCCGCCGCCCGAGACGCCGCCGGCGGCGGCGTGCTGGTCGAGGTGCCGCGGGCCGCCCCTAGCCATGCCACCCGACGCCCACGGACCGCCCGGCCGGAGCCGAGGAAGGGGATCGCAGGGGGTGCTCCGCCCGGCGGCGGCGCGGGCGAGGCGTGCCTCGCCGGAGCTCGTGTCGTCATCGTCCGGGGGCCAACTCGCCGTGGAGGATGCGTGCCAAGACGGGAGTCGGGGAGGGCGGACATGGCAGCCGCTCTAGTGCGCGAGATGTTCTTTCTCGCCGCCTACCCGGCGGGCGCCGCCCGAGATTCGCCATGCATCGCGCGCGCCCGCCCGAGATTCGCCAGGGCGTCACGCGCCGCCGCCGCGAGGTCCGCCGATCCACGAGCTCCACTGCGATCCACAGCCGCGCGGCCCGTCGCGGGTCGCCGCCCCCGGTCCCTCGGCCTCCGCCTAACGCCGGGCGAGGTCCAGCGGCCGCGGCGAGTTCCGGCGGCAGCCCTGTCGCGAGCCGCATCCATGCTCGTCCACCATGCGTGAGTTGCATCCATGCTCATCGTCCGTGGCTCTTCTAGCTGAGCGAGAGAGGAAGAGATAAAGGGAGAGAGACAAATCACATCGTATTGGTTTTTTCTCTTATGCGTTGGCTGTTGGAGCAGCCGTTGTTTTGAGTCCTAAACATTTTACTATACACGACTTAAACCACGTATAGCTATCCGTATGCTGTTGGAGACAGCCTTAATAGATTCACTATTGATGACCTTCTCTGTACCATTATGGTCACTCTATGGTTTATTTGGATAGGTAGAAATGGTTTTAGATTTAATAAGAGAAAATGGACAGTTCTGCAGGTACATTATGCAGTGCAAGCACTGTTAAGTACTTTCAATGCAGGTACCGGAGAAATATTCCCTCAAATTAGTGATATACAACAAGGAAACAAAATTTCAAAAATTCCAATTGGTTTGCTCCCTGTGTGTAGGGTAGCATCCTGATGTCCTAAACATGAGCCTATGCAGTTCTTCTAAATCTGACAGGTTGCAGAGATCTCAGGCCACTGTTCAGTGTTTCAATGGTGCCTCGCTCCCTCCGGATGACGGCTCCTACAATACTCGAACAGCAGGATTGGGAATTCATATAACTAATACTCTTCATTCCCTCAAAATCTTGGTAAAAGCGCAGGCCTACAACTGTTCTTCAGTCCTTCAGGCTGAAGCAGCTGCTCTCCTATTAGCAGCACAGATTTGCAAACATCTCTGCTATGATGATAGCATTGATTTCTACTCCGACAGTCAGCTTCTGGGCAATCATCTGTCTTCGTATCAAAAGGATGATTTCCCTGGTTGGAGAATTCTTCCAACTACAGCTCGCCTCTGCTCCCTCACTGAAAATTTAAATGGCAAGGTGTTTAAAATAGAAAGGAATAGAAACACTTTAGCGGATTCCTTGGCAAAAGAAGCTGCTAAACAGTTTGCGTCCGCTAGCTATCCCTCTATTGTTTGCTTTGATGTCCCTCACAAAAATTATTGTCCTCTTCTCTCTTTGAGGGATCTTGTAATTGAAAACAGTTGTAACATCATTTCAGCCGAGTGCCGCTCTACATAATAATATTGGGGCACCTGCCCCCGTTTTACTGTCAAAAAAAAAAAAAAGTATCTGATGTTGTATTAGGTACACATCTTATCTTTGTTTACGTGTTTGTAAACCAAAGCAGTTATCCTCTGTTTTTTATATCAATGGAAGACTTTTGTCAAGATAGCGTCTTACCGTGCTCTTGTATTTATTATGACACACATCTACTGTTTTTGCACACCTAAAAAACCAATATTAGTGGAAATAAAAAATCAGGTGGAGAGTACTTGATCCCTCGTGTTGATCTCAAAGAAGAAGAAGAAGATGCGTTTGGAACTGACATCAATGGTGCCAATTAACAAAATGGCATATTTTTAGAATCCCTTTGTAACATGTGAATTTCATTGAATCAATTAAACTTCAAAGAAGAGCACATGATCCATGAAGATTTTTCTTGTGTTTGAAATGGGTCGTTAATGCAAAAGAACACATCTAGCGCTTACAATGGACAATAGTACTGTATATAGTCAATCATACCATGGACAATAGCGCTTAACGTTATATGCGTAAGAGCCATCATACTAGATGTCACAAAAATAAAATCATCATGCCAGTAAATAGAGACATGAAAACACTAAAATACTAGACCTCGATGTACATGTTATATTGGGGACAAGGTCAAAGATAAATCCATTTTTTTTTTCTAAGCGAACCTTGTTTCAAGTTGGATACTAACACAAATAACGGCGCACCACACATTGGGATGAGATAGCACCACCCAAAATAGCTCTAATAGCACCTTAGAGGGTTCAAACATGGCCCATGATGTTTCTCTAAAATAGCCCGCGGCAACTCTTGGGCTATTTGGAGCTAAAAGGTGACAGGCTAAAAAATAGTCCATGGATTCAAACATGGCCATGATGTTTCTTTAGATTTCACTAAATACGAGATAATGTGTCACAGCAATACATTATTTCTATCTCAACGCACCAACGACCCGGCAGCGAAGGGAGAATCATATAAAAGCAACTTAAAAATTACCTTTTGAAATTTGAAAAACTGATAAAATTGGAATAAAACAATTCACACTCTCAGTAACTTGGCAGAAACAAAAGGATACATCAATTTTTTTTTTTTAACTTAATCCATAAATTCCTACATGGTTATTTTTTGACAATTAGGGAGCCATAGTGTTAGGCTGTTGACTTCTTATAAATGCTTGGACGAATATTCACATAATATTCTCTTTGCTATTGCAGCATTTAAGAAAGCAGCCATCAAGGCTTCTGCAAGCATAGGCGTTTGGTGAATTAAATATTGCATAACCCACGCAAGGAAATCCCCAAAAGTCCACTTTTGACAATGTTAATTGCTTTTTATTCAAAGTTAAAATGGGTCCCTTAGTTCGAGCCCTGCACCCATGCTCCAGTGCTCCTAGCTGCTGGAACCGAAGAAAAAAAAAAAGAGCGGGAGAGATGATAGTCTTTTGGCGCCAAACCCGCCTCTGGCCCCGTTGCGTGGTGCGAAGCTGTTTTCGCGCCACGCAACTCATTGTTATACTAATTTTTAAGTAACCGCTGTAGTATTATACATAAATTATCGTTTACATGTTTGATTAACAAAAGAATTATCTTTTTTATTATCATGGAAGACTTTTGACAAGCTAGCGTAGCGTCTTACAATGCATTTAATATTAGTTTATTATTCGTCTTCTATACTACAAGAATTTGAAACTGAGATCAATGACACTTTCTCACGGCGACAAAGCATATGTCTGACCCTGAAATGTAATGGTGCTGACGCCAACGAAACATTCATGGTAGCCTGTAACTTTAGAAAGGGGCTCGGGAGATTCAAGGCTGGGTGTGCCATGCACAAAGATTGAAGGACCCATAAGCATAATTAAGACACAAATCCGACGTGATAACAGCCCAACTCCTATATCATACCCCTACATGACAGTGGGACCATCATCCACAATGAACACACGAATAACTCTGGGAACCACCTATTGAACTGAGTGAAAAGGTAAAAAAAAAAAAAAGTGTGACTCATTATTTCTAGACCATTAAGGAGATCATTACTAGACCATGATGTTTCTAGTATTTCGCTCAGTAGGAGATATTGCGTAAGAACAATACATGTAAACAAATCTAGTCTTGTTTCTATCTCAATGCACCAAATGGATCCGCAACAAATAAAGGGAGTAGCGTAAAAGGAACTTATTACTATTAACATTTGAAATTGGAAAACTGATAAAATTGGAACAAAGCAATTCATCACACTATTAGTGAGTTGGCAGAAATAAAAGAATACATCAATTAATTTGTTTTGATCTACCAATTTCTACATGGTTGTTATTGACGAGCCATGGTGTTGGGTCATTGACTTCTTATCAGTTATCACTGCTTGAACGAATATTCTTAGAATATTCTCCTCAAGGCGTTAGAAAGAGGCATCAAAGCTTCTGCATGCATCGGCGTTTTGGTGAACTAAATATTGCAAAACCCAGGCAAGGAAATCCCTAAAAGGCCACTTTGTGAAATGTTAATTGCTTTTTATTCAAGAGTGATGCTTGTATGCACACTCAGTTTATTTATTTATTTATTTGTTTGTTTATTTATTTATGTATAAACACACACCAAAGAACTGATGCTTGCACATTACGAGTGTTCTTATAGAGAGATAAAAATGGCCATCACATCCCTGCTCTACGAACTTAACATGTACTCCTACTCCTCAATCCTATAAAAGACAAAATTTTAGTATAATGCTAAGTCAAAACATTTCAATTCTGATGAAATTATACAAAAAGGTCCAATGGACGAAAAAAAAGAAATCTAGCTTGTCTAGATTTGAAATCCAAACAAAAATAAATCTAGAGGTAATTAATGAATCAAATCCTACCCTCAAAATCAAAATGGATCGTCTGAAGGCTGCAGGAGAAGTGGTCAGTGGAGAACCGAAACAAAATCCGTTTCCAAAAAGCCACCCATCTCCTCGGCAGTTTTGGCAATCAAGAGCGGCCAGGACCCAGGTGGGGTGGGTGGCGGCGGGCAGGGCAGCGCAGCGCCAGCGCGCCTGTGGGAACGGGGAAATTTTGGGTTTTCGGGTGCCGCCGCGCTCGTCTCCCGCCAAAAGCCTCCGCCCAGTCCACGTGCTCCCCGCCTCGCCCGCCCGCCCGCCGCCGAGACCGAAACCCCCAAAACCGGGGGCGAGGCGACGGCCTGAACGGCGCGCGCGCGGGCGCTATAAACACATCCTCGTCACAGCGCTCCCCGTTCGACTCCCTTTCCGTTCGCCCGTCCGTCCGTTTGTCGCCTTGCTCCGCACGCGCCTACCGTGCCGCCCCCTTCCCCGCCCTCGGCGCCGCCGGCGAGGGCGACGCCGCGTCGGTAAGTCCGCCTCCGCTCGCTTCCTCCGTTAGTTTCCTGCGGTGTTGTTGGTCGGGGATGTCGGCTGGGTTTTCGGGGGTTTCGAGGAGGGGATCCGCTTGGTCGGTCCCAACGGCGAGCCGCGCCGCCGCCGCCGCCGCCGCAGCCGTCGGTAGAGTTATCCGTTCTGATGGGGGTTTAGGTTTAGCCATTCCGACTTTAGGATTTCCCTTCGGTGGTGGCGCTGATGCTCGCGCTCAAGTCATGCCGCGCCGCCGCCGCCGCCGCCGCAGCAGCCGTCGGTAGAGTTATCCGTTCTGATGGGGAGTTTAGGTTTAGCCATTCCGACTTCAGGATTTCCCTTTGGTAGTGATGCTGATGCTCGGGCTCAGGTCATGTGGCTGATTTCGGCGCGGATTTGAGGGAATCACCTTCCAGAGTTCTGTTCGATTGTTCAGTTCTGTAGCAGTGTTCGTTTGGAAGGATTGGCTTCCGGATTTGCCGCTTTGGTGGTGGCGTTGCTGCTCGCGCTTAGTCAAATGCCGATTTCGGTGCGGATTTGAGGGGATTCACCTTCCGGAGTTCTGTGATTGACCAGTTCCGTAACTAGACCTGAGCAAAACTAGCCCGGCCCGCAGGCCCGGCCCGAGCCCGACGGGTTTTGGCCCGCCCACGAACCTTAGTGGACAGGGCCTGGGCAGAGATTTTGAAGCCCGTTAAAATTTTTCTTGGCCCGAACTCGGCCCGAAATACATTTTTAGGTATTTTGTAGTGTAAAATGCGCGGGTAGCCCGCCCAAACCGGGCCCGGCCCGAGCCCGGCCCGAAAAAGCTAGGCCCGACTTGCCCAGTGGGACGTCATGGGCAGGATTTTTTTGGCCCGAAATAACTGGGTTTTTTTTCGGCCCGGCCCGAGCCCGACCCGGCCCGAAAAATGCTCAGTGTCTGGTTCCGTAGGGCTCTAGTCATGTGGTGATTTCGGTCCAGATTTGAGGGGAATCACCTAAAATAGTTCCGTCGGAGTGTTCCTCAGCTTAGTTATAGGATTGTTTTTTTCAGCGCGCGTGGTTGTTGCGATTTTTGACTACTTTTGTGGTGCGTTAGTGATGGGATTTATGCAGGAATGGTGCTTAGGGCATGTTTGGGTGGAGGGACTAGAGACTAGAGACTAATAGGGACTAAAAATTAGTCCCTAGCCCCGTGGTTTTTATACCGGGTCGGTTTCACGCTGAAACCGCGGTGATTCGAGGCTTCACGGTCCAGGCCGGTATCCGGACCGGCCAGGTATAAAAGATTTGAAATTCAAAATGTAAAATTTGAAAAAAAAATTCAAAAAAATTCTGTAAAATAGCTCATAATTTGTAGAATCCAATGGTGTAAAAATTTCTCAAATTTGAGTTCGTTTGGTATAAAAAATTTCAAATCTAAGTTGAAAAAAAAAAAAGAAAAAGAAAAATACACAAAGGCCCATTAAGGCCCATTAAATCATGAAGGTCGAAAAGCATACTAAACACACTCAAATTTGAGTAATTTTGACATCATTGGATTCTACAAATCATGAAGTATTTTTAGGAATTTTTTTAGCATTTTATGAAAAAAATTAAATTTTGAATTTTGAAAAACCGTTCAAACCGCTCAAACCATTTCGGTAAACCGTTTATACCGGCCGGTAAACCGCTCAAACCTACCTAAAAAAAAAAGATTTTTACCGATGAATGGAAAATTTGAATTCAATTGAATTCAAAAACCAAACCGACCGTGCTTAGGCCGGTTTACTGCAGAACCGGTCCGAAATCAAAAACCGGACCCCGGCGGTTTGGTTCAACCGGTCGGTAAAAAAAACCTGCCTAGCCCCTTTCAAGAGTCTAGTGAAATTGAGACTAATTGGGACTAAAAATTAGTCCCTAGTCCTTATGTTTGGTTATTTAGGCACTAAATGAGACTAAAAATTAGTCTCTAGTCTCTAGTCTCATGGGAACCAAATAGGCCCTTAGTTGTAGTGCTCCTGTTGATTTGGGAATCGTGCACGTCCCCTTTTCAATCATTTTTGCTACATTTTTTTCTCTCACATCACGGGTCTTTTACTTGTGCGACCTCTGGAGCTTAGTTTAGTTTTGTATTCGGGATGCAGGGTCTGTGGATTCAGGGCCATTATGTTGTGTGTAAGTTTGTGAAGTTCACAGCTCCAAGTATTCATGGTAGTATGTAGAGGTTTAGGAGATTGATCCATTTCTTCTCTACATCTTGCATAGTGGGTTTTGGACTTCTGGTCCGAGCTCTGGAGTTTAGGTTTGTATTCAGGATGCAGCAGCCGCGGATTCAGTGCCATTCTGCTGTGCATAAGTTTGTGAAGTTCACAGCTCCCATTATTCCTGGCAGTATGTAGGGGTTTAGGAGATTGTTTGGAGAGGTCTTTTGGGGTGGTTGGGTGGAAGTTAGGGTCAGTGAATGCTTGTTTTAGTGTACCTGTAAATCTGCAGATTTGGGGATACCCTCGTGTTGGTAAGTTTTAAATCTGTGGGGTCCAGGGCTGCAGTGGCTGCTATCTGTAAATCTGTAGTTCTTTATACTTAAAGTCCTTTTCACTTTGTATGTGGTATATTCCTCGTAGAGGTTTAGGGAGAGATACTTTGGAGTGGGTGGTTGAGTGGAGGTTTGCACTGCATTTGTTAACCCTTTGCCCATCCTGTCTTCCTCAGTAATAGTGCAGGCTGCTTTTTCCTTATTTGTCATCTCCTAGTGTCCAGCTAAGTAGATATTTACTAGTGTACTGCTTTTGATATTGTAATGTTACTGCAATGCAGGAGCAGCAGATCTTTGTGTGGGATTCCTGTTCTTCGCCATCAATCGCTTGCCGCACCAGTATCCCAGCACTAATTGCCCTCAGCTGGTGATTTTCTTGTTCATATACTTGGTTTTGCACATTGCACTCTGTCTTCTCAAGCCACTAAGCTGTTTCAGTGATTTTTGTTGTGCTGTTTAGATGCGGTGAATGTGGGTTTGCCACCAATGACTCATGAACTGTCTGTGAGTGTGTTTTTATTGTACTGATGTTTACAGTGGAATGCTCTGGCTTAGACATTCCACTTTTGAGGTTGTAACATATGAGCACTGCTCTATACTGGGAACACACTGGGCATTGGGTTTGTGTTGTGTTGTTTGGTACATGAAAAATAACAATAAAATGAATGTATTCAGGTGAGGGCTGAGCTGGGTGCTCCCCCCCCCACCACCACCACCACCACACACACAAGCACAGAATGGTTTCATCTTTTCTACAGCTGAAGTGCAGGGATTTATTTGTGCTACTATCTCCTACTCTCCCTGTTCCAAATTATATGAGTTCTGGCTTTTCTAGATATACATTGTTTTTGCTATGCACTATATATAGGCTATGTCTAGATACATAATATAAGCTAGGTAACCAGAGCACTGTAGCAGGCCAGTATTGCTATATTGCCTATATAAGACAGATAACATAGTTGCCATTGTATCACTTTTTGTTGTAATCTCCCAGTTCTTGTCATTAGATTGATTTTTATTCTGCTTTCTCTAAATCATTTGCCTTGGGTGTGAAATGTACCACATGAGGCCAAATTAGTTATATGCTCCTTTCATGATTGTTTGATTTCTATCTTGGCACTAAACCTATCATTATGTGGTTAATGCTATAATGTTGCTCTCTATTCTTCTGTTTTTATAGATAATGGCTGTTAGTAAGTAATTGTTCTTGTGCTTCTAAATGATTTAGAGTGCAGAGCAGTTGAGGATGACTCGTATCTGTTTCTTGTGCAAGTTTTTCTGTTAATTTTGAGTGCATACCTCTGGTTTATGTCTTGATAATGGCTTGACAACAATCTGTTCTATGACCTGTTATAGTTCCACCTGAAGCAGTAGTTGCACTCAGTTCTATTCAGAACATATGGTTATATAAACCTAGCGCGCTTGATTTCTGTGTGTGCTATTTATTGCTGACCTTGTATCTTAAACTTTTTATGGACTTTTCGTACAATATGCTGCTTGTCTTCAGCTTGTGTTGCATCAGATATCTGTTCATGCCACTCTAAACACAAATGGACACTCTTTTGATGATATGCTAAAACTAAAACATTAGTTAACTTAGACTATGCCTGGCTGAACCATTTGACTATACTTCGTTTTTGAGTGAGTAGCATACCCTTGGCCTTTTTATTTTCGTAATTTGTATTGCTTATTCATTGCACACATTTCTTATTATCTGAGCTGCAGGTGGATTTCCTGCTTTTATTTGATAGTTCTTGACATGGCTGACTAACATTAAATTTACAGGGGGACATGGTGAAAACTCCGAGATCTCCTGTTACCACAGGTCTTGTTCTTAATTACCTAGTTTATTTGTTCTTGGATTACTTCAAGTTTTAGTAGCTTTAGTTCTCTCAATATTTTGAGGAATACAGTGTAATGTGTACTATTTTATTCCCAGTCGGTTACACCTCTACTTCCATAAAAGTTGAAAATATACCTTTTGTTGCAAATGCAAGTATTATGTTATATCTTTTGCGCCAAAGTTTGTAAATCATTACAATCTTCACCCTTGTTAGAGCTGCTAGTGGTTTTGCACGGGGCTGTTCAGCTGGTGGTTTATGCGGCTGTTAAGCTGGCTGGTGCTGATTTGTTGTGTTATTAGCTCGATATAGAAAGTGCTTTGTTGACTTTCTTTATCTTTTTCTAGTGCATAGCTGTGGCAGTGGAAATGACACAGATTGGTGATGTGGTTGTCTCACTTGAATTTCCCTACGCTGCTTGCCTTATCTTACTCAATTAGATCTAGCAGTTATGGCCATTCTAGGTGCAGCAGGAGGCAATGCCAAGCTTCAAAGTGTGATTGTGATGGTGCCAATGGTGAAGTCGGCCATCATTGGTGGTGATGGAGCAACAACTACTAGCCACTTTGTCGAAAAACTCATGTGGTCACTAACATGGTTTTTACTTAATCATTAACTAGATGATACACTGATGAATGAACCAATGTAACACTAAAGTGGAAGTTTATTATTGCATCTGCAGAGTATTGTGATGCAAATACATGTATTCTTCTTGCAACAACCACAAGGTAAAACCACTTTCATTAGGCGTAAGGAACTTCTCTAAGACATCTTTCTCAAAACTAATCTTTTATGTGATGTCTTATATGGCAAGAAAGAATGGACAACAATATATAGCATATACTCTGGTGTCTATTATGGAAGGGGAAAAACTGTTGCAATGGTATAAATTATGGGTCACATATGAATGTAGAAAAAATCGTATTTCAAAAATCAAGTGGATAGAGGAGATGACAGTCGCTACACCGTACTTAGTATTTTATTTTACTTATTAATAAAATACTCAATATGTTTCCATCCATATTCAAGTATCATCCTACTCACCTATAAAAATCATTTAGATTAATTGCTGAGTAATTTAACTCTTGAAAGAGAATTTAGCTCCAATTTAACAATTTCTTCTCACTAGAATCAAGCTTTGATACTACCCAAGGCATTGTTCTCACTAAAATAATTAATTTATATACCAGCAGAACAATACATTACTTTTTAGTACCATCAAAGTTGTTTTTTTATCTAGTTTACAACATCTGTCTGTTACAACTGTTTTCTTCTTATTTTATATTAAAATCTGTTAATAGAATTATAAGCTCCCTGGATTCCTCCTTTCTTTAACCATGCAGCCTAGCATCACACACTTTCCTTTTGCACTTAGTTCAAATCCCTGCTGTGTTTATGGATCTTTGGCGTCATTGATGGCATTAAACTTGTCATGAACTTACTGATCTCCAGCTGGAACCATGGCGTTTCTTCCCAATGGTTTCTACATTCTTCATCCCATTTTCCTTCTTTTCCGTTCATCATTGCTATCTCAAATCTTCCCTGAATCCAACTAAATTTCTAAAAACAAAAGCATGTACCTGTGCATTTTTGAGCTCCACACACAGACATTCGAAAAACAAGCGACTACGAGCATCTTCTTCCCTATCAGACTGGGTGATGCATGGCACAACCTGATTGAACCATGCCTCCCCTTCCTGTTCTCCAACCATGCTGCACGCCTGTCATTTGTCATATACCCATCTAAATTCATATAAAACCCTCATCGCATCAATGCCAATTCCATGCCAGTTAAAAGATAACTATGTGGAGCCAATGCTTCTTCCCACAATGTAGTCTTCAAGTGAGGGCACCTAGGTGTGGCATTCCCTTCCTGGGTTCGAGCCCTGGTGGTGTGTACATGAGGTTCTTGCCTGCTTTGGGGTTCGGTTGGTCCCTACCTTAAGACTAAGTCAATGAGGTGTCTTGCTCCTTGATCAAGTTAGTTGGAAATGGAGTCATCCCAGTCTCCTACAGGCAACCAAATATCTTTCTGGAGTTGTGACGTGTGTTACCGACATCTTTGCACCTTTTTTTTGCTGAGTCAGAAAGCTTGTCGGTTTCCAAGTGCTATTTGCTGTGCTCCGCCCGCCCCCACCCCTCAAAAAACAGTTGAATTAGATGCCCCCACCTGTGTCGGACACCAATGCCCCCGCACTAGCAATTGTGTCCCATGTGACACTGGTGACAACTTGATGCTAAAGTACTTGGCATTTGTGTGCTTGTTTATCCACCTGAAATGGTAGTGTCGGATGAGGAAGAATCTTCCTTTATAGGCAAAACTATGAATTGGCAATACCATTTTCCTTCACAAATTTCACATGAACTATCGGGGTTGATATTGCAACCATGATAACAGACATATGTTGCGTGTTCAGTAAGATTCAAGCCATGGTTGGGAACCTATTCCTTTCTCCAAGGGTAGTTTGCTGGATTAATCACATAGGCTCTATGGTATTCCAGTGGCTTATATTATTTTTTTTCCGTGTTCCGCTAGGCGGCGCCTAGGGCGCTTAAGCGCTGGGCGACGGCCCTCCGCCTGGCCTAGGCTCGCTTAATCCCGACTAGGCTCTAGGATGCGGGTCACCGCCTAGAATCTGCCTAGCGCCTAGCGGAACATGGATTTTTTCTTGCTATTCTTGGATTGGGCTGAATATTAACTGTCTACCTTTTAGAACATGGTCTCCTGATGTAATGTTGTGGCTCATTTAGTTTTATATTTAGTAAAGGAAGCATTATTTACAGGCTACAGCTCCATTTTTTTTTTGCTATGAATTATATTTTGGAAGAAATAAAGGCGTTTCTAAATGACCTTTTGTCTTAAATATTGTCTTTGTTGCTGCAATTCACAGACCTATATTTTTCTAGTTACTGATAGCAAGCATTAATAACGGTTTGATGTTTGGTCAATATTTATTCTGTTCCTTAAATCTAGTCAGTCACCCAAGCCTTCCCTTTTTTGTTGAATTTGTGTTTAGTCATGCATCTCTGGCCTGCGTGTTTCTTTTCTTTGTTCACTGTTCAGTACTGTTATTTTAACTTTTGTTCTGCCATATAGCTGATTGATATGCTGACCAATGATTTTTCAGGAACAAGAAGATGCAGAGCAAAGCCACAAAAGAAGGAAGAGGAATCTGCAGGAAACAGCAAACTGGAGAATGGATCTCAGGATGCAACAGAAGAGGTGCATCATGGAGTCGAAAAAGGTGATGGACATGTTACCCGTAAGAGACCGAGGAGAGCAGCAGCCTGTTCTGATTTCAAAGAGAAATCCATACGCTTGTCCCAAAAAAAAATCTGTTGTTATGGTTAAGAAGAATCGGATGGAGGAAGAAGAAATAGATAGCTGTGAATCTGACTAAACTTGGACCAGAAGATCCGCCACCTTGCCGGAAGTTGATTGATTTCATCTTGCATGATGCAGAAGGGAACCCACAACCCTTTGAAATGTCAGAAATTGATGACTTCTTCATAACAGCTCTTATCATGCCCATGGATGATGATCTAGAAAAAGAGCGTGAAAGAGGAGTACGCTGTGAAGGATTTGGGCGAATTGAGGACTGGAACATTTCTGGTTATGATGAAGGTACTCCAGTGGTCTGGGTGTCAACTGATGTTGCTGATTATGAATGTGTGAAACCAGCAACCAATTACAAATCTTATTTTGACCACTTCTATGAGAAGGCTCAGGTCTGTGTTGAAGTTTTCAAAAAGCTTGCAAAATCAGCTGGTGGGAATCCTAACCAGGGCCTGGATGAATTGCTTGCTAGTGTTGTTCGGTCAATTAATGCCATGAAAGGGTATAGTGGAACTATGAGCAAAGATTTGGTGATCTCCATTGGAGAATTTGTGTACAATCAACTTGTTGGTTTGGATGATACAAGCAATGATGATGAAAAGTTTGCTGCCCTGCCTGTTCTTCTTTCTCTAAGAGACCAGTGCAGATCTAGGGTGGAACTGACCAAGCTGCCCTCTAACATCTCGAACACGAGCCTGAAAATTAAGGACACAGAGTGTGAAGAAACAGCAGAAGATGATGATGATGATGCAAAATTAGCTAGATTACTTCAACAAGAAGAAGAATGGAAAATGATGAAGAAACAGAGGGGTAGGCGTGGAACACCATCCCAGAAAAATGTCTACATAAAAATAAGTGAAGCTGAGATTGCCAATGACTATCCCCTTCCTGCATACTATAAGCCATTTAGCCAAGAAATGGATGAATACATATTTGACAGCGATGACAGCATGTTTTCTGATGATGTGCCAGTGAGGATACTCAATAACTGGACTCTGTACAATGCAGATTCCAGGCTTATATCTTTGGAATTGATCCCTATGAAATCAGGAGCAGAAAATGATGTGGTTGTCTTTGGATCTGGTTTCATGAGAGATGATGATGGCAGTTGCTGTTCTACAGCTGAGTCTGCAAAATCGTCGTCTTCCTCCAGCAAAGGTGACCAACAGGATGCAGGAGTCCCTATTTATTTGAGCCCAATCAAAGAATGGCTTATTGAGTTTGGTGGATCAATGATTTGTATAACCATTCGGACTGATGTGGCCTGGTAAATACCTGCAGCTACTTTCTTTCAGCACACTGCTTCATTATGCTGTCTTTAACTGTGTTCTTAGCAGTTGTAGAACTGAATCCTGTTATACCATTTGAACATCACTTTTATTTCTTTTCATCTCTACTCCACTACAACTTATATTTAATGTGTGATTTCAGGTACAAGCTACGCCAACCAACAAAACAATATGCTCCATGGTGTGAGCCTGTACTGAAAACAGCAAGGCTTGCTGTTAGCATCATCACCCTGTTAAAAGAGCAAAGTCGTGCCTCAAAGCTTTCTTTTGCTGATGTCATAAAAAAGTAGCTGAATTTGACAAAGGGAATCCTGCATTTATATCTTCTAACATCACACTTGTTGAGAGGTATATTGTGGTGCATGGACAGATAATATTGCAGCAGTTTGCAGATTTTCCAGATGAGACTATCCGCGTAGTGCATTTGTCAGTGGTCTTTTATTGAAGATGGAACAGAGGAGGCATACAAAGCTAGTTATGAAAAAAAACTCAAGTAATGAGGGGAGAGAACCTGAATCCAAGTGCAGCAATGGGTCCGGCATTGAGGAGAAAAGTGATGCGTGCAACAACAACCAAGTTGATCAACAGAATCTGGAGTGATTACTATGCACATCATTTCCCTGAAGATTCCAAGGAGGGAGATGGAAATGAAACAAAAGAAATCGATGATGGACAAGAAGAAAATGAAGACGAGGATGCTGAAGATGAAGGACAGATTGAAGAGAAGATCTCAAAGACTCCACCATCAACACGGTCCCGTAAGTTGCTATCACAAACATGTAAGGAAATAAGATGGGAAGGTGAAACATGTGGGAAAACATTGTCTGGAGAAACTCTATACAAATGTGCTTATGTTAGAGAACTCAGAATACCTGTTGGTGGAACAGTGACACTAGAAGATGATTCAGGAGACACAGTCATGTGTTTTGCTGAGTACATGTTTGAGAAAAGTGGTGGTGCAAAAAATGGTTCACGGAGGATTCTGCAAAAAGGTTCACATACAATTCTTGACAATGCTGCAAATGAGAGGGAGGTTTTCTTAACTAATGATTGTTTAGAATTCAAATTAGATGACATCAAGGAATTGGTAACTGTTGATATCCAATCGAGACCTTGGGGTCACAAGTATAGAAAAGAGAATTCTGAAGCTGATAAAGTTGAGCAGGCCAAAGCAGAAGAGAGAAAGAAAAAGGGCCTGCCCATGGTATATTTCTGCAAAAGCTTATACTGGCCTGAGAAGGGTGCCTTCTTTACCCTCCCTCGTGATAAAATGGGTCTTGGTAGTGGTGTATGTAGCTCTTGTGATCAGATAGAGCCAGATTCTGATGAATTGAAAGTACTCTCGAAGACCAGCTTTGTCTACAGAAAGGTTACATATAATGTCAATGACTTTTTATACATAAGGCCTGACTTTTTTCTCTGAAGATGAGGATCGTGCAACCTTCAAGGCTGGCCGAAATGTGGGCCTGAAGCCCTATGTAGTTTGTCAAATATTGGCCGTCCCTGAAGGAGCTGGATCTAAAAAACTCAATCCAGCATCAGCAAATATCAGTGCTAGGAGATTTTACAGACCAGATGACATTTCGTCAGCCAAAGCCTATGCATCTGACATCAGAGAGGTCTTCTTTTTCTATCTTATATGTTTGATTTATCTTTTCCATAATGTCATTGTTACTTTATTTCTCAAGCATGTGTGAGCAAAACATAGAGTCCTGAGAATGGTCATTCTTGTATTCTTGTTAACGTTTGTTTGTTTGATTTGATTCAGGTCTACTATAGTGAAGATGTAACTGATGTGCCTGTGGATATGATAGAGGGAAAATGTGAGGTTAGAAAGAAGAATGATCTTGCAAGTTCAGACCTTCCAGTGATGTTTGAACATGTATTTTTCTGTGAACTTATATATGACCGTGCCAGTGGAGCTCTCAAGCAGGTTAGCTGTACTGTACTGAAGTTGCTGTTCTGATTCATTTAGTGATAGTTTTAATAGTTCCCTGAATGTGTGTTCTGTGTCTGGAGCAGTTGACTCCAAATGTTAGGTTTATGTCTATGGTGCAAAAGGCAACAAATGCTTCGAGAAAGAACAAAGGAAAGCAGATCTGTGAGACTGATCAAATAGATTCAGGGAAATGGTTGGATGTGCCAAAAGAGAACCGTCTAGCTACTCTTGACATTTTTGCTGGCTGTGGAGGTTTATCAGAAGGGCTGCAGCAAGCTGGTATGTATCGTTAACACTGATGCTGTTTACCATGAACATGATGACCATAAAAAAAATATTTTCCTCATTGTTCAATGCTGTAGGTGTATCTTTTACAAAATGGGCAATTGAATATGAAGAGCCTGCTGGTGAAGCATTTAGCAAAAATCATCCAGAGGCTGTGGTCTTTGTAGATAACTGCAATGTGATTCTAAAGTAAGTGCAAATTGTTTGATGCCATTATTATGCTTTTGTTGCAGAACAGAACCACTAATTTTGATAATGCAGGGCAATTATGGATAAATGTGGGGATGCTGATGATTGCATTTCAACTTCTGAAGCTGCTGAACAAGCAGCTAAACTTCCTGAAGTGAACATTACTAACCTTCCAGTCCCTGGTGAAGTAGAATTTATAAATGGTGGTCCTCCGTGTCAGGTTTGTTACTATCTACAGAGTACTACATATAGGCCAGAAAATCATCAGTCATATGTTCAGTTTTGTAAATCAAATGCTTGATCTGTTTATTCTTTTCTTATCAGGGATTCTCTGGGATGAATAGATTCAACCAAAGCCCATGGAGTAAAGTTCAATGTGAGATGATTCTAGCATTCCTCTCATTTGCAGAGTATTTCCGTCCAAGATTCTTTCTTTTAGAAAATGTTCGGAACTTTGTTTCCTTCAACAAAGGGCAGACCTTCCGTTTAGCAGTTGCATCTCTTCTGGAGATGGGATACCAGGTATTTTTTTCTGTTCATTCATTATCTGCTAAGACCTACGTATAGCTTACACTTTCTGTTTTGTAGTGGTTTAAGTCTGTATACTCAGAAATTGTTTGCCATTTGGTCAGGTACGGTTTGGAATTCTAGAAGCAGGGGCTTTTGGTGTGGCTCAGTCCAGGAAAAGGGCATTTATTTGGGCTGCTGCACCTGGAGAGATGCTTCCTGATTGGCCAGAGCCGATGCATGTGTTTGCTAGCCCTGAGCTGAAGATAACACTGCCTGATGGCCAATACTATGCAGCTGCCAGAAGCACTGCTGGTGGAGCGCCTTTCCGAGCGATTACTGTTAGAGATACAATTGGGGATCTGCCTAAAGTGGAAAATGGTGCCAGCAAACTCACACTTGAGGTAACTGCTGCTCTGAAGTCTGAACCATCTATTTTCATTTTTCTCTGAGCATGCTAATTGAGATACTGGTTATCTTGTGCAGTATGGAGGTGAGCCTGTGTCTTGGTTCCAGAAGAAGATAAGAGGGAATATGATGGTACTGAATGATCACATATCCAAGGAGATGAATGAGCTGAATCTCATAAGGTGCCAACACATTCCGAAACGACCAGGCTGTGACTGGCATGACCTACCAGACGAGAAGGTAATGTTCTGAAATCTGTTGTTATTTTCATTCTGTCCATGGAGCACTGACCCATGCTATCTACGCTTACAGGTGAAGCTGTCAAATGGGCAGATGGCTGACCTGATACCTTGGTGCCTGCCCAACACAGCCAAGAGGCACAATCAGTGGAAAGGGCTGTACGGGAGGCTGGACTGGGAAGGCAACTTCCCCACATCTGTCACAGATCCCCAGCCAATGGGCAAGGTCGGCATGTGCTTCCACCCTGACCAGGACAGGATCATCACGGTCCGGGAATGTGCTCGGTCTCAGGTACGCTGCTCTGCATCCATTTTCATCTGCAAAGAAATGATAATTACACTCAAGATTACCTGCCTAATATGATCCAATCTTTGCTGCAGGGCTTTCCTGACAGCTACGAGTTTGCGGGCAACATCCAGAACAAGCACCGACAGATTGGCAATGCTGTGCCCCCACCTCTTGCCTATGCGCTTGGGAGGAAGCTGAAGGAAGCCGTTGACAACAAGCGTCAGGAAGCTGGCGAGGGTGTCCCTGTCCCTGCACCATGAGAAGCTTCCCTTCCATGGCTCATGAAGCCAAGCGCTGAGGTCGTGTTTAGAAACAGCGAAGGGCAGAGTAGCCTGTCATGTCATGTCTGAACTGCAGTAATTGAGTTAATCATGGTTTCAGTCTTATGGGCCCCCTCAGTGTATATACTAGCGAAGTGTTGATTGCTGATTGGTACCCTGATTCAGGGTAGTGGTTATATTAAAAACTTTTTGAGAAAATCTACTGTATTGTGGTTGCCTTCCGTTCATACAGCTATATATAAGCTTTTCGTTGACTAATTGACATATATGAGAAGGAATAAATAAACATCCGAGGAAGATTGGCTTATGGAGAGCAGAGCTACATATTTTTTATGATCATAAAATCCGTGTCACCGTATAACACACAGCATATGTGACGGTAGTATTGGACTACATACAAGAGGCATCACATATTCACATGTGTCTCCCAGGTAAGGAACGGTAGGTAGAGTATTGGGGCCTGCATACATGGTTCATTATGTAGTACTGGATGTTGAAATCACAAATACAACCATAAGCACTTATTATTTATTTGTTCATAAACATAAGTAGAGCAACAATAACATTGAAAGGTCAACACGGCACACAGCAATGCAGCACACACTAAACCAAAGCCCACAAACACACCAGACAAGAGCACAGGGCATGTCTCATGCTGCTGTTGCCCAAGCTGAAGGGAATTCAGCTACTGGACTGAATACTCGATGTCTCCTGTTTATTTTTATTTCACTACTGCTCCAGACAGCACATACGTCTGCCTGCACCACGGCATCTTATCCAACAAGATGGCATGGCAACACTCACTTCAAATCTGAGGTACCAGTGATGGGTGGATGACTGGATCCATCGATGACCAACCAAACAAGCTGAAGAAAAACAAACTAGTGCAAGCTTGCAAGACCACAGAACGCAAGCAAAAGCATGTGTCCATGTTGTCATTAGCGCGCGCGCACAAACACACACAAACCAATCAAGTAGATGCAGAAGTATAATTAGCAGGGAGAGATCAAAGGAAGGGACACGCCAGAAGGCCAGCCAACGTCCCTAGTAGTCCAGAGAAGGACTGACCCGATCACCTGCGGGAAATAGAGAGGAAACCATCACAGGGCAGGAGAGAAATAATAATCCATCAGTATAGGTGAGCAAATGAATAGCGCGTGTAATGTACTCATAGCAATGAAAGTTGCCCCTCATGCACATATATAAAAATTAGAATGTATAATTATCATGAGCAACTAGTCATTGGCTAGGGACTTAATTAGGATCATAAATACTAGTTCTGGTGCACTATGACGAGCATACATAAAAACTTTGGAATTGGATGCCAGTGATGGAACGAAGGGAGTTCAATTGGTTGCTAAGTAGACTTGGGAAGATGTAATTGAATACGTACTCCAATTGCGTGACATGACATCAAATATACTATGCTGGCAACATGATAGTCACGAACGATTACCTGAGAACGGTGGCCCTGAGCATGGTCTTCTTGTAATACTGTGAGTGGATGGGTTTGTAGTGTTCCACCTGTGAGCCGTCATCCCACTCTAACCTGTCCCACCATTCCTTCTCGCAGTTGCACTCCACTATCATGTTGCTGCCGCTGACGTCCGGAAGGCGAGTGAGGCTCCAGCAGCCCCTGATCTTGACGGTCTCAAGTTTGGGCGTGGACATCCTGACTCCACAGATGCGCTCTAGCCTGGGGAGCTCATGGAGGTGGATGTGCTTCAGACTGGGGAAATATAGGATAACTGGCTCCGGCTGCTGCTCCACGTATTCCTTGGCTCTGGTGTCCAAAGGAAATACCTCTTGGAGATCTCCACACCACGTGATCTCGAGGGTCTCTAGTTGACCCAAGCTATTGCCGAATTGCAATGTAAATGGCTTAGGTTTGAATGTTTCACGGGATAAAGGGAGTACATGTATAAGCCAGGGGCAGCAGGCAAGGTGCAAAAATGCTAGGTCGGGAAATGTACGATAGAATCCGGATGGTTCACTCTTTTCCCAGATATAGCGTGCCTTCAAGAGGTGTGACACCCAAAATGTTCTCAACCTGTATACAAAGCCGGCTGTCACTTTTTGTCTAGAAGTGAAGACACAGTCCAATTTGGGACACCTCTCGATTCTGCACCACTTTAGCATGTGCCATTCTGAACCTAGGTACTTCGTACCTAAAGGGAAAATGGTCATGGACTGGCTATCGTGCACATGGAGGATCGTTGCACAATCAACTAAAAACTCTGGGACAGTAATAGTACTAGTCTCTTCACCACCTGACAGTAATTTTGTCCCCATCTGGTCTTGTATGTGCAAGTAGCAGCTCTTTCTTGGAAGATAAGGAACATCTGGGCAAGGCCATATCCACATGATCCCGGGAGCATCACAATTGCCTTCACTAGCCTGCTGTAAGTGGTTCACTGTCATATCTGCATATTCTAGCACTTGCTGCTCACTGCTGCTTCCGCTCTGGATTCCTTCATCTTTGCTACCACCGGCAACAATGGTGACACCAGGAGGAGAAACCTCCACATATGCCTTGCGGGAATCAGAATAGACCGGCTCTAGGGACCCAAGGAGCCTTGCATCCCGTACAGAAATGACCCAATCGAATTCACTGCTTGGCCGACTACCATGTGGTGCAGCTGCAGGTGCTATTGATGTTCCTGCAGTAGCAGTACTAGTACCCCGCTTGGCCTTTTCTTCTCTAGATTGGACGATGGTTGCTGACTGTGTGGTGTCTATGCACAGCTTAGACAATCCTTCTCCTTTCATTTTGTCTTTGGGTGGCCACAGGATTGCACAAAGCTTCTTGCAGTCAAGTAGATAGAGCTCATCAAGGTAATAAATTGTTGTTGTACTGAGATCTAGTGTTTTTACTGCCGTGCCTGAGATGTCTAGGGTGTGGAGGCCCGACATCTGTCCTCCCAAGTGCAGATTCTTCACTTCAGTACATCCGCTGAAGGAGATCTGTTGTAACCCACGTCCATCAACAATGACGACAGTCTCAAGGCTGCTGACATTGCCATTTACCCCTGGCCCAAATAAGCTCATGGAATTGGAACCAGACATATTGTTTCCTGAAAAGTCAAGGTGCTCCATCTTGTTCATCTCCGAGAATAAATCATTTTCAGAGCAGCTGCATCTGACATAAGACTTTTACTCTGAGCTTTCGGATGTTAGGCAATCGTCCCTGTAGCTGGCCTATGTCCCATCGCTTGGCTCCGATCACATTTAGCTCCCTAAGCTGGGTCATGAGAGCCAACATTTGTGCAGACAATATCCGATCACAGTCTGTGTAACGCACGTCAAGCACCCACAACCTCTGAAAGCACCGCTGAATATCCTCCTCCTTCCCTGCTACTATATCTGTGCTTGTCCTGGTGCCTTTGCAATGGTCAAGCCATAGAAACCTGAGGGCGTAGCAACAAAGGAATGGAGGTGACTGAAAATCAAAGGTGCAGCCTGAGAGTTTGACAACACTAAGTTTGTCAGGGCAGTGTCGGAACATGTCTTCGTTAAGCATAGCCCCTGTTGGAATCAACATAAATCCATAAGTTGGTGAAGTCCAATATGGCTTGCTCTGGATTTGCCACGACCCTAGTAATTGAGAGGAGGGCTCATATTGATGGTAGTCCATATCCAATCGCATCTCACGATGCAGAGCATCAGCAACTCTCCACAAACCAATAATGTCTTCATCGTGCTCTTGTCGATGTTGTAAGATGCCATCACACATCCAGTAGTTGGCACTGTGACTGACTAGATCATAGTCAATCAAGTGACGGCCTCTGAAACCCACTTCCAACATGTACTGGAAGCAGCTGGACACTAGTGCATGCTGATCGATGATCTTGCCAGACCGAGTGTTGATGACGTTGCATGCTGCAACTACATCGGTAGCCTCTTGGA
The DNA here is from genome assembly GCA_015847255.1 of Hyparrhenia diplandra. Lineage (NCBI taxonomy): Eukaryota > Viridiplantae > Streptophyta > Magnoliopsida > Poales > Poaceae > Hyparrhenia > Hyparrhenia diplandra. The sequence goes on from JADLZK010006656.1 coordinate 185,166, forward strand.
GTACAAGGTAGGACCAGAGCTTCTCTTGCTTTCTATAGCTGGCCACCGCGGAGATTAAAGCATCAGTTGTTCCTGTGGTCTTCATGGCCGTGTCAACTTTTGCCCGTGGTTTGAGCCGGAATCTCCCTTGAAATGTCCACAACACCTTGTTGGTCGAGTACCCAGACAGAGGGAACCCGCACAAATTTGCTAGATCCATCTCCTCATTGCTTCCATTGTGGAAAAGCACCAAGAAGCTGCGGTTCTGTATGTGCTGATACATCTCCCTGACAAGCTGTAGTTCAGCGCGAGAGCCCTGGGCCACCCCGCGGAAATCGTCCTCCTCATCTTGCCTGTCGAACAACTCCATCACTTCACTGGGGAGCTTCAGCTGCTCCGCCACTGCCTTCTGAAGTGCCCTCCTGCTCTCCCACATCGAGCAGTCGATGTGGATGACCTGATCAAACCCCAGTTCGGCCAGAGCTCTCTTCCCATCTGCTGAAGTTGTGGCGAGGCGTTTGGCAATGGCTCGGAGGACGGCGGACGCCCCCAGCCCATCCCAGCCATCGAAGTAGAAGACATTGTCTCTGCTGCTGACGGTTCTGGTAGTATCAGTCTTTTCCTTCAGCACCCATTGGAGAATTTCTTTAGCAGCCATGTCTATCGTGTGGACCCCGATTTCCTGCATACATATGCACATATGCGTCAGGCCGTTGCGGAGCAAGGTGTAATTTTTCCACACGAGGCACATTCCCCATTCCCATTCATGCAAACGGAAATACAAGAGTTGTTACAACTTAGACATCAGAAAGGAACAACAGACCCTAGAGAGGGGGAAAACAGACGTTCTACCCACTGTCTAACATCTTGCTGAAAGAAAACAACAAAAGACAGAGTGATAGTTCTAGAACAGGTTTCAGATCGAGATCTCTTGCTCGATTCTGAAAAACAAGTGACATGCCTCTATGGGCGAGAAAAAAGAGCAACAGTCATAAGATAACAGACAAAAGTATTCCTCAGAATTTAGACAATGAGAGATGATTCAGCTAGTCTTGCTTTCCATCTCCATCTAGGCTCGCGTCCTTCAGCTTGAGTTGCTCTCCATGGTTGGATGTCTGATTGATGAAAATCTCCGTTGCCCAGCCTTAGCATGTTGTTGACGCCTTCAATGATGTCAGCTCGCTCATCTCGGGGAGTAGACCAGTCCGAATTGCAAAAAGACTTGATGCATGACATATAATTTCCAGAGGGTTTTTAAGCAGTTTTCCATCGAAATGTGCCCTATTTCGAGCAGTCCAAATAGACCAACAGAAAGCTGCAATTCCCCAACAATGAAGTTCTTTATGATTTGGTAACCAAGTATCACACCAATCCCAACATTGTGAAAGGGAGTTTGGTATATTAGTAGCTCCAATGAACTGTGCAATTAGTGACCATATTGAGGTAGCCACAGGACGGGTAAAGAACAGATGATCACAAGATTCACTGAATCACAGAATTGACGGGGAAGGGTCCCCTTTCCACTTCCTCTTTACCGCATTGTCCCCTGGTGAGAATTGCATTTTGGAAAGTAACCACATGAAATATTTTATCTTTTTGTGGAACTTTTCCTTTCCAAATTTTCTTGTAATTGGGACCGTTATCATTCGTGTAAGAATATTGTACAATGATTTGTGAAAAGGTGCCTTTGTCACCAAATTTCAAAGTATATCCCTGTCTTTTTCATCGACAAATTAAAGTTTGTGGCATCCTGCATGATTAGGTTCCAACAGACTTGTAATTCAATACTTAACGACCTCCTAAAGGATATGGATAAGAGATCAGCTTTAGCATCTGCTACCATGATATCTTTTTGATTGCACAAAGTGAATAAAGATGGTACAATTACTGATAGTGGCTTATCATACAACCATGCATCACTCCAGAATCTAACTTCTTTACCATTTCTAACCTCTATCATCCTCCCATAAAGATAGAAGTTTTTAACTTTAAGAAGGTCATACCATATAGGAGAATCATCAGCCTTATGGGATACAGTATGAATTGTTTTTTATTTCTCTTGAGGTATTTGGCTTTGACTAATTGTCGCCATAAGCCATCCTCCTTCTCAAGCCTCCACCACCATTTTGCTAATAAAGAGATATTAATTTTCCCGAGATCTTTAATCCCCAAACCCCCTTTTTTCTTATCAACACAAAATCGACCCATTTCACCAAGTGATACTTTTTCTCTTGGTGCGGCCTCGCCCAGTAAAAAAAATTCCTTGTTTTTATCAAGACTCAGTATAATTGTGCGGGGAGAGAAATATACCGATAATTGGTAGATTGGGGCATTGTTTAGGGATGATTCAATAAGAGTTGCTCTAGTCGCCATAGTCATGGATCCTCCTTGCCATACATCAAGCTTTTTAGCACTCTTTTCCACCAAGGAGGCCCAATCACTTAAGTGTAGCCCCGCTTGGGCTAATTGGAACACCTAAGTACTTAATTGGGAATGCCCCAATTGACAATTGAAAATATCAGCATATTTGTTGCCAATATTGTCAAAGTCATTGATCATGATTACCTCACTTTTATTAAAGTTTATTTTTAATCCGACCATTGCCTCATACATGTAGAGGAGCAATTTCATGTTTCGGCCCCCACAAGGTCATCTTTCAAGAATACAATTGTGTCATCTGCATATTGCGCCTAAGACTCCTCTTGGAATTATATGATCAACTAGTCCAGTGAAGAGATTTTTTTCTTGTCCATTTTCAATCATTCTCGGTCGACTATCTCACGCAAAGTTGAATAGAATTGGTGACAAGTGGGTCCCCCTTGTCTAACTCCCTTGTAGCTTTTAATATATTGTCCAATTTCATCATTCATTTTGACACTTACATGTTCCTCCTGTTAACACTTGGTTAATCCAGATTTCCATTTGGGACGTAAGCCTCTTAAGTCCATGTATTCCATTAAAAGTTCCAATTCACCTTGTCATATGCCTTCTCGAAGTCTAACTTGAGAAGTATACCTGTTTTTTTTTTTTCTTTTGGTCTCATGTATAATTTCATGAAGACACATGACTCGATTAGAATATTTCTCCCCTTAAGAAAAGTACAATGTTCGAACATTACTTGATCAATTTGTCGGCCAAATGGTTCAACTCGATAGTTAGCACTTTGGTGATTAGCTTATATAATGAATTCAACAGGCAAATTGGCCTGAATTGTTGAATTCTATTTGCATCCTTTATTTTTGGGAGTAAAGTAATGATGCCATAGTTGAGCCTACTAATATCAATATTGTTGTTGTGAAAATCGGAAAAGATCGAATAATGTCATCTTTGACAATCGGCCAACATTTTTGGAAGAACTCCACGGGGATTTTGTGCGTCCGGTGCTTTATTCTTTTCCATTTGAAAAGAGCAGCTTTTATTTCAGTTTCAGAGAAGGGTCTCGCACAAAGTTTCATTGTCATCATCAGACCTGGGGTTGTAATGATTAGCCCAAAGAGTTTGATTGAGATGGATATTTTGTTGTGGTACAGGTCCAAACGACTCACCGTAGTATTCAGTAGCATGTTTGAGAAGGTTGTCATCTCCTTCAATTATTTCTCCATCCTTTTCCAAAGTTATAATTGAGTTTTTTCTTTTTCTACCATTAGCACATCTATGAAAGTATTCCAAGATATCTTGTCTCCTTTCGAGGAGCCATGACTCATGGCTTCTTTGGATCCAATAAATCTCTTCTTGCTCTAGGAGTTTCAAATTTTCACATAGGACTTCATGCTTCCTTAGGACTTGTTCTTTGGTAAGATCGGTTTGCTCTTCCAATTCTTCTAAATCAATTATTTCTTGTTGAATTTCCTTTCTTTTTCTTTTAAATTCTCCTTCTTTGGTTGAATCTCCGGCCTTTGAAGAATTGTTTAAACAACTTCAGCTTTTCGTACCTTGTCGAGGCTGATTTGGCCCTACAAGGTTTTAACCAAATTTTTTCCACTAAAGGGATAAAATCTGGGTTGGAGAGCCGATTGAGATCAAATTTGAATTGTATATGGTTTAGTTTCTTTGGAGATCCACACATCGGAATAAGTGGATTATGATCGAGATTTCTCTAGGAAGCTTCTTGATCAAAGCATGAGGAAAAATATCTTCCCATGTTTTGTTCATTAAGACTCTATCAAGTTTGACAAGTGTTGGTGGGTCCCGATTGTTAGTCCATGTATATAGACCCCCATTCATAATTAATTCTCTCAACTCGAAGAAATGTATAATGGAGTTAAAGCTTTTTCGAATGCTTAGAAATTTTCTTACAATTTTTTTTTTTCCTTTGAGTATCCGATTAGATTGAAATCCCTCCTATAATGTAGGGGTCAATATAGTCATCACAGGAATCTTGCTAATTCAGCAAGGAATTGGAATTTAAAGTCTTCTGAGCAGTCCCATAAACCACTAGAAGGTTCCATTTTGCTTTTGTCAATTTATCCCACAGATTGAGCTGAAGAATAAAATCTCCTTTCTGAATGAGCTAACATCAAATCTGTTTGAATTTGCACCTACTACAATGCCTCCAGATTTTCCTTTAGAGGGTATCCATTCCCAGTCAAAATCTTGACTAAAATCAAATTTTTTCAACAAGGAAGGCTCACAATCTGAGACCATTGTTTCTTGTAGACCAATGAAGTCGAAGTGGTATTGATGGATCAGATTATTAAGATATGTAGAGACCCCTGTTTTTCGAAGGCCTCTACAGTTCCAAAATAATCCATGTAACATTTATTTTTTTTTCTTTCTTTTCTTTTTGTCATGGATAAGGGATGAATAAATTGATCATCCTTATCCTCCTTGGACAAGCAAGGAATTCCCTTGTCTTGTCTCCCTTTTTTTTTTTTTGCCAATCTTTGGAGAAATTTTAATTCTTCTTGTCCCCTTTTTTTCAATACCTTTTACCTGAGGTAATACAACACTCTCATTATCTGAATGAGTGTCTTGTAACCATTCAATGAGTCAAAGGAGCAAGGTGTAATCATGACTCGAATTTAAAGGTGGAACAAAAACAAGAGGAGAGATCTAGCTTGCTAACTGGGTGGTTTACCTGAGTACGCATGATGGATGGATTGGATCGAGGTCAATTCCGCCTTGGTGGATTATTTGTGCGTATATCTTGAGGAATTAATAATGCTGCTGCAACCTCCGCTTCATTTTGGAAGGGAATGGTCAATGCACACCGATGCCAAAGACCAGCAGACCGATCCCATTTCGATTATAATATGGAGTCTAACCCATCGATCATTCCATCCGTCTGACCTGATCAACACACAAACATGAAACTACTCACTCAATTGCGAAATATAACAGCTCTTCAGTTTTTCTATATCAAATTACCTTCAATTTATTTGACCAATTTTGCAGAGTAATATAAAACCTTAACTTCTATTACATCAAAAGGGTACGTTACGAAAATACATTTCACAATAATATGTCTAAGTTGGAAGCTTAATTATTTTATATTCAAATAATGAATATTTTTGCTCTTCTTTCTAGAATTTTTTTTTATGACAATTTGAGTTAGAACAACTAAAAATACATCATATTGCACAACAGAAGGGGTATTTAATTAGAACATATAAATTATACATGTATATGTAGGGTCACATGCATCTTAAATTTTATGCCACATACGTATGATGTATCCACCTCTCCAAATCATTTGGTTTCCATGATGGGCAAAAAGCTACATGCAGCATGGCAGCAGACAAGATGAACTTGAACTTGCGCTGGAAGGATCTAGTAATTAAATTGCATACCTAGGTCATATATTTAATTGGCATGCAGTACAGTAGCAGGGCATATATTTATATATTTTAAACAAATAGGCAGCAGGAAATTAGTTGTCTTTTCCTTGAATATAGCAGGAGATATGTATAGAAAGCCGAACAGATCAAAGCAAAGATTGCATGTAATTTCAAATTAGTTGTTTTTCCCATGATCGATTATGAGCGAGTTATTACATACATTGTAGATCCAACAATTAATTAAATTACATACCTCGGTTATGTTGAATTTGCTAGCTTGCAGCAGCAGGATATTGAAGCCAAACAGATGGAACCGACGATTGAGAGTTTTTTCTAGGGCAACGATGATTGAGAGAGTGTTGTGCTTGTGTGCGTTTGTGAGGGTCGTCTGAGGAGGGAGAGTCTAGACAGAAGCAAAGTAGCTGTTGGTGGTAGTCCACACAAACTTTGCTTTGTGGCCAAATGTTCTGATAAACTTTTCTTTTTGTGTGTGTAGTATGCTCATCAGAGATGTGATTCTTTGCTTATTGGGTGAGTGAAAAGCAAACAAAAGTCGATTCTTTGCTTGGAACCAGCTAACTGGCCACTGCAGTTTTTCAAAAGATAAAGATTAAGGCATGCTGGTAATAAGTAGCAAGATAGGTCTCCTTTTCTTCCTCGTTATGTGCCTGAGAGGCCTAGAGGGTAATTGAGTACACTATCCTTTTATTTTGCTGCCTTGTGAGGAACTCAAAGGGAGCAAAGTTAGGGAATCCAATGTACATACTCCCTGCATATCCAGAAAACTTGGTTTTCTAGAATTCAAAAAATGCCTCAGAAAACTTAATGTGTTTTAGCTTTTGGATAATATAGATTAGGTTGGTCAACTTGAGATTGTGATCTGCATGTTTCCATATACTAGAGGGATTCCGCAAGCGTTGCGGGTAGGAAGGGGTATTGTTAAAGGATTGAATTGTAATAACTAAGAAATCTGATCACAATTAGCTATTGATGAGAATTACTTTGTGCAGGTTAGAAAAAGAGTTAGTAACCAAGAACTTAAATGTATGAAACAGAGTATATACTTATTGGCATAAAGATATTTAATCTTATGTTTAAACTCAAGCTAAACCAATATCGAATAGGAATAGTTAGATATGTTGGACGGGTGACAACTTTACGGTAATGTAATAAAACATATATAATAATTTATTCGAGGAAATACTTGGTAGATGATTTAACCCCTTTAACCGTCCTTCACAGCGTCATATCCCCTGCTTGGCGTTGCCACGAAGTATGAAGGAGAAATCTATAAGTTAGAATATTACTATCACCCTCCTATTCTTTTTCTTTCCTTTTTTCCCCCTTTTTCCATTCTCTCTTTTTTTTTATTTTTTACTTTACTCTATACCAACTATCATCAGTGGGGCCCACCTGTAGTTTTATTAAAATATATTCATATGAGATCTTGTTTTGACGGATTTATTAAAAAGAAATTCAATGGTGTAATCGAATTTAATTTGATTTTTGGTTTGTGAGTTATAACATTTTTTTAGTTAGTTCAAACAATAGGGCCTGCCACTGGATATCATGGGCTTAGTGAGACCGCTGAGGTGGCATGCTTGCATGTTGAGAGAACTCGCTAGTGGTGGTTCTCTACATAGGTGTAGTAGATTCCCTTCAACGAAAGTTTTTTTCCTAATTAGGGTGGTCCACCTTCAATAAATAGGGATATGTGAGTAATTTCTCTTCATCTTCAATAAAAGAATGGTTTGAAGGGTCCAAGCTAATATAATCTCACAAATTAATACCGCTGGTCTACACTGAGTCACAGTCGTAACAAGCGAGATTCAACTCAGGTTTATTTTGTGCAATTGCAATACAAGGGTAGATCAGTCGCCTAATAGTAAGGCAAATTTTTTTTTGAATAAAATAGGAGGGGGGTGCCCCTACTGTGCTTTTATTGAACAAAAGAAGTTCTTACAGGGTAACATTAAGAAACAAAGAAAGATATAAAGAAAATAAAGAAAATTACACAAAGAGCTCTATCCATGGAACTAAGTGAGGTTGGAGGGAAGCTTTAGCTCTTAGTTTAACTAGAGCTAATTCTTGTCTGAAAACTTTCTTCACCGCCATCAGACTATGGGTAAATGCCTGAAGATTAAATCGTTCTTGGCCGACCAGATTGCCCAGAGCATAGCAGAGATAACTTCAAAAGCAGCCGGGCTATGGAGAATTGTCCTGAAAGAAATTAAAGAGTCCACCAAATTTGGTTGGATAGCAACTGCCAGGCCTAGAAGGTTCCAGCAAGACATAGCAAAGGGGCAATGTAAGAATAGATGCTCAAGACTTTCTTCCACTCCTAAGTGACAGAGGACACAATCATAACTTTCAAGTGACATGTTTTCCTTTTTAACAACTCTCTGGTGCTTAGACGGTCCTTGAAGACTAACAAAAGGAAGAATTTTCTATTAGGTTGGCAAGCTGATTTCCATAGCCACTTGTAAATTGGAGAAACTTGAATATGACCCATTATCTGAGAGAGTAAGCTTGTTTTGAGGAGAAGATTGCAGTGCCCCAAATATAAGACCAACAGTCATGCCCAGGTAAATCAACAAGGTTTTGCAAAATAATCTCCAGCTGTTGTAGTTGATCAAAAGCCTCTGAGGATAGGGGAGATGGAAGAGTTCAGTAATATCTTCAGTTTCCAAGAAATCCTTGACTGAAATATTTGGGTTCTTAGTGAAGGAGAAAAGTTGAGGCAAAGAGAGCTGAAGCAGATTATTGTTTCAGACATCAGACCAAAAGAGGCAAGAAGCACCATCATGAATTGTGGCAGAGGCAATGCCCTTAAAGGTGATCAAAGATTTGCAAATATCTCTCCACCAAAAAGAACCTTTGCTGTGTAGACCAGGTAGAGAACCATTATTATAGTGAGTGCTACAAACAAGCTGAACCCATGGAATTGGTTGATTATTGAAGAACTTGTGAAGTTGTTTTAAGAGTAAGGCAGATTATTGGCAATCGCTACTTTAATTCCTTCCTTCCATCGTACTGTATGGAGGCTCCTGATTAGCTGAACACTGGAGGTGTTCAGTAAAAAACACGCACACACACCGGAGGTGGAAGGCCAAAAATTTCTTGTCGTTTTACATGTTTTAGATGCCATTGGGCGTATATTGTAGTGCACCGTATTTTTGTTTTGTCCAAAATACTCCTCTGTTTCTTCCTCTCACAAACACAAACACACGCACACCATCACACTCATCTTCATTCTTTTTCCTTCCCCATCTACTTTCTAATCTGCGGGCCGTGCATGGCACGACAACATGGACACTGCGAGTGTTGTGTGGTACAAAGGCCGCTCAGTATGGCAGGGTGGTAGCGCGAAGGACACACGTGCAACAACCATGAGGCTGTCGTACACATAGTTTTGAGGCATTTCAAAGGCCAAATGTGGCGGAATGGTGCTTGCCATGTCGAGGATGACGACAACAGTTGTCTGTACAAGCCGGAGTTCAGGATGAATGGTGGTGGATTTGGGATGCAGGTATCTGCGGTGGCAAAAGGAGGCTAGAACAGGTATCAGCGGTGGCAAAAGGAGGCTAGAACAAGGGTGCATGTGCAGTGTTCGAGTGAAGGCTTCTGTGTGTCGGTTCTTTTGGTATGATAACGTTGTACGATAGTGGTGTTGGCGAAGTTGGCAAGAGTGGCCAGAGCAGAAGGAGGTGGACAGCAGAAGGCTTTGCTAAGGTGACCTGCAAGGTAAAGTTGGTTGTTTTGGTACATGGATCGGAGGTCTTCGGATGGCTGTAGGAAGCCTCGCTTGATATTGCTACCATCTTCGATGAAGCGAAAATGTTATTGAGAGCTGCGACCTGTATGGCAAAGGTTGGGTTGATGTGGGACATCGTCGGTGACAACGGCACAAGCGAGGGCAATAGTGTGTTTGGCTAGACGGCTCTATCTTTCAGGTGATGCTGTAATCACCTTGTAATTGTCTCACATACAATGGGGCCGATTTTTTGGGTCAATATAAAATATAATCAGGTGGGGAATGCCTCCTCCCCAGGGGGCTGCTAGGCGCCGACCACCCCTAGGTGGGCCTCGGCCCAGCCCACGTACCGGCCTGCTTCCTCCTCGTGCGTGGCCGCGCCGGTGCGACCCCCGCCGCCCCGCCGTCCCGGCCCCCGCCGCGGCGCTAGGGCTCGCGGGAGGGCTCGCGGGAGCTCAGGGCGAGCCCTAAGCGCGCGCCGCTGGCGGCCCCTTCTTCCCCTCCCCCCCGCTGCTTCCGCCACGCCACCTTCTCCTCGACTCCGGCGAGCTCAGGTCCTCGAGCGCCACCATGGCTGACCTCGGCGCCCCGCCGCCTACCCATACCCACCGTATGGGTCCGGCCCTGGCCCGGCTCGGCGGCGCCCCCGCGGCCGGGCTCACCGCCCCACCGCCGCCGTGTCGGCCCCGCGGCCGGGCCCGGCGCCGGCGGATTCTAGAGCCGGGGGAGGAATGGAGGGGAGCTCGCCGAACCCTAAAGTCGCGGGAGGTGGCCGGAGAATCTCGTCGGGACGGCGACGAGGGCGAGGAAGACGACGGAGGCGAGCCGTCGCAGGCGGAAGACGTCTTGGGCCAAAAGGCCACGCCAAAGTGCTGGGCCGGCCCACCCAAGGGGTGGTCGGCGCCCCCTACCTGTTTTTAGATGCTCTCTAGTTATTGTGGTTTGCAGCTAGCTTGTTCATGACCATACGACCTTGATGAGTCGCTGCAACGATTGTTTGCAAGGTAAATTCATGTTGTAGCTGTTTTTTTTATTATGATAAGAAAGGCTACTTTATTTGAAGAAGCTGTAACAAAATATTTCACATGACAACGTTTTTGCTTGACGTGTTGTTTTATTTCAGACTTTAGAGACCTTATATATAAACGGGCCGGGTATTGAAAATTCCCTCAAACTTTAGCTTATTCTCCAATAATATGGCACGTATGCAGTGTCGTTTGAAAAATTCCCAAATTGATTTCTTTATTACTTTATATAATCGACGCCCAATTCACTGGCATACCGATATATATTGACCCAAGCTCATGGAGTTGCAAATAACCAAGCTTCTAAGCCAATAACCAAGCTCGTGGAGTTGGGGCGAGACCGGCAGCTAGGCAGGGACGACGAAGCTAACCCTATCCCTAGCTATGAGGTCGTCATCGTCTTCCGTCTTGATCAAGAAGGCGATCGTGGCATCAGCCTGGTTGTTGGCCGTGCTACTTGTCGGAGCCGGAGCTGCAGCAGGACGCGCGTTGCAGCCGGGCCGGACGGGCGAGGGGTGCGCGGGCGCCAAGGACATCGTCATCTACCAGGCAAAGGCGCAGTCGCTGCCAAGCGGGGTGCCGGCGTACAAGGTGGACGTGGTGAACCAGTGCGCCGGCGACCAGCAGGAGTGCGCGATCGCGGGCATCCACGTGCGCTGCAGCTTCTTCAGCTCGGTGAGCCTGGTGGACCCTCGCAAGTTCCGGCGCCTGCGCCACGACAACTGCCTCGTCAACGACGGCCGGCCGCTGCTCGGCGGCGAGATCATCTCCTTCGAGTACGCCAACTCGTTCCCGTACAAGCTACCCGTCAGCGCCGCCACCTGCGTCCGTCCGTAGCCTAATAAATAGCCTTGCGGCACCCTCATGCATGCATGGCTCCGTCAGCATGCAATGCAGCACCACGAGTATTTTTTATTATATATATATATAGCTTAGGAACACAAGTCAGTCAGTCAGTTGCAGTAGTAGGACACAGTGTAATACTCCAGTAGTAGCAGCTTGTGGTTTTGGGTGATTTCGATCGTTGGCTTTGATCGGTCACACCGTAATTTTGGAAGTTATATAAGGCTTTATTACAAACACTTGGATTATTAAGCACTTCTCTTAATCTCTGATCAGATTGGACACGATTAGGTCAGTGAATCACATATATTCATGTGCAGGTGTTGCTTTGGGCAAAGTGTGGTCGATGATGGACTTAAACTAGGTTTTAAAAAAATATACTACACCCTTAAAGTCGTAGAAGTCTGAGGTTCCGTCCCTAGACTCATTTCACTGTAGTTTCTACAGTACCCAACCTCACTACCAGAAAATGGAATTGCCTTGGCGGCCAATAATTTTCTTGAGTGCCAAAAATCAAACCGCCAAAGGAAAAAAGCAGTTTCTTGGCGGTCCTACACCCCACTCAAGGAAACATATATTCCTTGGCGGTTTTCAACCACCGCCAAGAAAATGACTCATTTCCTTGGGTGTTGTTCTTAACCGCCAAAAAAAAAATACCCATTTCCTTGGGGGTTATTGATTTTTCTTGGAGGTCGGCACCCAAGGAAATGCTTATGAGTATTTTGGTGTCTCCGACTAAAAAAAAAACAATAATATCTTTAAGGTGTCTAAAAATCCTAAAATTTGGCATGAGATCATAACATGGTTATATTATCTTGCCATAAATTTTTCAAATCAAAATTAACAATGTATAGTACCATTTTGCTTAAAATTTTCACAACTCCATACATCTCTCATATAGTTATACACTATGTGAGTGATATATCTATTTGGTAACAATGTATAACTACACTTTTGTTTAAATAATTTCATTTTTTTATACAATGATTATACATCCAAATCATGTTGTCATGCAAGTTTGTAGAATTTTCTAACAAAGTTTTGATATTATTATGTATTATCTTGTGATAGTTTGGTGACAAAACTATAAATCATCTCTATCAAATAAATAATTTTTTGGTCTAACTCCAATATATTGGACCTAAATGAATTGTATGATCCAAAATAAAAATGTTATGAATTTTTTTGCATCTAACTAGAGGTACATCCAAATATTATCTATTTATCCGATAATAGAAAAACAAACAATAAATCATTATAAAGGACAAAACAATTTCGTATTTGGCCCATTGACAGTTCGGCCCATCTCAGCCCACATTACAGCAGACTTGTTTTTCACGGTCGGATCAACATCCAAGGGCTGATCCATCTTCCAAACCCTAGTCACCCTCACTTCAGCTTATCTTTTCCCTCCGGCTGCCTCCCAAGTCCCACCGCCGTCTTTTCCCGTTCTCAGTCCCATCCCCGCGCCGCCGGCCGCTGCTTCAGGGAATCCACTCCTCCCGACCTCCACTCCGCCCCCTAACCCTTTCTACTCCGGCATCCCTCTAAACCACTGGAGGTGACGTGCGCTCGGATTCCGGTGGTCAGGCGCAGGAGACCGCGTGCCTCGCGGGGCATGACCGCGTGACCTGCACGGCGGCGAGCGTTGGGCTTGGTAGCGCTGGCGTGGTGGCGTGGTGCGGCCTCTTCCTCCTCCCCAAGCGGCGGCGCACGGTGGGACGGCTTCGCGGCGACCTCGAGCGTGAGCAGCGTCGATCCGGCGTCCCGGCGCGGATGCAGCCTCGATCCGGCTGCGAGCGAGCAGATCGGGTAGCTGACGAACTTTTCCGTCGTCGACGTGCTCAGGGCGGCCGGATCCATCGGCGGCACTCTCCTGGAGGCTGGATCCTTCAGCGTCTCTCCCCTGGAGGCTCGATCCGTCAGCGTCTCTCCCATGGAGGTTCGCTACTAAACTAATTTTAGTTTTACAAGTTATTGCACCCAATGTTTATTTCTCTCGAAGACAGTTAACAGCTATGATGCCTCGAGTCTTGGCTTTGGCGTTGATTTTTCTATTTTGATCTAAGTTTGTACTGATGCTGTCTACTGCATTAAGATAGTGGGTTCTCAGTCACAGGCCTTCATATCTCATCATATCATAAAAGCAGAGAAGTCACCACTGTACCTTTGCCACCTGAAATAGGTCCACCAGCTTATTTCTTGCTCTTAAAAATGCATTGTGCATACTTTTAGTGTAGATAAGATAATAGACAAAGCATAATGAAATGCTGGCATGTAATAATTTTTTTTTGTGCCATGGGCAAGTTGCTGAGGTTGATGCTACCCAACTTTTGAGCCATTCTGATCTCTTCTTATATAATCACTTCTGCTTTTGCATATTGGTTTTGGTGAAGGTCACAGTTGGTCCAAGCAATGCCCAAAGCGAGAGCGTGGAATTCCATAGTGAATGAATCTTAGTTTAGGCAACTGTAACTAGTAATAACAAGGCAAACAATACAATTATACAAAGACATGATGAGCTGGTACTGAACATGTTGATATCGCTTTCTGTCCCTATAATTGAAAGTTAAATAATACAGTTAGTAATGTGAATCCCCTTTAATTTTGCGAGGACTTGATAATCCAAGTTGTGCAGACTTCTTAGTACATCCCCAAAGTTTTTCATTTGAAATCCAATGTTTTTATTTCATGAGCTGCTGCATATTTTCAGTTGTTCACTATTTTTCCTGCAGGTATTCTGGCACCAAATATGTGACTTTGGAAAAGAAGATAGTGCTGGGGGTTTGACATGAGCTCTACATGGCAGGGAACATTATGGCTACCACTGCTGGAGAAGTAGCTGCTTAGCCAAGGTAATCACTTGTTGGCTATGTTCTTAGGCATGCTTTTTCCCTATGAGGAAGTAAAATTCCTGAAGTTAAGGATTCTTTCTTGCTAATTGAGTATAGCAGTTAGACAATTGAGGCCAGAATCTCATTGAAGCTTGCAAGTATTAAGACCTAGACTACTATATATTAATAGTTTTTTTTTTTTTCTAAACCATATCCATGTTGGCAGCTGATTAAGACCTAGACTATATATATTAATAGTTTTTTTTTTTCTGAACCTTTTATGCATGCTGTAACTTTAACTTTATCGTTTGCACATCTCAAGAGACCAAAACAAATAGTTACTTTATAAGTTTTGTATGGACATCTTGTAGGGCACTGAAGGTGGAGAACGACACTGTAACATTATTTTTAGATAGATTGGATTGTAAGCTGTGAAGTACCTTATTGTTGGTTGGTGGAATTACTTCCTCTTGTCTCCATTTATTGGTCCAATAAAATAGTTGATATTTTTCTAGAATAAATAGTTGTCCACCGAGGATATATAGTCGGTTTTGAACTTTTGATCCAGTTCTCCTGTCCATCTTATCATGTGGTCCTTGCAGGGGACTGCCTATGCAAGGTGAAGGTGGGGTTTGCAGGCTGTTGTGTGCAGCATACACCGTTTAGTCCATGCCAACTGATCCATAACATAGGAGGCTAGAGAAGGGAGCTCGACCAATTGCTGAACATGATGTGTTTCATGACATAGGAGTTAGTTATAATGTGTGGACTTGTTTGTAAGCATTTTGGAAACTATAAGTCACTTGTTTGTTATAATGTGTGGACCATGTAAGCATGAACGATAAATGCAT
The DNA here is from genome assembly GCA_015847255.1 of Hyparrhenia diplandra. Classification (NCBI taxonomy): domain Eukaryota; kingdom Viridiplantae; phylum Streptophyta; class Magnoliopsida; order Poales; family Poaceae; genus Hyparrhenia; species Hyparrhenia diplandra. The sequence continues at coordinate 200,229 of JADLZK010006656.1, forward strand.
TTGTAATATTCTTATGAATGTTAATGCCAATATAATGTCTGGTTTCAATAACAAAATGTCTACACGCATGTCATAATGTGTCAATTGAGAATAGTGACTGCATACTAGAATATATTGATTATAGCAATTATTTTTTTATTGACGGTATGGATTTCCTTGGGGCCGGCCCTCAAGGAAACAAAAATTAACTTAGCGGTTAATGGCCCTCAAGAAAACTACTTTCCTTGGCGGCAATTGACCCTCAAGAAAATTACTTTTCTTGGCGGTTGCAACATTTCCTTGACCATTTGGCAAATTAAGTCGGGTTGCACTTTCCTTGGCGGTCGGCCTCCATGAAATCATCCTTGACTGGCCAAAACCGCCAAGGAAACTAATTTTCCTTACCCCTATTCTTGAGTGCCTTTGCTTGACGGTTTGCAGAAAGGATCATTTCCTGGCGGCGGTTTTACCCCTATCCTGGCGGTTTTTAGCGACTCCGCCGCGGTCGTGATTCTGGTAGCTGAGCCGTCCGATCTCCCTTCCCTTCGCTGTAACCGTCCAGCTGTCCACGTTCTCGAAACAGCGGCCCCTTTCTTCCGGACTCACGCCTCTTCTCCGCCACGGACACGGATTCAGTGCCTTACTGAAGGCAAGTCACGGCGTACCGTGCGACCCTTTATCCACCGTCCAAGTACATCCAATGGCTCAAAACACTTCAAATTAAAATAGAAAGGCACCCAATTTTTCCGGACGGACGCGGGAGCGACGGCCACATTCCCGCGCGGCCGCGCCGGACTCTCGCCGTCCCACGCCGCCTGCTGACCTCCCCCGCCGCCGCGGGCCTTGCCCGTGGCCGTCTGCCACCCGCCCGAACGTGACCCTGCTGACTCGCGTGTTGAGGTCGGCAGCTTCCCTCCACCTCACTCGCCGCCCGCCCGAACGTGGACCTGCTGGCCTCACTCGCTGCCGTCGGCCACCTTGTTCGTGCGTCACCTCCACTCCAACAGCCTCCCGCGACCCCGCCGGCCTCCTCACGCGTCGCCGCCTGCCCGTGGTGCAGCCCGCCGCCGTGGGAGACGAATCCCCTGCTGACGACCACTAAATCTAGGTAAGGGTTTTCTTTTCTATGGTATTTACTAATGCAAAATAGAATAGTTTTCTTTTCTATGGTATTTACTAATGCAAAATAGAATAGTTTTCTTTTCTATGGTATTTACTAATGCAAAATAGAATGAAGTCATATACGAAAATGCTTCCAAATTTTTAGTCTGACAAAAAAATGGTTAATTTCCTTGGTTTCATTATAGGATGAGTTGTGAAAGTTTAGATTCTGAGTTGTGGAAGGGGATGGCAGAAGCTGATAAGAATGTACCTAAAATTGGCTTGAGGTTCAGAAATCCTGATGAGGCTTGGCTATTTTGGGTGGCCTATGGTGGCCGTACAGGATTTGATGTGAGAAAAAGGTACTCAAATAAAAGCAAATTCGATGGTCAAGTTACTTCGTGCAGATATGTATGTGCCAACGAAGGTTATCGGAGGAAAGGGCAAACTGATCATGTGACTAAGTGTTTTAGAGCTGAAACAAGAACTAATTGCAATGCTCGGATGACTCTTTCATTGGATAGAGAGAAAGGAGATTACGAAGTCACAGACCTTATGCTTGAACACAACCACTTGCTTCACTTGCCGGAAACTCGACACTTGATGACATCACAAAGGAAGATTTCAGAATTGCAAGCTTTTGAAATTGAGACTGCTGATGATTTTAGAATTAGGCCAAAAGCTGCACACGCGTCAAGTTGGTGGATCCCTCAACCTTAGCTACACTTGTCGTGACCGCAAAAATTATTTGAAGACCAAGCGACAGAGAGAGTTGGCTTTTGGACAAGCCTGGTAGTATGTTGAAATATTTTCGTGACAAGATCTCTCGAGAACCCATCATTCCAATATGCCTTGCGATTAGATTGTAATGAGCATATAACCAATATATTCTGGGCTGATGCAAAAATGATCCTTGATTATGCATACTTTGGTGATGCTGTGACATTTGACACAACTTTTGGCACAAATAAAGAATATCGACTGTTTGGTGTTTTCCTTGGGCTCAATCAGAGAAACAACTATATTTGGTGCTGCAATTCTCTTTGATGAAACTGAAGACTCATTTACATGGCTCTTTGAGACGTTTCTAGCAGCCCATAATGGCAAATAACCCAAAACTATTTATACTGATCAAGACACAGCTATGGGAAAAGCTATACAGAATGTATTCACCGAATCATATCATGGGTTGTGCACATTTCATATAATGCAGAATGCCATCAAACATTTATCTCAAGTGAAGGGCCAGGAAGAAGAAGAAGAAGAAGAAGAGGGTGGAGAAGAACAGGATGAACAAGACAAGATTCTCATTGATTTTAGTGCTTGCATGTATGGGTATGAGGACAAGATATTATTTGAACAAGCATTTGACACAATGAGATCTAAAGTGCAGAAGCAAACCTGGTTAGATAGTATCTACAAGGTCAGAGAAAAATGGGCTGAATGTTATATGAGAGATGTCTTTAGTTTGGGAGTGAGAAGTACACAACTTAGTGAGAGCTTCAACAATGCATTAAAGAACCATTTGAAATCAGATTTTGATATTGTTCGATTTTTGAAGCACTTTGAGAGGACCGTGGAAGAAAAAAAAAGTAGGGAACTGGAATCTGAATTTGAGGCAAGGAAAAGGCTACCAAGAAGACTAATGTACACACCTATGTTGGTGCAAGCAAGCAAGTTTACACTCCGGTTATATTTGAAGCTTTCCAAAGTGAATATGAAAGGTCTATGGCTGCATGCGCTAGAGTGTTGGATGAAGATAACAAATATGTTGTTTCCATTGGGAGTTTGCATGGTAATCTGAGTTATGAGGATGAGCGCATAGTGACGGTGATCCTTTGAACCAAACAACTTCATGTAGTTGTGGAATGTTCAATAGGACAGGAATATTGTGTGCACATGGGCTAAAAGTTCTTGATTTGATGAATGTAAAGATATTGCCAACACACTATGTGTTAAAGAGATGGACTAGAGAAGCCTGCAGTGGAAGTATCCAAGATAGAGAAGGAAGAAATGTGGTAGAAAATCCAAACTTGAAGCTCAACTTCAGTACAAGTCTCTATGCTATAAATTTCAGAATTTGGCATATAAAGCGGCTAGCTTTCCAGAATGTTGTTTGCTATTAGACAATGGACTTGATTGCCTTGGTACACAGTTGGAGGATAAACTCAATGCATGTACTGGAGTTGTGATTGAAAACCCATGTGATGTCAAGGAAAATGTGAACCCAAATGTGCAGGAAATAGATGCCCTTAGCGCTGCACAGATGAAGAAAAAGGAAGTTCAGCCAAAGAAATTAAGGAGAAAGAGAACTTGGTTAGATAAGTTGCATAAGGTGAAGCGTAAACCAGCCAAATCTGCTGTACCATCAAAGAAGAAAGCAAAAGTATGTTGTAATTGCAATCTGAACATTTCTATATGTTGTCATTGTAATATAAATATTGACATTTCTTTAAGTTGCTGCTCATCCTGTACTAATTATTTACAATTTTTGGCAGCAAAAAAGGGGAAAAGGTGGTGCAGAGCCTCAAGTAGAAGGAAAACATGATAGCCAGACCAAAGGAGAAATCGAGCTTCAAGAGTATGCTGTCATTGACAGTTTCACTCAGCTCATAACAGCTCCAAATATGGCAAATTTGGCCCTTCAAGATCTGTTCTAGCTTCTATTAGTTGGTTACGTAGTATTCTGGGCAGGGCTAACTAAGTATTTTGTGGCCTAAGTGTATATTTTGCGGCCCAAATATAGTATTTTAGATAGGGCTAATTAAGTATTTTGCGGCCTAAGTATATATTTTGCGGCCCAAATATAGTAGGAGGAACAACTATTGGAAGTAGTTGATGGAAGCTTAAGTAGCTGCTAGATTTAACTAATTTGTATGCACTGGATCAGTGGCTTTGAAAATGCAATGAACTGTTATGTATTGTCTGAAATGCTAAGATTGGGTTTGGTCTTGTTTCTGTGGCTGGATGCTGAAGGTAAGGTACGCCGTGACTTGCCTTCAGTAAGGCACTGAATCCATGTCCCGACGGAGGATGCCTGCCCCCGCCGCCATGTCCTCCCCACCGCCTGCCTCCCCCTTCTCCTTTTACCCTGCTCGCGCGGCGCCACCTACGCTTCTCCCTGCCTCCCTCCATCGGATCATCACGGCTCCCTCCAGCGCCCCTCGCTCAGCCGCCTCCGCTCGGCGTCATTACCGGCCCAGACCGTGCGGTCTCCCGGCGCGTCACCCGTGCCACCTGTCCTACCGCCGCCGCGGGACGTGCCCTACGGCTGGCGGTCGCTGTACCTGCGTCCTAGGGATCGCCGGCCTCATGCACGCTGCCTCCTCCCCGTGTCCTAGGCCTCCGTGTCGTCCGCTCCACGAAGGATTTTAGTATTAGCTGATTCGGATTGGTGAGAAGACATACTTGGCTTCGCCAAGGATTATTTAATATATGGTTTCCTTACTTACTGATGATTCATAATTTTTCATATAATGCCAGCAGCCACATTGCAGCGGAACTATATTTATTTAAGAAATAATTGCATCAACAAATGTGTCTGATATATCCCCAAATACAAGAGCAGTGTGATGGAGGTACGCTAATTTTTGGTACACTTCTCCATTTGTCCTTATGCTTTCTTCAATATCCTGAATATGATCGAAGACATGTTTGCAAAATAGTTACATCTTAAATGAATAAAAGATTTGTGTTATTGGGAAAGCAATTCTTCCTGGTGATGGCTACAGTTAATACTTTATGTCCTGTATTGGTTATCGGTAAAGCATTTACTAGATAGTCACATTAGTTTACATTCTCTAGGAACAGAGTAGTGGCACTATATGGAAGAGATTTATATTCTCTAGGAACAGAGTAGTGGCACTATATGGAAGAGATTTATATTTTTTTGATCGAACCGGTCGGGAGTCCCCGACCTTTTTTTTTAATTAAATGGAAGAATGGGTACAAGTGAAAAAAATTACAAGGCAACTAGGCCCAACAGAGAAAACAAAAGAAACTAGTCAACTGTAGTTTGATCTCCAGGTATCTAATTTTACAGCTTTAACACCTTTGGCCTTGATACAAACCAAGCCAAATTCTTCCAAAAAGATTCTTTTCCATTCTTCAACTTCATTGCGACCATTGTCAAAGATTACCTTGTTCCTTGTTTTCCAGATTGACCAGCAGGCACAGATCACTATTTCTCTGAAGATCACATTTCCAAACGACTGTTTAGATTGCACAAACATAGAGAAAAGGGTCTAAGCTGGTATCCCATTGAATATTTAGGCTATCCCAGCATTCTTTGCTGAAGGGGCATTGAAAAAATAGATGGAAATAGTTTTCTTCAGCATCCACATTGCACAATTGACATCTATAGGTTGGAAGGTGCATGTTTTTCTTTTCAACATATTTCTGGTATTCAACCTGTCTCTGACCAGCAGCCAAAAGAAAAATTTTTGATTGCCAAGGTTGCTTGCCTTCCAAATCCATTTGAATATGGGAGAGGTTGGTCTTGTTTCTGAAGTCGCCTTGTATGCTTTTTTGCTGCTATAAACACTATTGCCCCAGGAGTAAATCCAAGAATCATTAGAATTATCATCGAGATCCAGATTTTCAATTATTTGATTTACCTCTTCTAGTTGTTGCATGGCAATGGGAGACAGAGTTGGTGTAAAGATCCTGCCAAAACTCTGATTTAGGAAGAACCTGATGCAACATTTTGGTTTTCTTGTGAAAGAAAATAATTGGGGATACTTATCCTTTAAGGCGACTTCAGAAATTTATATTCTCTAGAACAGAGAAGTGGCACTATATGGAAGAGATATATTTTATAGCAACAATGCAAAGGTTTGGTCGTTTATTCTAGCCCCTGTTCTTGTTAATTTGCACGTTGTTCTGACCAGAGCCAGGCTATGTGGGTTTTTGGTTGATACAAATATTTACCACGCCAAACTAAACAGCTGCTCCTTTACAGCAACATTAATTTGATTCTGTTTTATGCAGTGACACTTTAGTTCCATCCATAGAATGTCATTTTATTCATTGATCACCTATTCCTTTTTACCATTAAATTGCTCAACTGATAGCAATGAGTATAGGACTTACACGAACTTTTACCACAACAATGCAAGAGTTATCTGTTGCTGATAACGAAAGAAGTTCCATTCAAATTATTAATCTGAAGCCAGGAGGTTCAAGATTGGTAGCTGAGAAGATCTAAATATTTCCAGGAAATTGTCCGGTCATTATTATGCCAGTCACTGCAGGGTTCAGAAAGGGGCTGGACTGTCTTCCTATGATCTCCTTTTGATGGCACTCTCCGAAAATGGTAATGTGCATATGTTGGCACTGGAACTTTAATGGCAATGAGTGAATGACACTTTCCAAATAATTCCCCTTCAACCCTTCATTAATTTACTAAAAAGAGCAATACGTAATTAATGTTAAATATTTCCAAATTTCCAAGGATCCTTCTTTATGATGTTTCTGTGATTGCATAGTTTCATCCTTCTCTCTGAAATCTAAAGCATTTTTTCCTGACACTATTGCATTTTTAACACCATGGTCTTCATTACAATTTAAAATACTACCAAGTTTCAGTGGGCAGGGTTGAGAAAGGGGCTTCACTGTCTTCCTATGATCTCCTTTTGATGGCACTCTCCAAAAATGGTAATGTGCATATGTTGACACTGAAACTTTAATGGCAATGAGTGAATGACACTTTCCAAATAATTCCCCTTCAACCCTTCATTAATTTACTAAAAGATTCTCTCTGAACTGCATCTAAGCATATACTACTTCAAAATCGACAGATCACTCGGTGTTGCAACAGCTGCAATTGCTTAAACAGTTCCTAAAAGGCAAAACAAACAGAAATTTGGTTTCTAGAAAAGGTGAGCAATGCTTCATGACAATAAACAGATGTTGTACTTGGAACATCATTAGAGTTATCAGCATATTCTGAATTCAGTAGACCTATTATCTTTTACAGGCGATTGCATACATAGGAGATGATTTCATGATCCAATTATTTGGAAAGTACAAAGACATGGCCTTGGCTGTGAAAAGTCCGTGCCGTCTCAATATGGCTGCATGCCTGATCAAATTGAAGAGATTTTTTTTTTGCGAGAAAAATTGAAGAGATTTGATGAAGCTATTGCGCAGTGCAGCATTGTATGTTACTCTTCAACTTGCAGCCAAAGGGAATACCAATACAAGTCTTACTGTATTGCTTCATTTTTACTTTTCTTATGGTTTGTAATGAGTATGCAAACACTATATTGATTCCAGAAACCCACGTTCCTTAATGCTCCCAAATTTCTACTTATTTCCAGCTTCCCGCCCCGTGCGAAGCACGGGGTCTCTGCTAGTTTTTTATTATATATATATATAGCTTAGGAACACAAGTCAGTCAGTCAGTTGCAGTAGTAGGACACAGTGTAATACTCCAGTAGCTAGCCCTAGCAGCTTGTGGTTTTGGGTGATTTCGATCGTTGGCTTTGATCGGTCACACCGTAATTTTGGAAGTTATATAAGGCTTTATTACAAACACTTGGATTATTAAGCACTTCTCTTAATCTCTGATCAGATTGGACACGATTAGGTCAGTGAATCACATATATTCATGTGCAGGTGTTGCTTTGGGCAAAGTGTGGTCGATGATGGACTTAAACTAGGTTTTTAAAAAATGAGATCGGAGAGGGATAGGCCCCCCACCGTATTTCATTAAAAAGAAAGAGATTCTTCCCGACCGAACCATCCGAGTGTTTATTTGGCTAGGAGTAACCAACCTGAACCCAACATCCTTTGACAAGTATGAGGTTTCAGGACTAAGTTTAAGGAGGAGCTAAGGTGCTATTGGTCTAGTATATGTTGTACACGAGACATTCTGGCTAGAGATGTGTACGCGAACACGATCACCCTATGAGACGTACATGGGAGCTAGGAGATGTATGTATGTGCTACGGTGTGAATCTGACTGATATTTGTCTTAGCCGGTCTAGGTATTGCGCAAGCGTCCAATGGAAGTTGCACCTTGCACATGGTACGTGTGGGGCCAAATGCATGCAATGCATGGCGCATTGGCATGTTCGTTTGGCAAAGTCCGGTCGCACTAGTGCCTAAAACATTTTAGGTGGCGGGCAATTTTTATTAAATGTGGCGGGCAAGAGCGCCCATCACGGTTAGGAGGTCACGGTAAATACTGGCGTAACCGTGTGGCGTGCTACGATGCCCGTCGCGAGAAAATTGTTTGGAAAAAAAAAAAAAACAAATGGGCTTGGATCTGGGCTGCATGGGTCCTGGATACCGTCGCCGCATGGATCCTCCACAGCTCCAGCCCATTGGGCTGTCATTGTTCCTCTGGTCAATAGAGGGGGACCGGATCGGCCATCGCCGCCGTGGATCCGCCGGATCTAGTGTGGCCCCCGCGTCATCGTCTCGGCGTCGTCGTGGATCTGGCACCGGATCGATGGCCTCGTTGCAAATCGAGCCGCCTACAAAAGGGGGATTGATCGAGTGGGAGATGTGGAGTGAGAGGGAGAGGGAGATGGAGAGGAAGAGCCTCTGCGAGAAGCATGGAGTGCACCTCGTCTTCCACGCCGCCTCCGCTTGTCGGATCCGCCGCTGGCCGCCATCAAGAGACCCACCGGGCCTTGAGACCCTAGCGCCGCCGGGACGCCCACCGCCGCCGCCGACAAAGCCAGGCCGTGCGCCGCATGAGGCCACACCACCGGCCGCGACCGAGCGGCGAGAGGGAGAGCACTCGTGTCAAAGAGAGAGCGGGAGAGGGGAGAGGTGACTGCACCATCGAAGTCGCTCTATGTCGGGAGGGAGGGCGCCGCGGCAGGGCGTCGCTCGCCGCGGGGGAGAGGGAGGGGCGGCGTGTAGAGAGGCGGCGCTCGTTATTGGCTTTGAGAGAGAGAGAGAGAGAGAGAGGTGGAGCGGTGGGTAAGGGGTGTGATTGAGAACCCTAACCTACCAATTTATATGAAAACCGCAGGTAAATGACCTCAAATGGGCCGCCTACTAGGGCAAGATTTATGATGGGGGTTTTTTAATGGCACCCACCATGGAAAATCGATTTTCCATGGCGGGCACGTTAAGACGTCCCGCCACGGAATATATGTTATTGTCCATGGCGGATATATTAAGATGTCCGTCACGGAAAATAAATTAATAGTGGCGGGCGCACCGTGTGGCTGCTGACCGGGCCGGACCAACCATTAACCGTGGAGGGCAAAAGGTGTGCCCACCATGGAATTGGAGGGGTGTCATGCATAATAAATACTAGCCATTGCTGCCCGCCGCTGCGGTTGATGTGCTTAAACTCAAATCTATCGAATGACTGCGCGAGCACAACTTCCACATGCAGAAATATGCAGTGACACAGTGTCTCATAGATTTGAGTCGTCATGTCGTGGTCGTCGATAGACTTGCATGTTCTTTAAGTTACGCATCCCTGTTAGTGAATAAGGTTGTACTGTGGCTTTGAGCATCGTGCTCGCCCAATGTCACGTTTATCGTGTCTCACGCCTTTGGTACACTCTTTCGGCGTTTTTATCGGACCCCTGCCTTGTAGTCATATCAATTCCTTTATGTCTCGGCATACCGTTTATGTCGACGCACATAAACAATCCCGATGTGTTCTTATCGCTGGTTCTCACATCGGGTTCTCTCGGTGGACTCTACCATGCCGCTGCCCTTTTTTGCCTATAAATAGGGGCACCTATCCCTTACCAATCTCACTCCAGAGCCTTTTCGCTTGCCTAGCCCTTGCTTTTGTCCAAAGCTTCCCTCTCTTTTCGCCTTTGCAACCACCATCCACCAAAGATGGCAGAAGACTTGGTTAGCGACTCTTGCTGAACACCGAGGGTTTTCCCAAGGTTACGTACACCACCCTACAAGAGCTTGGAGTGAAGGAGCGCCGGTGTACCGAGGGTCGTGGTATGTGGAGCTTGGCAGCGAGCGATGTGAGGTCACCGTATACATTGGGAAGAGTGAGAAGTTCCCCAAAGCCACCGAGGCACGGTGTGTGACCGCAAGCGGGTTTCGCTTCATCGACACCTATCAAGCTGTGGCTCGCAAGGCCCTGCGACAGCTCTGCGGAATCTATGAAGAGCCCATTGCCCATACTCCCATGAGGTTCTTCCCTCCTCGGGACAAGAATCAGCTGGTTTGGGAGGCTCGCATGGCGGCCTTGCAACTTCGGGTGGTCGGTTGTGGTGCACCCGATGCATACTTGCTCGCTACGGATGAGCAAAGTATGACCGAGCAGGCCCTTGAGTTAAAGAAGTGTCTTCGTCGAGCTTAGGAGGCCTGAGATCTTCTCAAGGTTGCTCGAGGTACAGCTTTTTTGACGCATGCCGATACGGGCCGACGCAGAAAAGGCGTGTGTTTCTTTGCTCAGAGGACTTCTGAAGGCTAAAGACCAGCATGTCCGGGAGTTGAAGGATGCCTATCTTGTCACCGGGGACAAGCGTAGGGCAATTGTCATGGAAGGGTTGGAGCGCCCAATCTTGGAGGGAGTCCCTATACACACAACCGGAAGGAAGAGGGTTAGTTCCACGATGCCACCAAAGACCGCCATCATCAGAGATACCAGAAGAAGAGCCCTTGTTGCCCCTCACTCAGCCACCAAAGAAGAGGGCAGACGCCAAGGTGGAGCCCAGAAGGAAGTCGATGGGTTCCGACGAAGCGGATTAGTTGTCCTAGTGGAGGTGTACCCTTAGTTAGTAGTGTTTTCCCTCGTTGTCTTCCCATGTTCTAGTCTTTCCTTTGTATCCCGTTCGTAGTCGGTAGATTGCCTTGCCATGGAGGGGGTGCTATGAGGAGAAGTGTGAGAGCATGTGCTTTTGTGTTGGCCCCTATAAGTCGAGGTTTGGAAGTTGCTTTTGCATAATGCATCGTGTTTGCTTGACAGAGGGTACTTTGTTGACTTAATGTGGATGTCCCAATAGAACGCTTGAATAATTATAAATTAAATCCATTGCTGGATTTGAATTCCTTGTTCCTTGCTATGAAAGGCGTTCTTGTTGCCTGAATCTTCCCTTGCAATCCTCCTCTACTTCTGTGGTCTCTAACCCCACTCCTTTTTACTATGTGTAAATTGGTAATAGTCACCGGTTAATAGCTTATGGTGCCGCTGACGAAACCGAGGGGCCTGTGGAACATTTGCCGCCAGATGACGCCGCTTGGCACGCGTGGTATCGAGGGTGTTGATTGGTTGCCTTTTACCAAGTTACACCACCTTTTTACTCTTACAATAAAATATTCTCCTTGGTAAAAATATTCTAGTGTTCAAACCGAAATCCACAATGAGTCGACGGAGTAGCGATCCTTTAAGTGACCAAGATAATATGGTTTTGGAAAAAGGAGATAGATGATCGGGGAAAAGGATAGCTCTTGATGGGCCGAAGTGATTGAAGCTTTTGTTTTTTGGACCTGGTTACTGTGTACGCCGGCCCGTTATCGCCGCGTATCGACGGACGCCAACGGTGTCAGGGGCCCAATAGTGCCCCGTCTGGCGTGGGCTGCGGCGTTGTGCCGCACTTCGCCCGTCCTCGCGCGGCGTGCGCCCCTCCTTTTTCTGCACTCGTGTCGGCTCTCGACACTCGCCCTCGTCCCGTGCCGGGGACCCCCTCTTCTTCTCGTCTTTTGGCGCGACCTCTCGCCACGCCTCCTTGCCGGCGAACCGACTCCTCTCATCCTCTCCCTCTTCCCACCTTGGTTACCTTGGTTCGCTTACTTGGCGTGCCATGGCTAATCTTGTCCGGCACCGCGGCGATACTCCTCTACCCGCCCCATTTCCCGGCGTGTTGTGCCCCACCTCCGCCCACCTAGATATAAAATCCCCCTACATGCCCCTTCCCTTTACCATCCCGGATCGAGTAGAGGCTTCGAGTGGTTTTCTTTCGTCGGTGCTTGTGGTGGAGATGCTTGAAAGCCACCAAGTCGAGGAAGGAAGGAGGCGGATGGAAATAGAGCTACGAGATATGGCGTTCGATTTGAAGTATTTATTCTCGGGATGCTTTTACTCTTAGCGTTAGCGATGATCGAGTTTTCGCCCTCATGTTTACGGATCTGTTGGTCTTTTGCCATGTTCGGATAATCATTATCCTGTTGTTCCTTCATTGCCCTCACTTATCTAGGCTGTTTGATTAGGTGCTTAGTTGTTTGTCCTCGCTCTTAGCTGTGTTGTTCTAATCCGAGCAGTTTAGTTTCGAACTCGTGTAATTTCTTTGTATGTACTTTCATGTTTGTGTAATTTAATTGTTTTCCTTCCCTTTTGATTTCGCTCCGAATCTCGGGACGAGATTCTTTTAAGGGGTTGATTGTAACACCGAGAGGTGTTACGATCTTGCTTAGCACCAAATTAAGAGTTAAAAGAAATTAGCAAAAACGACTTTCACGTCTTTCAAATTTCAACACGCATGAAATGATAAGTAATTTCTGTGAACGTAATTTTATGCGGAAGTGTATATATACACCACTTTTCCTATATCTCTTTCAAACGAAATCTGAAAATAAATCTTGCGACGTCTTCTGGACCGCAAAACAGCTAGGCAGGGATGAAGTGCTGCTGATGCACGCACGCGACCCACGCACGTATATATTGCGAAACACGACGCACGCATGTAAGTTTGTGTCTCTTGTGTTTTACGTGGTAAAATTGTTCAAATCAGTATCTTGTCGCCGTGTGCTATGACACAAACCTCTTTTTTGTCCTTGTTTTTTCATAGAAAAAAATTATTATTTGTCTTTTGTTTCTTTGTGATAAAATTGTGCGGTGATGATAGATCTCACCCTTGGATGATGATCCAAGGGTCTACCACGATACAAAAAATGTTGATTATTTTCTTGTGAAAAGAGATAACTCCTATATATACATACACTCATGTATTTATTTGTTTTGATGAACAAAAGTATTGCTATAGTGAATATATGTGTTCCTTTCTGGTACCTTTGCACGTAAGCACATATATGCATATATATGAGTGTGTAGATTAGTGCTAAAGAGGTAATAACATAATTATTATTATTTATATATCTTGGTAAAAAAATAGAGAAAGAGATTGGAACACACACGTACACAACACTTTCTCGGGAGCCACTGGCACGCCTTGCCTTGTCGCTTCCCAAGCATTGCCAAGCCTATACCGTTCCTGCTGGCTTCTTGCTGGTGGCTGATGCATAGCGCTACGCACGTATACACGTCCGTCGCCTTGCTACTGCCCTCTGCCCAGTGCCGTCGTTTCACCTTGAATGACTGCCCATGGCTGTGGCCCCGATCGGGTAGGCGCACGTTTCGTCTGTGGTGCCGCCCGCGTAAATTCTCGCTAGCGCCAGCCGTATGCCGCCAAAACTAGCACGACCCCGTGCTTAACTCGGCCACTGCGATGACGGGATGCCTCCCTCCAGCTCCCTGTCTCGCTAACCGACGTCGCCGCGCTGTTCGCGCTCTGCCACGTTCACGTGAACCGGTCGGCCGCCACCGCTTCTCTTCTAATAGGAGGAGCACAACGCTTCCCACTTCAATTACTCGAATCAGTGGATAGCTGAGAGAGCCAGGAAAAATAGAGCTCTTCTTCGTCGTCTGTACGAAATAGAAAAAAGTAGTCCAAAGACAAAGGTAGGGACAGAAAACACTCCTCTAGGGAGCTCACCTATTGATTTTTGGAATAAGTCTTGGTTCATAATCATAGAAAGGATAAGCCTGAATTTCATGCTTTTGCTCACTCTTTCAATGCTATGTATTTTTTAAGAGATTAAGCTTTCCTGTATCTGAGAAGGGTGCACTCTCATCTCCTGGCCAGTAGTTCTTTCTACGGAGATGAGAAACATACACTCACTATATTAGAACCAAGACTGATGGAACAAAAGACAACACTTCAATTGTCCATGTGCACGTAGAGAAGACAAAGAGCACGCACTACAACATCTGGTTGGCTTACTGACACCCTCACATCTGATTTTGATTGGACCTAACTCAAGAGCGGACAATGGCCATAACATAGGAAGTTATGAGCAGCTATTTATTTTCAATAAAAAAACTACAAAGCCAAGGGATGGCCCCTCTCAAAACAATTGTTCATTGCCTAGGCAGCTAAAACAATCATACTTTTCGTTGTTCCCATGATGGCCATCAGCTAGGGCAGCTGCCTCAACACCGTCGGTGGTACCAACACCATCGTATCCGGCGTGGCCACCATTGAAGGTGGTTCTCGACAAGATACCGCACGACACAAGAGCGGTAGCGAGGAAGGCAAAGACACCATCGGCCGTAGTCTGCAGCGATTGCCTTGATAGTGCCTACGGTGAGGTGGATGCGGAGATGCTCGGCGATGGCGGGAGGTTTGACGTCCGGAAGTTCCACTTGCATTGTCTTGGGAGGCGCTCACCATACAAACAAAACATGGCGGCATCACAGGCAAGCGCCGCCTCAAGAGCATGGTGAAACCCCGCCAATCCACAGTATTTTTAACCGGTGTGGGATGCGGATCTCCGTAGCCCACCCACCCCTAACGCCCGCTCTCGCGACGCCCGCCCAACCGAGGGCCTTGTGTGGGCGACGGCGACCGCCATTATAGGGAACATAGGCGCACGCCGCGCCGCGACACGACTGGGAACGTCTCCTCCTCGCCGATGGCGGTCTTTGGTTGGACGTGCTTGCGGGGGCATAGCACGGGCTATTACGGTCATACCTACACGCCAACCAAGTGAGGTTAAATACAAATAAACATTTCTCTAGCCACATCGGTGCACACACATAGTTAGTTGTTCTCGGTATAGGCATAGTTAGTTTGGCCGATGTACAGTCATACATAGTTAGTCATTGTAAGGGGCATACACTTTCGCTAACCAAGTGAGGTCAAATATTTATGTAGCCACTCGATACACACATAGTTAGTCGCATGCTAGCCAAGTGAGGTCAAATATAAATAAACCTCTATGTAGATAGGTTGAGATCAAAGACCTACGTCGCCGCATTTCCCTAGGTAAGCTGTTCTTGTTAGGCCATTAGCACGCCTAGGAAATCACAGAAAACTTGTGGTGGTGGTGGCCTAAGCGTAACAAATGGGAGGACCAACAAGGCTAACGGCGGGGGCCACCTGGAAGCAATGGGAGGAGGGAAGCAATGGGAAGAGAGCGATGAAGAAATGTATGGCACACCACATACTTATATAGGCAAGAATGGGAGACCTGGATGAGGCATGGGTGCATGTGAAATGTAAATCCCTCGTGGTAACTTTCTACCTGCAAAGGACATCTGCAGTCCTATATATATTTGCTTGATGCGTGCAAGGATGATGAGTCAATAACTCATCCACGGTGAATATGGCCTAGTAAAACTATATGGTGAGGACATAAAAAAAAATTATCGCATAGGGAACACTCTTGCATGCAAGAAAATTTACCACTCTTGAGTGCTTGTTTCAAGTGCAGGTACAAATGCCCACCGTCCATGCATGGGCATGCAAGTCCGTGGTCCCACCCACTTTTCGAGCCTCTCCGTGCGGGTTCCAACTGAATTTTTAGATGTAAGTACTCTTTCCACAATTATCGGTAGTGGTAAATTTATTAAGTGAATTTCTATATGCCAACACCGTATGTACATTTATCTATGCACTTGCTTATTCATAGTAAATTCTTTTCATTTGCATGGGAAGGACATATGCAATTTACTTTTCCACATGCAGAATTTATGGTCATTCAATGTACTTTTTTACATGCATAGAATCTACTTTTTTTGCATGCATAGAATCTACTTACGTGCATGGAAACAACCATAATTTACTTTTATGCATGTGAAGGACAACCATGATTTTTATATTGTCGATTTGCATGTATATGGGAAGGACAACGACAAATTACTTTTTGTGTATGAAGGACAATCACAATTTACTTTTGTGCATGCATGTTTACTAAAGACGTCCTTTGCATGTTTGGATGTGCATGCATGAAATCTTACCCGTGGCATGTGAAGGACCACCATGTTTTTTTTTTGCCATTGCATGCATACATGCGTTGTGCCAAGGAACAACATGATTTTTGTCATTGCATGCATAAATATTTACTCACTTAATAGCATGCATGGAATCTACATTTGCATGTAATAGACAACTTACACTTGATTGAATGTGTCTTTGTATGCATGCGGGAATGATCTTTGGTAGTGGTAAATTTACTAAGTGAATTTCTAGATGCCAACACCGTATGTACATTTATCTATGCACTTGCTTATTCATAGTAAATTCTTTTCATTTGCATGGGAAGGATATATGCAATTTACTTTTCCACATGCATAATGTATGGTCATTCAATGTACTTTTTTGCATGCATAGAATCTATTTTTTTGCATGCATAGAATCTACTGCGTGCATGAGAACAACCGTAATTTACTTTTTGTGCATGTGAAGGACAACCATGATTTTTACATTGTCGTTGCATGTATATGGGAAGGACAACGACAATTTACATTTGTGCATGAAGGACAACCATAATTTACTTTTTGTGCATGCATGTTTACTAAGGACGCCCTTTGCATGTTTGGATGTGCATGCATAGAATCTTACCTGTGGCATGTGAAGGACTACCATGATTTTTTTTGCCATTGCATGCATACATGCGTTGTGCCAAGAAACAACATGATTTTTTATCATTGCATGCATGCATGTTTACTCACTTCATATTTAGCATTGCATGCATGGAATCTACGTTGCATGTAATAGACAACTTGCACTTGATTGAATGTGTCTTTGTATGCATGCAGGAATGATATCGGTTGCGACCAAGCTTATGCGGATCGTGGAATTTCCATCTAACGCATGAAAAGGACGAAGGATACATGGACACCTTCGAGGCGGCCTAGGACGGCGCGCCTTCATACTTCTAATGTACTACTGTCGGCAGGCTTGGTGCTACGATGCATGTGTGTGATACGTGCATGGATAGCAGCTCATGCATGAGCCGATTAAGGAGGCACGCGTGTGGACGTGCTTGCTTTGTGCAATTGTGCGTGCCTGAGGGGCATTTGGGCTCGACCGGTCATTGGATGATCCTCGTTCAAGGAAACTTAACGGACTCCCTTCATTCCCTGTGCTGCACGTTTTGGCATTGGGAGATCAAAGGATCGGGTGAAAGGTTTCTAGCGTGGCGAAGAACAGAGAGAAATCCTTTTGGGATGCTTGTATAGTAAGCGGTATCTTGTGAGAGACATCTATGATTCAATAAAGCTCAATGTTTGATAATTGATGTGTTGGTAATCTTGTACTTCGGCTCAGCTCTTTGATTAAATGCCTAGCCTATTTTAGATTGATTTCGCGTTTGCATGTTTAGACTCGATTTGATACATCTAATACTGTGCTAGGGCTTTGCTCGGTTGATCTGAGAAGTTTGATTGATTTCACTTTATTAGTTTTTGTTTAGTCTCGAAGTTAGGGTTCAATCAATTCTCGTCACCATCAGACACATCGTGCCTATATATTTTATATATTGAGTTCTAGACCTCCGATTGATGTGATTCTAGTTGGGTTTAGTTCACAAACTTCATATATAGTTTACTGTGTTAAATTTGGTACTACTAATTGCTTATTATGGAGGTGAAGTAGGGAACGTGTCCCCACTGCCTGATCTACCCATCCTTGGGAGTAGTGAGGCCGATTCGTCGCTCCCTGCCCAGGCGCGGCGGCAGCTTCGTGCGCGACCACCCATGGCGGCCGCGGCTGCTCTGGGGCCTGCTCCCGTAACGCCGCGCGCCCGCCGCCGCCGACCTCCGTGAACGGCGTCACCCCTGCCCCCTGTGCTGGCCGAGGAGCAGCAGGAAGTGGCCGCACCTTCGAGCCTACCTGCCACGCTAACGCCGCCGGCGACCTCCGTGAACGCGTCACCCCTGCCCCTGTGCTGGCCGAGGAGCAGCAGGAAGTGGCCGCACCTTCGAGCCTACCTGCCACGCTAACGCCACCGGCTTCTGGTCCGCCACCGCAGGTAAACCCGACGCGAAACGCAGGCGCTTGCTGGCTCGGTGCCCGCATCCGCCGCCATCCATCTGTAGCACAGTGTAGCACGTTTCGTTTGTTTGTGGTAAATATTATCCGACCATGGGGTTACTAGGCTCAAAAGAATCGTCTCGCAATGTACATCTAAACCGTGTAAAACAGTTATTTTTTACCTACATTTTATACTCGAACATATGTCTTTTTGGTGTATTTAATGTGATGTGATGGAGAGAGTGTAAATTGGGTTAGAAATTTTAGCAATCTAAACAAGGCCTTGTAACTTATTTCTCCCATCCTACTCTGTCATGTACTATAAGTTCTAAAAGTTAAATCGGCGACATGCCTGCACCGATCAACATTGTATCTTCAAGATATGCAATCATTAATTTTTGCGATCGATGACTAGACATGCAATCATTTATTCAAGATCTACAATCATTAATTTTTCTCAATGAATGCAACTACAGAGATTTGTTGAGTGCAATCCTTGCTTCGCCGCTCTTCACCCTCCCCATCGGCTCAGTCCTATATAAAGCGAGAACTGAAGCTTCTTTGATTCATCCCAAAGCATTCAGTGCCTTAGAAAGCCCTTCAATAAGAATTTGATAGTGTTGTGGGAACTAAAGTAGACTGCAAGACCTTCCATCAGAATTGGGAAGAGCATCTAGAGAAACCACGGCGTTTAAGCTTTGGGTACCCCAAGCAAGAGTGCCACAAATTACTCAAAGGTGGGCCTGCCCCTCAATCGTCGCATCTTTCGACTACAACAATAGTCAATTCTCATAAACATTACAAAACATCTACCCTCCCTTTCCCAAAAGGTTAACTCATCCTTGCTTATCACCTAAATCCAAAGCCCAAGAAAACAAAATGGGCAATGGCATCACCAAGAACCGATGCTTCGCTAGCGACCCGTGCGCTGCCGCCATCACATCGGACCCTCTCCCATATGACAGCCATGGTCACTCCTTCGCCTACGTGCCGTCGGGCACCACCTTTGGCCAGCCCCCGATAGCTGTCGCGATGTCATCGTGAGTCATCGTTCTTCTCTCCGTCAAGGCCGCTGCCATCGCCAATTCGGGCGACACCAGCGTCAATACCGTCATTCCGAGTTCTCAATGATATGATGTGGCGCCGTTGACCGCAAGCGTGTTCGAGAGCTCACAAATCATTTATAGTTGCTCCTCTCTAGGCGCGGTGCCTCCTAGACTCTCCATGTCTGGGTTGGTCACATCCAGTTGGCTCTCAAGACATCGGCTCCTCCAGATCCACCACTCGCATCGACCTTTCGTGTTTGGTCCACTTGACCGCTTCTCATCTACCTCCTCGTCGTGGCCCTAGGGCCCCAACCGAGTGTTTCTCATCTGATCGCTAACCACCGCGCCGCACGCTCCCACCTCGGTGACAAGCGATGCCTACTACATTTCTTTGCTAGGACTGCCTCCAAACTTCAACTTGGGTCGCCGCGCTATGGTCACCGATCACAGGAACCTACTGAGCTAGTAAAGGTCTCCTTGAGCGATGGGTACTACCACTCGCCGCCGAACGACAATGTGGAGTGGGCTCGGGGCATGGCCGGTGAGGACCGGTTCCATGTGGTTGTGCCCGAGGAGCACGACTGGGTGTTCATCGGAATCTATGACGGGTTTAACGGCCCCGACGTGGCCGACTATCTCTTCGCCAACCTGCAAAACGAGCTCAAAGGCCCCGCCTGGTCGACATTCAAGCCGGCGATGGCTCCGCGCCCCTCGCTCGGTAACAACGCCACGCCCAAAGCAGTAATCAAGAAGACAGAGGAGGCGTTCTTCACGGCGCAGAGGAACACGGCCACGAGAGCCCAGGTGGGGTTGATGGGCCCATCATGGTGACGATGGGCCAGGACATTTATTTCATGAACGTCGAGATAGCCGCACCGTGTTGGCTTGGAGGGCCGAGCCCGACTGCAGACGCCCCGGCAAGGCATCGCATGACCTGCAACAGTTCAAGACCGAGATCAAGCGAGCCGGTGGCCAACAATGACATGGACGGCCTGGCGGCCGTGCAGCTCACCGCAGAAAGCACAACACTAAGGTCCAGAGGTATGCCGTCTTTCCTCCTCCTCGCTCTCGTCCTCTTCAATTTAAGACTTGAATTATGATGAGGATGGTGGAGTGAGGTGATAAGGATCAAAGGCCAGATCTCGAATGATAGGAATGCCATAGTCAATGGCCGGGTCAAGGGAAGATCAACGTCACCGTGAGCATTTGAGGTCGCCACGGAAGCAAGTAACGTCAAAATTCACTCAAATTTCGACCGCAAACCCGACGATTTTGTCCATGTTGGTTAACCTTTTTCTCTCTGGCGGCACAAGTGGAACGACAGGGCTTACGGAAGCCTTCAAGATCAACTTCGCCGACATCGACCCATACGTACGTGACGCACGCCCGTCCACCGTGCCACCAACACATCGGGTTGCGGGACAATTTCTGGTCCGTCCTCCGATGGGCTCTACCAAGACTTCGGTGTTGTCGCGATATTACCCGACCCACCGCAAACAAGCCCACGAAGAGAAACCGAAGCCCAACCCGAGGTACAAAGGCCCGTAATGGGAAGCTTGACTCCAAGCCGGCTGCGTCGAGATCGACCGCGTGCGGCAAAGGTCGTGTAAACCGCATCACTTAAGGGAGGAGAGAAGATGCTTTACGTTCTCGTCTTGGTTGTTAGAACCCAACCACGGCGAAGCTTAGCCGAGGCCGGCGACGCTAAAGACCGACCGGAGTTGTGGCGGTGACCTCTCGTTACTCGGTTCTATGTGAGATTCATTGTTGGTTCATAGTATTCCCCTTCTACCGTTGCATCCGGTATCGCCCGATCGGAGTTGTAACCTAGGTGACCTCTCGTTACTCGGTTCTATGTGAGATTCATCATTGGTTCGTAGTATTCCCCTTCTACCAGATTACATCCGGTATCGCTAGCCACCGATCCCCACATCCTTGCATCTGTGTTTAGTCCCCAACCCGTACCACATAATCTCACCCTGTCTAAATGCAATTTCTCCGTCCCAACTTTGTGTGGTTACGGACCACACCATGAGTTATTCGATAATGAGTTAGCACGTAAACCGATTGACCAATTTGTCTATTCACGGCCTCGAAGGACACTTTTTTCTCGCATCAAGGGATCATTAAGTATGACCAAACAACTGGGGACATTCGAAAAGAACTACAAACCAAGGTAATTGATCAATTGCACTCATCTCCTATTGGTGGCCATTCAGAGCCCTTGTTACATATCATAGAATCAAGAATTTTGTTTTCTTGGCCTCATATGAAACATGATATCAAAGAGTATGTGGAGAATTGTCATGTCTGTCAACAAGCTAAGACGAGAGAGAACACCATATCCGGCTTATTACAACCTCTTGAAGTACCTAACCGAGCTTGGTTAATGGTCACTATGGATTTCATAGAAGGGTTACCTACTTCCAAAGGCTTCAATTCTATCTTAGTGGTGGTGGACAAGTGTTGGTATATATTTCTTAAGCCTACAGAAATATGAATAGATAATCCGCAAGCGAACGGATATCGGTGAGCACTTCACCCGGGAGAGTGTTTTGAATATCGTATCCACAAGGAAACGGGTGAGGGAGACTACGATCTTAATCTTAACCCGGAGTAGCACAAGGTTAGAAAGGTTGAGGGTATAGAGAGGGTTACTATGATATCTAGCTCTTATCTTGGTAAGCTATGATGATATTGTCCTTATGGGGAAGCACCCAAGGGAAGTAAGGACGAAACTTACTCTCCCCCGGCACTCACACGCCCTACTAGTCCTATCAACGGGAGGAGGACTATGGAGGACTCAACGGGGCTGTCACCCCCGCGATCTACCCCCGATCCGGAAGATAGGGTGTATCTAACGAGATGCCCGAGCGCAAACACCACGTTTGCACTACGAATATTACTCTAACCTATTGTAATAGATTAAAGCACTCAAAAGAGACTCGTAGACCAATAAGAACAATAACAACTAGTACTTACTAGAAAAAGAAGTAGATTACCAGAGTACTCCAAGCGTAGGTTAACTTCCACCGAGGTACAAGTTGTGGGGTGACGCCGACAGGCCGGCGCCTCCTCCGGTCCCTTCCCTCTCTCTATCTATCTCTTGTTCTAAATGCTAACTCATCTAGATCTATTTTTGTCTAGACCTAGAGGGAGACTCAGGGCCTCAACCTATTGATATGAAAGATAATGAATTAGGGTTTCACCCTGGGGGCAGGGGGTCTGCTTATATAGCCCTGGAGGATGCACGTCAACCCTTGGATCAAACCGACCTTGAGCAATGGCGTAGATACAATCTCAATGTCGGTTAGGAACCGACATAAGAAGTTGACTAGATTTGGGCTACAACTCCCGGCGTCGCCGGGATTGGGCTCGGGCGATCACCGGGATTGGGCCCGGCGACGCCGAGGGCCCCGTGGTCCTAGTGTCTTCTCGGGTTCGCCCCGGTGTCTTCTAGATTGTTTTAGTCCACTTTTTCGGATTGGGTTGCCTTGTGGTCACGTCGTGTCATCGTATGGGATGCAAACTCGAGGCTTTTCACTCTTCTAACGTGTTTATCCTGTTTAGTCCCCGCAAAGTCATCATAGAATACCAAAACTCATGGAAATATGTGGGTTAAACACCTAGACTTATGTTGGTATTCATTTTATGCCCTTATTTCATGGTTAGTTGACTAGTAAATTTATGACTTAACAGGTGTCAACAAGATCCCCAAAAGCTTACCCTTTGCTAGTCCCTAGCAAAGCCAAACTTAGCAATGGATTAGGAGTTGCTACAACACTTTCACGCCTCCAAAGTACACATGCTTTTAAACAAAATTTCTCTCCAGAATAAGAATAAAATTTTCAACTTTCAACTTACCCATATTACCTTTAACCATGGAGCTTATAGCCTTTTCTTTAGATCTTGGGTAATTGAAAGATAGAACAGTGAAGTCAAGCACCATATCTCAAACTCTTTGTTCAACTGTCCTTCTGGAGTTTTTGCAAGTTTTCAAAATAAAACTCAAAGTTCCTAGTATGACCCTCTCAAGTCTCTCATTTGTGGTATTTGTGGATCCTCACTAAGGCAACAAGGTTGTTTTGCCTTTCTCTCATAATATGCGGTATTTTTTGGACTAAGGCAAGTAGGACACTATGCCTTCTTCTCTCTCTCACCCTATATCTAAGGCTTATATCTGGAGCTCATAGGTGGGAGAAAAAAAAAACTGCATCTACTTACTAAGCATATATTGTAAGTTCAAGCAATGGATCCAAAGTCACGAGTCATACTGATCAAGTGATGCATGTGTATGGTGGAGTGATTATGGTGGTAAGTGATGGTAGGGAATGCAATGAGATGTATCTCATGGATGAAGGGAAAAGCCTAATTCTACTTTTGCTCCTTGAGAAATCATCTCTCTTTGAAATTTGGAATATTTGAGAGAACCTGGGTTGTATACTTTGTTCTTTCTTTTCTCATTTTTTTATGGAGAGGCGAGCATCTAAGTACCCATTGTTTTCAGCGGACACTTGTCCATTTTTTTAACTCTCCTTTATTTTCTCTCTCTCTTTCTTTTTTTTAGAATACAACCCAAATCTCTTTTGCAATAACCTTCTGAGAGATAGACAAGAGTAATAGAGCTTTGTAAGATATTGGCTAGATATGGATAAGTGGGATGATGTAGGGAGTATTTTTGATTGTTCTATCCCAGGATAGGAGTAGAACATTTTTAGTGGATATAGTGGATGGATATATATGGTGGATGCGTACTTCTAGGGTAGAAGTAGCATATGTATGAATGGAGTCGAGTGGAGTGGAGTGGAATGCAATAAAGTGGAATGAGATGGAATGGTGATGGAGTGTACATGATCAAGCATGACAAGTTTCTAAGGGTCGACAAAGATTGAACAAACTCAATGCAAAGCAAGCAGCCTAAACATATGTCAAAAGGTTTTTCCTAATCTAGGGAGCATGTATATATGGCTGTGGTAGGAGGTTCAACACTCTGTCACACAGGAACTTATCATGTGCACTTTTGAATTTTCAAAATAAATCTCCAGAAATCTAGTATCACTAGGAGTAAGATCAATAGCAGCTCAGACTATCTTATATCATATCCGTCAATTACCTAGACTTTAGAACAAGCATTTGCAACCCACGGGTTTCAGGTTTAAAGTAAATCTCAAGTCAAAGCTATTTTGTATTTAAGGCTTAAGAGAAATTAAGCTTGAAAGCTAGGCACCTAAAAAGGAATTACGGCGGAGCAACTATTCATCATTTCCATGCATGAGAATTATCTTTAGAGATCATTTTATATAGGTGGAAAAGAAACCTCCGGGTACACTCCTATTTATTTATTCCCAAACTCTAGCAAAGACTCTTTAAAAGACTAGACTTTTATAAAACTAGACTCTTAGCAAACTTTTTAGCAAACCAAGCAAACCAAATATTTAGCTAATAATAATATAGTAGATTAGAGATACTTATCGGGATAACGGGGGTGCTCTCCCCCAAGCTGGATTGAAGTGTAGGGTTGTTGATGATGAGGAAGTTGAGGTAGATGGCGATGATGATGTCGACCTATCATGTTTCTCTCCCTTCGAATCACTGAACTCAAATAGACAACAAAGCTAGTGGAACTTGATTAAGCATTAGGAGTTAGCCACATTAGCTTTATGTGCCTAGAGATGGATCATGATTATTCTAAGTAAAACTTCAGCAGAGGAAAATATTTTTGGAGTTTTAGAAATTTATATGCATGCAAAGAACTATGATGCAAATGCAACTATATGAATGAATAATTATTTTTTTATGCCACCACGGTGAATATCCTTATGGGTTGTTACACACCACAAGATTATTCACATGGGGCTTTAAGGATTTTCAATGCAATGCTAATGCAGAAATTAAATATGCTAAAGGAAAATGGTTATGCAAAGAAGTAAATATGCTGATGCAAGATGCGGGAAGATAAACATGTTATGCAATGCTCGGAATTAAATATGGATAACTACCGATCTTACCTTCCGGCGAGGGTTCAATGTTTTAAGTCCCTTGAACAGGACTACTTACCTTGGTTACTCCTTGAGTGTATCATCCGATCTTAGCGGCTACATCTCTCGAGATGGTGATTCGTAGATTTTGTCACCCATGTTCTTTTCTTTGGTCCAACATTTAGAAGTAAAAGTTTCATAGTGGGGGTTGGCGACTTCTTGTTTCGTGTGCATGCTTTGTGGGCTCGGGACATTCACTTGTAGAATTTCGGGAGTGAGACTCCTCCACATTTTGCTCGAAGTGTGTCCTGCGTGAAAAACAAGGTAGAGATCAAGTGCATGGGCCCTGTTGGTGGGAAAACACCAACAGAACCATAAGTTCATTCTTCTCTAAAACCTCGGGCACACTAAACATGATAAAGTTAATGTTTATGTGTTTCGTTTTCTTACAATGTGGTGATAAGATCGAGAAGATGGAACATGAATGTTGCAATACATTTGCTAGTAT
Source organism: Hyparrhenia diplandra (assembly GCA_015847255.1). Lineage (NCBI taxonomy): Eukaryota > Viridiplantae > Streptophyta > Magnoliopsida > Poales > Poaceae > Hyparrhenia > Hyparrhenia diplandra. The sequence continues at coordinate 225,814 of JADLZK010006656.1, forward strand.
GATTAGGACTATGAGATCAAGAAGGTGGAGGAAAGATACAAAACATGTTGAGCTAATAAAGCAAGGGTGTTACTCTAACATGTTTGGTTCTTTATTTATGAACATGCCATAGCTAAGGGAAAACTTATTTATTAATAACTCACCTCAAGATGTTACCTCATTATTGGAGCATGATGGCACTGCAGCAACTTGTGGTGGTGCTTTCCTTTTGCTTGAAGCTTTCCTTGTTTGGCCTCTTGTGTAGCTTCTTCCTAACTTGTCTTCTTTCTCTTTATTCCATATGGTTCTTCTATGTATGAGCGTGTCCTCCTTGTGAAAGGTTTGTTGTGTGTTGCTTCTTCTCACCGTGTGAGTTCATCTCGGGACCTCTCCCCAAGCTTATTTAAGAGTTTCTTCTTTTGTCTTTTTGCGCAGGGGTTAGTCCAACAAATATACCATTGTCTCTGAAGCAATTTTTTAGTTCAATAACCAAACTAGACTCCATGTTTAATTTAATTAAGGAAGGCAGTCTAACCCTGAGCACCACGCTTAATTTAAAGGCCTATGGAAATATGATCAATTCCCAAACCAAAGCATGCTATGGTAGAACAAAGGGTAGGATGAAGGCATTATAGAGATTGACTCAAACAGGGGAGATGAAAAGCATGACAATTGTTGTTTAGCAGATTGAGCATGTTTCAAAAGGTGGAGGCAACCAAGATAGTGTAGCAACGTGACAAAGAATAGTTCTATGCATGTGATTTCATGTTGCACAATGATTGGTTGGACATACCTTACATAGTCATCCTTCGTTCCTCTTGCTCTAGACCTGAAATGGTTAGTGACAAAAATACCCGAAGGAATATTTCCTCATTTATATCTCTATGCTTATTTCACAAGGGTATTATAGCAAAATGGTAAACACTCATGTTATTTCTCAAGAAGTGCTTGTTTAAGGACATCAAGCTCGTCCTTGGGAAACCTATTGAATTATGATTCATGATGATGAAGTGGTTTCCATTCCAACATCAATCTACCTCAAGATTTTATGCCAACAAGATCTAGAATATTTATTATAGACGTATGCATCTACAACCACCCTTTCAAAATCTTTAGGAGGAGAGAGAATGAGGGGGTTGAAGATCTCGTGTGTGATAGTGATAGAGAGACTAGGTGATTCAGGAAGGTGATCATGTGAACATGGACTAGATGAAGTATCTATGAAGCAGCTCTCATACTCACCGATTTTGTCCTCCTTCTCAAACTCCAAGGTTAATTCATCATGATTGTCTAAGGGATCTCTTGGGTTGGTGTCTCTCGGGCTAATAATATCTAAGATCTTATTCATCCATTCAATGGCCGTGGCACATAGGTTATTAACACTCTCAAGCCATTGTTATGGGTCTTCTTGATGGTCTTGATGATCCCTATGCTTAGGTTGTTGTGGTAAATTTCTAGGGTCATCATGAGTTTCAAGAAAGGAAACATATGTGGATTCATCGGGGTCAAGGATGGGTTTAGAGATAGGTTCGAATAAATCATCTTCTCTAGGCATAGAAGGGGAGAAGATAAGATTGTCTTCTAGATAACTTTGCTCTCCTTCTATGACATGATCGACACATCCATCCTCGAGTTCTTCCCAATGTCCTTTGAAAGGATATATTCAAATAGAGTCTTCTCCTTAAAAGAATCTGAATTATAATCACTTGGAGATTTCTCATATGGTTGAGGATTTATTGTTCTCCCAAAATCACTAAGGGTAGGTTCATAAGAGTCTTCCAAAGGTAGAATTTCTTCTCCCTTTGGGGATTTTGGGATGTTGATGGTTCATGATGGATAGCTAGATCTTGGGATTGGAATTGTTGCGAATTAGCTATCGTAGTTTCCTCTCCTTGATCGGAGGATGATTCCTTCTCTTCCTCGAAGATTTTATAAAGATTGCTAGCCTAAGTGGGATGTCCACTAATACGATCAAGGGTAGCCCATGCTTGGCTAGTAGTTAGACGGATAAAAGCTCCTTTCGAGGAGGCATCTAGGGTTTTTCTAGATTTCTTATCAAGGCCTTTATAAAAGTGTTGAAGAAGCACAAAGCCTTCAACTCCAAGGTGTGGGCCAATGATAAGGAGATCGTTGAAACGACCCCCGTGCTGCTCCAAGGGATTCTTCTTCTAATTGTTTGAATTTTAAGACTTATAATCGAAGGCTAACCACTTTGGTGAAGGGAAAGAATTGTAACTTGAATTCTTCACACAAGGTTCCCCAATCTCCATGTAATTTTCCTACAATCCGATTATACCAATGTTTAGCACTTCCCGTTAAAGAGAACGGAAAGGCCTTCCATTGTAAAGTTTCATCCGACATACCGGCGATGCGTAGGCATCTACGGATATGATAAAATTCTTGTAGGTGTGAGAACGGGTTGGCGTCACCTTCTCCCGAGAAGGATAATTTGAACCATGTTTATAAAGTCTGGGGGCAGCTCATAGCCAGTGGTGAGGATTGGTTTTGAAGATTGTGGTGGCTCTAAGCTAGCACCCATAGGTAGATGATATCTATAGATAGGCGTTGACCGTCATTTCCGAGTTCTCAATGATATGATGTGGCCGCCGTTGACCGCAAGTGTGTTCGAGAGCTCACAGTCATTTATAGTTGCTCCTCTCCAGGCGCGGTGCCTCCTAGACTCTCCATGTCTGGGTTGGTCACATCCATTTGGCTCTCCAAGACATCTGGCTCTGCATCCACCACTTCTGACTGACCTTTCGTGTTTGGTCCACTTGACCGCTTCTCATCTACCTCCTCGTGTGTGGCCCTAGGGCCCCAACCGAGAGTGTTTCTCATCTGATCGCTAACCACCGCGCCGCACGCTCCCACCTCGGTGACAAGCGATGCCTACTACATTTCTTTGCTAGGATTGCCTCCAAACTTCAACTTGGGTCGCCGGCGCTATGGTCACCGATCACGGGAACCCTCCGAGCTAGTAAAGGTCTCCTTGGCGATGGGTACTACCACTCGCCCGTGAAGCGACAATGTGGAGTGGGCTCAGGGGCATGGCGGTGAGGACCGGTTCCATGTGGTTGTGCCCGAGGAGCACGGCGGGTGTTCATCGGAATCTATGGCGGGTTTAACGGCCCCGGCGTGGCCAACTACCTCTTCGCCAACCCGCAAAAACGAGCTCAAAAGGCTCCGCTGCGGGTCGACATTCAAGCGGTGATGGCGCCTCGGCGCTCCTCGCCGGTAACAACGCCACGCCAAAGCAGCATTGAAGAAGACAGAGGAGGCATTCTTCACGGCAGCAGAGGAACACGCTGCTGAGAGCCCGGAGGTGGGGATGATGGGCTCATCATGGTGATGAAGGGCCGGGACATTTATTTCATGAACGTCGGAGATAGCCGCACCGTGTTGGCTCGGAGGCCGAGCCCGACTGCGGGGGACGCCCTCGGCAAGGCATCGCATGACCCGCAAGTTCAAGACCGAGATCATGCGCCGAGCCGGTGGCCAACAATGACATGCACGGCCCGTTGGCCGTGCGGCTCACAGGCAGAGCACAACACTAAGGTATCGAGAGATCATGCCGGTGGCCATCAATGACATGGACGGCTGGCTGGCCGTGCGACTCACCGCAGCACAACACTAAGGTCCGGGAGGTCTATTTGTCTTTCCCTCCTCGGCTCTGTCCTCTTCAATTTAAGACTTGAATTATGACCGATGAGGATGGTGCAGGAGGTGATAAGGATCAAAGGCCGGCATTCGAATGATAGGAATGCCATAGTCAATGGTGGGTCAAGGGGAAGATCAACGTCACCGAGCATTTGAGGTCGCCTACTTGAAGCAAGTAACGTCAAAATTCACTCAAATTTCGATCCGCAAACCCGGCGATTTTGTCCATGTTGGTTAACCTTTTTTCTCTGGCGGCACAAGTGGAGCAGCGTGCTACGGAAGCCTTCAAGATCAACTACGCCGGCGATCGACCCATACGTGACACCGCACGCCGGCCAACGTGCCACCAACACATCGGGTCGCATGACAATTTCCTAGTCTTTGTCCTCCGACGGGCTCTACCAGTATGCCGGTGTCACGATATTACCCGGCCTAGCTGCAAACAAGCCCACGAAGAGAAACCAGAAGCCCAACCCGAGGTACAAAGGCTCAGAATGGGAAGCTTGACTCCAAGCCCGCTGCGTCGAGATCGACCGTGCGGCAAGGCCGTTGTAACCACATCACTTAAGGGAGGAGAGAAGATGCTTTACGTTCTCTGTCTTGGTTGTTAGAACCGAACCACGGCGAGCTCAGCTCGAGGCCGGCGACGCAGCGCCGACCGAAGTTGTAACCGTTGACCTCTGTTACTCAGTTCTATGTGAGATTCATTGTTGGTTCGTAGTATTCCCCTTCTACCGTTACATCTGGTATCAGCGCCGATCGGAGTTGTAACCGGTGACCTCTGTTACTCAGTTCTATGTGAGATTCATCGTTAGTTCGTAGTATTCCCCTTCTACCGTTACATCTGGTATCAGTTAGCCACCGATCCCCACATCCACCGCATCTGTGTTCGTCCCCAACCCGTACCACATAATCTCACCTGTCTAAATGCAATTTCTCTGTCCCAACCTGTGTGGTTACAGACTCTGCAACAGAGTTATTCTGATAATGAGTTAGCACAGAAACTGCTGACCCAGCTGTCTATTCACAGCCCTGAAGGACACTTTTCTCTGCATCAAGGGATCATTAAGTATGACCAAACAATCTGGCTAGGACATTCGAAAGAACTACAAACCTAGGTAATTGATCAATTGCACTCATCTCCTATTGGTGGCCATTCAGGAGCCCTTGTTACATATCATAGAATCAGTAAGCTGTTTTCTTGGCCTCATATGAAACATGATATCAAAGAGTATGTGGAGAATTGTCATGTCTGTCAACAAGCTAAGACTGAGAGAACACCATATCCTGGCTTATTACAACCTCTTGAAGTACCTAACCGAGCTTGGTTATTGGTCACTATGGATTTCATAGAAGGGTTACCTACTTCCAAAGGCTTCAATTCTATCTTAGTGGTGGTGGACAAGTGTTGGTATATATTTCTTAAGCCTACAGAAATATGAATAGATAATCCGCAAGCGAACGGATACTGGTGAGCACTTCACCCGGGAGAGGGTTTTAAATATCGAATCCATAGGGAAACGGGTGAGGGAGACTACAATCTTAATCTTAACCCGGAGTAGCACAAGGTTAGAAAGGTTGAGGGTATAGAGAGGGTTACTATGATATCTAGCTCTTATCTTGGTAGCTATGATGATATTGTCCTTATGGGGAAGCACCCAAGGGAAGTAAGGACGAAACTTACTCTCCCAAGCACTCACATGCCCTACTAGTCCTATCAACGGGAGGGGGACTACGGAGGACTCAATGGGGTACATGTCACCCCGCGATCTACCCCGATCCGGAAGATAGGGTGTATCTATCGAGATACCCGAACCCAAACACCACGTTTGCACTGCGAATATTACTCTAACCTATTGCAATAGATTAAAGCACTCAAAAGAGACTCGTAGACCAATAAGAACAATAACAACTAGTACTTACTAGAAAAAGAAGTAGATTACCAGAGTACTCCAACGTAGGTTAACTTCCACCGAGGTACAAGTTGTGGGGTGACGCCGACAGGCCGACACCTCCTCCGGTCCCTTCCCTCTCTCTATCTATCTCTTGTTCTAAATGCTAACTCATTGAGATCTATTTCTGTCTAGACCTAGAGGGAGACTTAGGGCCTTAGCCTATTGATATGAAAGATAATGAATTAGGGTTTCACCCTGGGGGCAGGGGTCTGCTTATATAGCCCTAGAGGATGCACGTTAACCCTTGGATCAAACCGACCTTGAGCAACGGCGTAGATACAATCTCAATGTCGGTTAGGAACCGACATAAGAAGTTGACTGGATTTGGGCTACAACTCACGGCGATCGCTAGGATTGGGCTTGGCGATCGTCGGGGCCCTATGTCCTGGTGTCTTCGGTTCGCCCTGGTGTCTTCTAGATTGTTTAGTCCACTTTTCGGATTGGGTTGCCTTGTGGTCACGTCGTGTCATCGTATGGGATGCAAACTCGAGGCTTTTCACTCTTCTAACCGCGTTTATCTGTTTAGTCCCCGCAAAGTCATAGAATACCAAAACTCGTGGAAATATGTCGGTTAAACACCTAGACTTATGTTGGTATTCGTTTTATGCCCTTATTTCATGGTTAGTTGACTAGTAAATTTATGACTTAACAGGTGTCAACAACAAGTTTTCTAAATATGCACATTTCCTCAAGTTACAACATCCTTTCTCTGCTCTCACTGTGGCTCAACACTATATGGAACATGTGTGCAAGTTACTTGGCATGCCAGCAGTTATTATCTCAGACAGAGACAAGATATTTACCAGTGCACTCTGGAAGGAGCTTTTCACACTATCTGGCACACAATTATGTATGAGCTCAGCATATCATCCTCAGAGTGATGGACAAACTGTGTGAGTAAACCAATGCATTGAAACATTCCTCAGATGCTTTCTGCACAACTTTCCAAAGAAGTGGTTTGACTGGCTGCATTTGGCTGAATTCTGGTATAACACTTGCAAGCACAGTGCCACTCAACTGAGCCCATTTGAAATTCTCTATGCTCACCAACCCAATCATTTTGGTATTGATCCGCATCGGATCGTGTCGGAACTGAATATTTGGATTCAAAATCAACAACACATGAATGCCATCATCTAGCATCACCTCCACATAGCTCGGATCGGGATGAAGCACCGGGCCGATAAACACCGCTCTAACGAGAGAGTTCAAAGTGGGTGATCGTGTTTGGCTTAAGCTCCAACCATATGCTCAACATTCGTGACATCCCGTCGGTCCCCAAGCTGTCTTTTCGCTACCGGGCCCTTCGAGGTTGAAGCTTCGCATTGGCAAAGTTGCATACAAATTGCATCCGCCACCTTCTTCCCAAATCCACAATGTTTTTCATGTGTCACTCCCCGAATCCGGTCGAAGGTACAAACCCAGTTCCTTATACCCCACCGCCTTGGATATCATTCCCGCTTAGGTACGAAATGGTTCTTGATCGTCGCGTGGTTCATCGTCATAATCGCGTCTATCATGAGCTGTTGATCAAATGGGATGGTCTGGACCCGGCGATGGCCACCTAGGAAGATGAAGACAAGATGCTCGTTCGTTTCCGGGTTTTCGGCTTGGGGACAAGTCGTTGCTCGATGGGGGGAGGAATGTCATGATATTACCCGGCCAATTTGCAAACAAGCCCACGAAGAGAAACCGAAGCCCAACCCGAGGTACAAAGGCCCGAATGGGAAGCTTGACTCCAAGCCCGCTAGCGTCGGAATCGGCCGTGCGGCAAGGCCGTTGTAACCGCATCACTTAAGAGAGGAGAGAAGATGCTTTACGTTCTCTGTCTTGGTTGTTAGAACGAAACACGCGGCGAGCTCATTTCGAGCCCCCGGCGCTTGGCGCCGACCGGAGTTGTAACCGGTGACCTCTGTTACTCAGTTCTATGTGAGATTCATCGTTGGTTCATAGTATTCCCCTTCTACCGTTACATTCAGCAACAAGGAGGTGGTGGACCCGGTGGAGGCGTTCACCGCCACGGAGCCCAACGGTGACCGTCTGCACACCTCGCCGGGGGAGCTTGTGAAGCGCGGCTGGGAAGGCCGGAGTGACCGGACCGTCCGTTGGACCCCCACGATTAGGCGAGTCGATCTCATGGCAAATTCGTTCTCTTTTCGGTTGGGTTACATCAGCGCGGCGAGAGGAGGCACTACCATGATGACATATCTGTCATCGTGATCTCCTTCGAGGGGACGGTTACGGAGGTCGTGCGTCTAGACGTGTGCGAGTCCGATGAGGTTTTGAGGTCCAAGGCTTCCTCGTAGCACAGATGACAAGAGATGGATCTTTACGACCACGCCGTTGCGCGTTTTTTATTAAGCAGAAGAAAAAGAAACGAGTACAAACTAGGGCTCCGTAACCCCGGTTACGCAAGTCCCAAACAAACACACACAGACACACACACCCGGAATCTCGAAAAGGGCGACTACATTGTTACAAGTTTTGCTACGAGGACTAGATCACCCTCTAAAGCCCCCAGGTCCCCAAGATCTGTGACGTCAAGGTCCAAGGCTTACACATCGAACCTGCCATCAAGCAGCACGTCCAACGCGCGGTACGCTGCGTCTTTGTCATGTTTCCCCTAATGCAGCCTTCACCTAGACCTCCACAATTGCTATGAATGGAATGGAATAGAATGGATGGCCGTGGAGGTTTGCCATAAGCTCAACAGAGAGGGACCCGCTGTCTCCACTCAGTACTGTGGTGGCACTCGGAATCTCACCTACTGCTAATGTGCATCTCCTTCCAAAGACTTGTTGTGCAAAGCACTATATGAAGGACCGAAACGGCGACCGAGGGGGTGAATGGGAGCCTCGATTTTTTTTCTCAATTTCGGGTCATCGGCTCAACCCCAACCTCAAAAACAAACTCAACCGGGAGACGGGTAACACACGTGCTAACTGATAGCAAAGTGTCACAAGCAAAGAGAACACCGAGATGTCCACGACCCAAATGATCGGGTGGATGCTCCCTAGGAACAAAGCGGAACACCTCAAAAGATGACACACGACCGAGGAGCGCAAAGATCGAACCGGAGGAGAGAATGAGTCACCCGACTTCTATAGAGAAGAAGCGAGTTCCCAAATCTAAAATATCAATGCCAACTCGTGACGAGAGTATCTACATAAATTCCTCGGAACGATAGGAAGTCATCGCAAAAATCGGCTCTCAAATCGGAGCATAAATGAGCTGCTGATAAGAAATCCTCACAAGGAAATTAACTCAAGCTAAGCTACTGGAAGCACAAGATCAATTAGGAATTCATTTCTTGAAATGATAAACAATCACTAATGCTTCCTGTAGCTTGATTGAGACACGACAAGAATTGATAAACCAAAATACCAACAGGCTACACTTGATGCTCTCGAAGCAAGAGAAGTCAATCGATCAAAAACAGAAGCTTCCTGTAAATTCAAACCGACAAGCAGAGGGGCTGCTCCTGCACAGCACTGCTGCCTTGCTCTAAATTCTAACACACACAAGAATTTCCTCTTTGGACTCGAAGCACAAGGCTGAGGAAAACTACTGATGAGTATTTCGACAAACACCTTGTGAGCGCGGAAAATAAACACTAAGCTGAGATTATCAAAGCTAGAATTTCACAAGCAAACTTCGATCTAGCTGCCCTGCACAAGATAAAAGATTGGCTCGATGGCCAATTCCACAGATCAAGAAAGAATTAACCTTTGTTTTGTTGATGCGAACAGAAAAGCTTGGTGGTGCTGCTGCCTTGCACGAGCTTCAAGAACCGGCCCCTTTTTCTTGACCGAGATGAGCAGGGGCAGATTGTGGTGGCCTCCCTGCCGTGCGTGGCCTTGGTGCCGTGAGCAGGTTGGCCTGCTTGCTGCTGCCGAGAAGGGCACAACACCGGCCCTGGGAACCGTGCTTGCGCGTGGCTGCCGAGGGCAGCTGTGCTGGCGCGCTCGTGGACGAAGACAGGCCGGCAAGCCGACCGCTGCCTGCTGCCTTGGATCGGCGCTGAAGACCTGCTGCCTGCCGCTCGGGTAGTAGCTGGGTGCCCAGCAGCAGCGCTCGGCGCTGAAAACCTGGTGTCGCCGCGCGTCCCGTGGGCGGCCGCTTGCCTGGTGCCGATCGGTCACACGCTCACTAGCGCCGGCTCCCAGGCGCTCGATCCCTGCACACCACCACCAGAACAGAAAACACAAGCACCAACGGGATCCAAAAATTCAGAGAAAAATCCAAGCAAAAGAGAAGGAATTTGATCCAAAACGTCCGAGACGACGGGGAGATTTGGGGCTCCCTTCCCTAACGAAAATCACCACAAAGTGTCACCAATTTGGTGTTCTTGGACCTCTAAACAAGAACCCTAAAATTGGGGAAAAATAAAAACGAAAATGGAAGAGGCAAGAAGGGGAGGATGGCTGCATCCTCTATTTATAGTCCTTATTTCTAATCCCTATTTTGCCCTCCTGCACATATGAGCCAAACCACTAACCCTAGGGCTATTTTGGTCGACTACGGATATTTTTGATCCGGACGGCCACAGCGCCTCCTCATCGGTAGCCTTGCATCCACGCAACCTCCCGATGCCGCCACGTGCTTTGTCCTTCCATCCACCGGAACATCCGCCCCGGGTTTTGAGGCCCAAACCCGTGAAACCCGCCGCCGATGGTTTTGAGGCCCAAACCACCAAACCAGCGCCCCGATGGTTTTGAGGGCAAACCACCAAACCTCCTCGACATGTGTCATCGCCGTCTTGACCGCCCGAAGTCGCCAAGTCATCCGAGCTCCCCGCTCCGCCCGCACGCTCGCCGTCTTGACCCGTCGACACGGTCCACATCACGTCCTCTTGCATCCGTCGATGTCCCGGATGTCGCCCACCATGGCTAGCCACCCGGCGCTCCGGTCCCTCGGTCCAAGCCTCACGTCCGTCCCTTCACCTCCGCGGTCCGTCGGCCCAAGACGCCCTCCTTGGCCCCTTCACCTCGCCCGTCGGCTACCATCTCCGAGCTCCACACCCGTACAACACGAACCAAGAGATACGTCTTCGACACACTCCACGTGTGCCGGTGAACATAGCCGAAGCATAAAAGATAAAAGAAAATAGAAGGAAAATGTTGACTGTTGACAATCACTCAATCACAAAACTAAACACATGTGACCTAAATCAACCATGTGTTCGCAATCTCCCCCTTGATGAGTGCATTGTCAACATTCAACACAAAGACAGAAGAAGGTAGAAATAGCACATCCAAGTGAACACTAGCTAGACAAAAGCTAAGACAAAATCACCGGATAGCAAACATTGAGCAAAAGCTTGGTTCCCAAAGACATGGGCAAAAGGCTCGACACAACCAAGCTAAACCAACCGCTAGCCCTCAAGAAGAGGTAGAACAGGCTCAACACCACTAGCACAGCTCCAAATTAATTACTTTCACACACAAACAGCTAGACCCTCAAGACAGAGGCAAAAGGCTCAACACATCTAGCTCAAAGTGCTACTCCCCCTGGACAAATGCAGTCACTGTCTTTGTATCTTTCTCCCCCTTGTTGGCAAATGCACTAATCAAGCTATGATATGCATGAAAAAGCAATGAAGGAGCTTCAAGTTTATAGCAATCCAAATGAGAAGATGCTCTAAAAAGTGTCATGGCAACAAGGTCAAGTGCTTAACACGGTGCTCAAACTGATCAAGAGATATGAAATATGACTTGAAAGCATTTTGATTCAGTTTTAAGCATTTCAGAAAAGGTGTCCACCACAAAGAATAGCACATAGCACAAGTAAGCTGGAAATCTACCAAGTGCTACACATGTATATCAAGTGAACTACCCCAAGCAAAGTTTATACATCATGCAAAAGATAGAGCCAACACTTGTCAAAACTTTCAAGTTATCGGAGTTGCGGCGGTTTCAAGCATTGACGAGCATGTTGCGAGCAGTGGTTATCCACAACCGTCAACCTTACTAATCAACCATGTCAAGCCTATGCTTGTGAGCAATCGAAGCTTAAGACAATGGTCGGGTCAAACACTACCAAGCTCAGTTCAACTCAAGTGCAATGAGCAAGCTAGTCCCAAGACTTGGATGTGGGGACGGTATGGACCCATCTCGATCTTTTACATACACTTAGCTTAGATTTCAGATTTTTAGCGAGATAAAAGCATGTGGTCATCTAAGCAAGTGTATAACTTCGATGAATGAGACATAGTCACCTAGCATACATGATAAGCACAAAGGATCTCAACAACTTAAACATGCTAGGAACTATCTCAATGGTGAACATTTTACAAGATTCATCGTTGTTAATTTGGTTCACATGAAAAAACGACTTTGCTCATAACATATATCAATTAAGCGAGTAAAGAGCACAAGCTATAAGCACCAACATGTAATTGTTACACTAAACAGAGCATAGTCTCATTGTGATCAATATAAACAAGAAGCTCAAAGTGTGATAGTGTACATGATGAATGCAATATGATACAAGATGATGCACAAAGTTTAAAGCAAACCTAAAGCTACAAATGTACATCAACCTAAAAACTACCCCTAAAAAAAGGATAGCAAACTCCCAACTCCCCTCAACCAAAGACACCTAGCAAAAGAAAACTAGGATACAAAAGGGCACAAAGGCTAGCATGGCATATAATACACAAGAGAATAATGAAAAAAGCATGACATGATGTTCATATGTATCATCCACCACAATATCATACAAAAGATAGCAAGATAGAGTAAACAAGATCACAAAGCTATCATGAATAAGATGGCTAGCCTACCATGGTATATACACAAGCAAGACATAAAACCAAAATGTGCCAAAAATATACAAGTGAGCAAATGGACATCTCATACCACAAGTAGGGAATCATGAATGTACAAGGTAATGAAAGTGTATATGATAGCTCACATCTTGTGTGTAGGTGTCACAATAAGGTGCATGCCTCTTGGAGGCCATCAAAGTGGGTGTAGAGAACCATCAAATCTTGATCACACCATGACAAAGGATCAAGTTCCACCAAGCACATGTTCTCCACCCCCATGTCCTCATACCTACACATGAGAGGACAAAGAAACCCAAGCCTTGGATCCCGAAGGGTTAACAAGGATAAACTTGGGAACCCAAGACTTGATCACCTACATCATTGGAAAAATATGGGATGAGCAAATGGCACAACACTGGGGTTAGTATACTTAGGAGAATACCAGTGTTGACCATTTTGCGCAAGATAGGCGTTAGGCAAAACAAACATCTCATGACCCTTCTTCCCAAAGTGCTCACCACGCACAACAAAGCGTGGTGCACTCCTCCTATCAAACTCAAAGCTCCCAAAGCGAGGATCAAATTCCACTTTCGCGGAGCACGACCACCACGGGGTCTCACAAACCGTGGCCTAGCCCTCCGAGGCCTCCTACCTCTTGGCCTAGCAAAGCGCCTCCGAACCGACCTGCACACCCCTCTCATACATGCCAAGTGGTGGGTGATACAAGTCACGGTTCTCAAACTCAACTTGACGCCTAGCATCCCTCTTCCTCCTAAAGCAAAACTCAACCAAGTGACCATCTCTCTGGCAATACTCACAGTGATACCTCACCTCTCTCTTGGGTGGTTGCGTTGGTTCACTCTCTTGGGTGGATGGTTTACTTTTGTTGGAGCTTTGGTTTTAGGAAGGGTTTCCTCAGGGATCTTGGGCAAAGTGTCAAGTGGGTTCTTGAGGTGGTTTGGTTTGGGAAGCCACACTTGTTTGGGAGGTGGAGTCTTTGGGGTCTCTTGGAGAATGCCATCTTTCACAATGGTCTTAGCAGGCTCAGGTGGGGTGATCTTGGTCAACTTGGGAGTGTTTGTGGGTTTCTCACTCGAGCTCAAACCACTACCTTGACCAACCTTGCCATAAGCATGATCACCCTTCCCACCTAGAGCAAAGCCTACTCCCGATGTGTCGGGTCCCCCTCTTGAACCCGACTCATCATCATACCAAGCCGTGGCTCACCACTAGACACCCAACTCGGGGACAGAGCGAAGGTACTTGTTCTCCTCTTCGACTCTCTCCTTGTCATGCCTACAAGAAATGACCTCCATCTCCAAAGCTTCACACTTAGCACACTTCAGCACAGTGCTATCTGAGCTGGCCTTCTCAAGCAAAGAAAGCTTGGCATCCTTCTCTGCCAACTCAGTTTGCAAGCCTGCACAAGACTTGCACGCACCCAACAACACAGGCCTAGCCTTGACTCAACGTGCTCATCTAGTAAAAGCGAGTACTTGGATTGCAAAGACATGATGTTAGACATATGCATAGCACAAGTGTCACACTCTCGTCTCTTCGAGACACATCCACGGGCTTCCTAAGCAACTCTATCTCAACCATAGCCATTTCCCACTTCTCCTTAAACTCCTTCCTCTCTCTAGCCGCCGCTTTGAGCAACTTCTCCGACACACAAGCGCATCGCCCAAAGAATCAACTTCTTCGGAGAGGGATTCGATAGTGGGTGATACCTCGGAGGAAGAGTCGCCGCCGTGTGGCTCGTATTTGTCGATCACCGCTCCGTCAAGGGCCATGGTGCGAGAAGCCCCCATGCTTGGAGTCGGCGAAGAAGCAAAAAGTCCGTTCAGGTCGTCCTCGATCTTGCGCTCGGGCTCCTCGTCATTTGGAGGAAGCTTGCCGTCATTGTCGAGGTCGGGGAGGGAGGCAAAGAAGGCGTCCTTGTTCTCCTTGGCACGCTTGAGGTACTTCTTCTTGATCGCCTCCTTGTCGAAGCCCTTCTTGGACTTGTACTTGCCGGCGATGTACTCACGCTTGTCCTTGCGCTGCGGGTCGTAGTACTTCTCGCTAGAGTGCTTGTCCTTGTTTTTTTCTTGGGGCACGCGGCGATGAAGTGGTGGATCGCCCGCACTCGAAGCATCCGCCCTTGGGAGCACCGCCACGCCCGGCCGGTTCAAACGGTTGTTGTGGAACCGCGAGAATCGGCCCGATGGCGAGAGCCAGCTCGTCGTCTCCAAGACACTCCACCGCTCCTCGTCACGGACACCAAAGAAGACAAGGCGAACGGTCTGTGAAGGGTTAGCGTAAGAACTTGAACGCCTTACCCGAGACGAGTGCAACGTTTTGGCGCAGATGGGTCCTTGAGCTTCGCTGGATACGGGCCTCGATCTCGAAGGACTTGAGCTTCTTTGTAGAGCTCGTCGGGCGTGAGGGTGTCGTAGTTGGCGAGACTCCATGATCGCGGACACCTTCCGTCCCACACCTTCCGATCCAGAGCGTACAAGAGCCTCATCGCCTTCTCGTGCTCATCAAGCCTTTCGACGGCTTGTTCGCCCGAAGCTTGTTGCGGATCGCCCGAAACCTAGCAAAGAGAGAATCGATGGACTCGCCATCAAGTTGGATTAGGTTGTTGTACTCTCTCTTGTAGGTCTCATATAGGCGGGCCTTGACTTGTGGGGTTCCCTCATGGTAGCTCTCAAGTGTCTTCCACACCTCACGAGCGGTCTCACAAGTGGCAACTCTCTCGAACTCTGTGTCTTTGAGGCTAGAGAACAAGACACTCCTCGCTCGGTTGTTGGCATTATGTTGGGCTATTTGTTCCTCACCCACTCGAGCTGCTAGCACTTGGTAGTTCTCATCTTCAACAATTTGCCACACTCTCCAATCCATCCCCATAAGATGTGCCCGCATTTTAATCTTCCAATAGGGATAATTGGTGCCATCAAACTCAGGAGGCTTGCCACCATAGTGACCAAACCTCTCCATGTCGCCTTACAAGGGATCACGGACCGATTAAGGTGGATATGATCCTTAACCGCTCGATACCAATTGAAGGACCGAAACGGCGCACGAGAGAGGGGGTGAATGGGAGCCTCGATTTTTTCTCAATTTGGTCATCGGCTCAACCCCAACCTCAAAAACAAACTCAACCGGGAGGCGGGTAACACACGTGCTAACCGATAGCAAAGTGTCACAAGCAAAGAGAACACCGAGATGTCCACGACCCAAATGATCGGGTGGATGCTCCCTAGGAACAAAGCGGAACACCTCAAAAGATGACACACGACCGAGGAGCGCAAAGATCGAACCGGAGGAGAGAATGAGTCACCCGACTTCTATAGAGAAGAAGCGAGTTCCCAAATCTAAAATATCAATGCCAACTCGTGGCGAGAGTATCTACATAAATTCCTCGGAGCGATAGGAAGTCATCGCAAAAATCGGCTCTCAAATCGGAGCATAAATGAGCTGCGATAAGAAATCCTCACAAGGAAATTAACTCAAGCTAAGCTCTTTGGAAGCACAAGATCAATTAGGAATTCATTTCTTGAAATGATAAACAATCACTAATGCTTCCTGTAGCTTGATTGAGACACGACAAGAATTGATAAACCAAAATACCAACAGGCTACACTTGATGCTCTCGAAGCAAGAGAAGTCAATCGATCAAAAAGCGAAGCTTCTCAGTAAATTCAAACCGACAAGCGGAGGGGGCTGCTCCTCGCACAAAGACTGCTGCCTTGCTCTAAATTCTAACACACACAAGAATTTCCTGCTTTGGACTCGAAGCACAAGGCTGAGGAAAACTACTGATGAGTATTTCGACAAACACCTTGTGGAAAGCGGAAAATAAACACTAAGCTGAGATTATCAAAGCTAGGAATTTCACAAGCAAACTTCGATCTAGCTGCCCTACACAAGATAAAAGATTGGCTCGATGGCCAATTCCACAGATCAAGAAAGAATTAACCTTTGTTTTGTTGATGCGAACAGAAAAGCTTGGTGGTGCTGCTGCCTTGCACGAGCTTCAAGAACCGGCCCCCTTTTTCTTGACCGAGATGAGCAGGGGCAGATTGTGGTGGCCTCCCTGCCGTGCGTGGCCTTGGTGCCGTGAGCAGGTTGGCCTGCTTGCTGCTGCCGAGAAGGGCACAACACCGGCCCTGGGAACCGTGCTTGCGCGTGGCTGCCGAGGGCAGCTGTGCTGGCGCGCTCGTGGACGAAGACAGGCCGGCAAGCCGACCGCTGCCTGCTGCCTTGGATCGGCGCTGAAGACCTGCTGCCTGCCGCTCGGGTAGTAGCTGGGTGCCCAGCAGCAGCGCTCGGCGCTGAAAACCTGGTGTCGCCGCGCGTCCCGTGGGCGGCCGCTTGCCTGGTGCCGATCGGTCACACGCTCACTAGCGCCGGCTCCCAGGCGCTCGATCCCTGCACACCACCACCAGAACAGAAAAACACAAGCACCAACGGGATCCAAAAATTCAGAGAAAAATCCAAGCAAAAGAGAAGGAATTTGATCCAAAACGTCCGGAGACGACCGGGGGAGATTTGGGGCTCCCCTTCCCTAACGAAAATCACCACAAAGTGTCACCAATTTGGTGTTCTTGGACCTCTAAACAAGAACCCTAAAATTGGGGAAAAAATAAAAACGAAAATGGAAGAGGCAAGAAGGGGAGGATGGCTGCATCCTCTATTTATAGTCCTTATTTCTAATCCCTATTTTGCCCTCCGGTACATATGAGCCAAACCACTAACCCTAGGGCTATTTTGGTCGACTCACGGATATTTTTCGATCCGACGGCCACCGCGCCTCCTCATCGGTAGCCTTGCATCCACGCAACCTCCCCGATGCCGCCACGTGCGAATCCCTTCCGTCCACCGGAACATCCGCCCGGGTTTTGAGGCCCAAACCCGTGAAACCCGTCGCCGATGGTTTTGAGGCCCAAACCACCAAACCCGCGCCCGATGGTTTTGAGGGCAAACCACCAAACCTCCTCGACCGCGTGTCATCGCCGTCTTGACCGCCCGAGTCGCCAAGTCATCCGAGCTCCCGCTCCCCGCACGCTTCGCCGTCTTGACCCGATCGACACGCGGTCCGCCACGTCCTCTTGCATCCGTCGATGTCCCGGATGTCGCCCACCATGGCTAGCCACCCGCTCCGCTCCGGTCCCTCGGTCCAAGCCTCACGTCCGTCCTTCACCTCCAGCGGTCCGTCGGCCCGGCACGTCCTCCTTGGCCCCTTCACCTCGCCGTCGCCTACCATCTCCGAGCTCCACACCATGCATAACACGAACCAAGAGATACGTCTTCGACACACTCCGTGTGCCGGTGAACATAGCCCGAAGCATAAAAGATAAAAGAAAAATAGAAGGAAAATGTTGACTGTTGACAATCACCAATCACAAAACTAAACACATGTGACCTAAATCAACCATGTGTTCGCACTATACCCACCAACTGTTCAATGCAATGCCTACAGGTAGCCAAGATCCCTTGTGCAAACGGGCCTACTAGTCAAATGGACCTCCTGAATTTACAGAAATAGCACTGTTTTCCCCTCTTCAAACCAAGCCAAAAAAGTAGACCATAGACATTTCAAGATTGCATTTCAAAACAAAAATTAAAGAACCAAAATAAATCTAAACATCCACAAAAAAAATACATGGTTTGTTATTAATCTCCTGTGTCCTTTGAAAGTCACCATATGAAAACAGGAAACCGTGTCAGTTTGGACTGAGCCAGAAACATCTCATTTGGATTATTTCCTGTTCGAAAATCAGGTTATTGTGTGCCTAAACGAACCATGCATATTTATGTAAACAATCATTTGTCGGTATTGTTTCACAGGGACATGAGCAAAGTGAAAAAAATGGTAATTTTTGTGGCTGAACTTCTCATCATCTATACAATTGCATATGAACCCACAAATTTCACTGAACACAGACCTTGTGGCTTGATTAGGGTACTGTCATCATAAAAATAGTGTGGCAATCACTTAATTTCATTTTCAAAAATTACAAAATTTGTGTGAATGTTCAGTGGCAAACGAAAAGCAGTAGAATGTTATCACGATGAAATATATATACAATTCCAAACTAAACAAAAGAGAGGAAGGGATGAACTCACCAGTGGATAGACCAGTGTGAGGCCAAGCTTTTGGATGTTGTTAAAGCAGCGCAAGAGCTCAAGACAACCCTGGTTGGGCGAAAACGCATACAAGAAAGAACAAGTCAAGGCACGCTTCCCTAGAGGCTTCATCTTCCCAAGCTGGACGGACCTCCGATTGAACAGATCTCCCACTTGAGCACCTTCAGCTGGCGCGCCGTGATGGTGGCGGCCGGCCGTCGTTGCGAGTGGTGTTAGAAGCAGGCCAGCACCTGCAGGTGCTCCAGGGCCGGCGCGACGACGGCGAGCCGCCGCAGGTCGCGCACGCTGGTCAGCTCCATGCGCCGGAGGGAGTCAGAGCGGACAGTGAGGTCTTCCAGCCCCCAGGCGTCGCTGACCGTGAGCGTCTGCAGGGACAGGCACCGCCGGGAGGAGACGGCGTCGCCGAGCGTGCACGGGCTGCCTCCGCCGGCGGAGAGCCGGGCGTGGCTCAGGCTGAGCACGGTGAGGCCGAGGCGACCCAGGTCGAGGGAGACGCTGGTGGCCCTGTCGAGGCAGGGAAGCTCGAACGCGCCTCGTCCCTGGGCGTCGACGTCGTCTCTGGCCGCGCCTCTCCGGCGGGGACACTCGTCGAAGGCGCTTCTCCCTCGCCGGCGTCATCGTCACTCCCCATCGGCGTCTGGTTGGTGAATACGAGGCTGCCAGAGAGGCGGCGCGTGGCGACGCTGAGCCAGGCCGCCACGGGCTCCGGGGGCGGCGTCCTGGGTCGTCACGTCGAGGTGCCTGAGCTCCGCTTCGTGGGCATCCAGCGCCGACGCGATGAGTCCTGGCTCGGGGAGAGAGGGACGAAGCGGAGCTCCGGGAGCAGCGCCCAGAGGCGGCGCCAGCGGCTGGAGAGCACAGTGGTCCGACCGGCGGTGGCGACGTCCCCGAGGCCTGCGAGGATGTGGAGCAGGACGCTGTTGGGGAGCGTGCTCAGGCGGTCCATGCCGACTTCGTCATCGTCGGTGGGCTCGGCGGCGAGGTGGCCGCCGCCGCTCAGGCCTGGCTCCGTTGTCTTCATCGGACGGAAGGCAAGGCGAAAAGTTTTGGCGCGAGTGCAACCACTTGAGCCTGACGAGACCAGCTGCTAGCAGAGGAATATGTGGGGCCCACGTCAATAAAAAGGCTAGTGGATCCGATAGTATCCAAAATGTTGACATTTTTTGTTTTCCTTTTTTTTCCATTTATATGCGATCTACTTCGATTTCAATCTAGCTAGTTTCAGAAATACCACTACCATTAGAGCAAGAATTTAGCCACCAATATCATCTCCACGGTCGTGTCATCCAAAGCATCCACTGTTGGAAGTTTCCACTGCCTTCCCACAGCTTGTCAATTCTAAACAATGTACTAGTAAAAGAATTTAGCCACCAATATCATCTTCATAAAACAACGCTAATTGTTTTGGTTGTACTTTATGGTTAAGTGACTTTTGCTGTAGCCGGTTTTTTTTCAAAAAGTTGGTTTTAGCTTTTGACTCGTAAGATACCACTTTTTCCAAAAGGTGTGACTTTTTGTTATGCAATCTTGCTTTGAGATGTGATGGCTCGTGGCGTTTGAGTCGTAATGTCATAGTTTGTCAATGTTAAACATACCACTAAGAGAATCTAGGTTTCCTTTCAATATGAACCAACGGCCTACTGCTTGGTTATGCTTTATGGTTAAATGACTTATTTGTCTTAACCAAGACCTTTAAAGATGGTTTTAAAATTTTGACTCTAGAAAGACCCTTTTTCGAAAGTTCTAACCTTTTTTTTTTTTTTTACAATCTTCTTTGGGATGTCATGGCCGATGGCTTGAGTTTTGTAACGTCTCTAGCTGAATTTAAGTAGAGCTGAAAAATAAATAAGGCAGGTATAGTACTTCAGCGACCTCTTGCCGGCATCGTGATACTGATACATGTGAAATTCCACACGTCTCATATATGTCCACCGAAGCCAACTCCTCGCCCTTCCTTTCGGTGATTGAGCGATCAAACATTAATTCTTATCTTTTCTTGGAACTGTCACCCAACTGGTGTTTGACTTTTTGTGTTTTCCTTTTAGCTCATGAAGTTTTGAGCTAAATCCTACCGTGTCTATAATGCCTCTGATAATTGTGGTGAATGTATTTGTTCTCATGTACTCTTCTTTTTTATGGTTGTTGCTAATATTTCGAAGCAAAAAAGCAGTATTTTTTATGTCTGTATGTGTTAATAGTATTACTAGAACATAAGGGGCTAATAGCTTATTCATTTGTAGTTTTTCCAAGAAGCCCTCGCATCCAAGTATATTTTGGTAGAGATGATGATGATGCTGCTTAATCACGTGCATTCGAGTTCTAGAAGCCACTCATCACTCCACAAGGCACAAACCGCTTCAAATTCATTTAGTAGCATTTTATCGAATTTATCGAATAAAGGATTGTCGCTAGGAGAATCAAGGCGTACATGCTAGTACCATCCGAAGCGCCCACCTTTTTAGTTATGCTTAGCAACCAGTAATGGCTTGTTTGTGGAGTTCAGGGCACGTTCAGGCGCTCCATCTGCCTCTGTGCCTGCAACACAGCGCAAGCGCCCACCTTTCAGCTTGTTTCCTCTGCACCATATCTTTTTTTTTTTTTAATGTCTGATTAACGGAGCAGCGGTGAATTGAAAGAAAATCATAGGTTCCTCTCTCGCTTGCTCTCTGTCAGATTAACCGAGCAAGAAATTGTACTCCAGTCCCTCGTCCCACCATGAGCGAGGAAAAACTACCTTTGAGTGGCTCGTCCCACCATCAGCGAGGTAAAACTGGGGTCATGACGAGCAGTTAAATAAAAAACGTTATCATGTTGAAACACCATAGTCAACATGGTTTTTACCCTTGTTATAGATATAGACCGTAGATACCAAATAATAGTACAATAATAGTACATTATATAGAATACATATAACCAACGCACATGTTGGTAAGCAATGCGGACACTATTCCTATCCAACAGAATCACACAAAGGACCAAAGGGTGGCGCACGAGGCGACAACCCAATGGGCCTGCCGCACCAGCGCCATGGGCTTCCACCCATCTAGAACCAAAAGACTGTCACATCACATCTTTGCAAAGCAAAATCTAATGGAATCGTGAATGGGCATGTAGTCAGTGGTAGGACTGTCCAATGAGACGCTAGGGGGTGAGTGTATGCGACGTGTTGTGGCGTCTACGTTATCTTTGTGTCATTCCGAAAAAAAAAAAAAAAACCAAGGTTAACCTTGGTTATCGCACCTTTTTTCTGAAATTCTATGGTACACTCACGCACGCCTGTTTGGTGGTACTGTGTGTTGCCCGCGTACTAGAGGCAACGTGCCTTCTAATTTCTTCTATACGTGAGTACGAATGCACACGCATGTGTGTGTGGTGCAAGTGTGGAGTGTGTGGGCTGTGTGCATCCAAGTTGTACCCGATAAAAAAATTCAATGACTAAAAGGTGACGAGCCTCTCAATCTCTTCTTTACGTGAGTACGGATGCGCACGTGGAGCATGTGGGTTGTGTGTGTCCAAGTTATATATACCAGATAAAAAAAATCTAATGGAACCATAGGACTCGTGGCACCTGCTCCGATCAATCTGGTGCGCGCGAGGTACGGTGCCGATATGGTCGCGGTAAACAACCGCACGTCCGCACCACCGAGCAACCCCTTTTCCTTTTCCCAAGCTCTTGGCGGGTCCACACAGAGTCACACGGTCGGAAGTCAGATTCAACTCAGGTTTAATTTTTTGCAGTGGCAGTACAAGTGCAGAACAGTAAGGCAGATTATTGCAAACTGCAATTGCTTCCTTCCATCATACGAAGGCTCAGCTCAACACGGGACAGCACTGACACGGGAAGTGAAAGAAAAGAGACTGCATCTAGGGACATTTCCCATACAACTTTGCTTTGCTTCAACAATCAATCCAGGCTCCATTGACTTCACAGTTCACACAGCTTTTATTTTTCCCAGATGGTTGCTACTGTTGGTCACATCGACAGGAGTGCGGTCAATGCACCATTCGCTGTGTTGGCATGCTTACGCTGATGATTTGGTTCAACAAAATATCGTGCTTTCTCAATGGTTCAACAAGTTGCCAAAGATCTGACAAGGGATCAGGATCGCCCAAAACCCAAGTGCACTCAACCTAGTGTGAATTTAACTCGATGGATGCTATTTAAACAAACAGACATTGGCTTTGTAAATAAATAAGCAGACATTGCCATGAGACCCAAAAATGCATCGGGTTGGTTCAGATCTGAGACATTGGCTTTGTAAATAAATAAATTAATAAACACAAGACAAATTTGCTTCCCATAAACCAACCGTTATAGTAATTTGCTTCCCACGGCATGCGGCCCAGGAACGGCGTGCGGCCGCCTTAGGGTCTTGGGCCGGCACCAGAACCGCAACGCCTGGAGTCCGAGATACCATAGCTTGTCGCTGATCCAGCTCCAGCTCCAGCATCGGTCCACCCCGACAAACACCAGCCCACCCCACGGTAATCATCCTCCTCGTCCTGCCTGTCCAACAATTCCATGACCCAGACAGGTGGGGCCATATCCGCCTTGGGCCCAGCGTTCGCGACAGCATAGATCCTCCGACTCTGCATCTCGTAGCACTGAACCGTGATGTCCTCGTCGCCGCCCACATCCAAGTCATTGGTGAAGTAGATGCAGTACGTCCTCGGTGCACCATGGCAGCGTCCGTGAGGCCCAGGAACAGCGTGCTGCCGCCCAGGGTCTTGGGCCGGCGCCAGAACCGCAGCGCCTCGTCCCACCGGTACACGTGGAGGTACCGCGGCGTGTCGCCGGTCCACCCCGACCCCTGTTATTCGGACCGGACCGGACCGGCGGTCGGACCGGTAAAAGACCGAACCAGAGCCCTCGCCGGTCGGGTCGCTTAAAAGACCGTATATGCAATCGAACCGCTATAAACCGGTTGAACCGGCCGGTTTTTCATCGAACCGGTGAACCGGGCGGTTCTGTGCGAACCGGTAGGTTTTTGATTTTTTCCCAAATTACCCCTCTGTCAACTCAGGACGATCTTGTCTAGTCAGGGGTATTGTTGGAAATTTAGCCAAAATGGCTCTTTAGGGTTTCTTTGGCCGAGTGGGAGGGAAAGTTTTCCCCAGGCCGCCACTTTTTCTTTCTCCTCCAGGCCAGGCGGCGGCGCTGGGCTTGTGCTGCTCGCCTGCTCCCACGCGCGGCGGCGCTGCCCCCTGCTGCTCCTGCTCCACGCCTCCACGCCCCCACCTCCAGGCTCCAGGCCTCCAGTCCAGGCAGTAGCGTCGGCGCGGCGGCCGGCCAGCATCGGGCAGGGGCAGGCGCGGGGCGAGCAGCGGCCGCACGCGGCGTCCGGCCCGGCGAGGCGGCGAGCAACGGCGTCAGGCAGGGGCGCGGCCGCACGCGGCGTCCGGCCCGGCGAGGCGGCGAGCAGCGGCTTCAGGCGGGGGCGCGGGTCACGACGGCGAGCAAGGGTTGAGGAGCAGCGGTGCAGTGCTGCTCTGCTTCTTCTTCTGTCCAGCTGCATCCACCTCCACCGATCCACGCTCAGGCTCAGTCGCTCACATCTCCAACTTGGACATCGACATGGCTGCTAATGGTGAGATGAGAACCGTGAGATCCACTTAATTTGTGATCTGTTTAGCTAGATTAGCTGTAGATTCAATGGTGGCATGACTATTTAGTTGTCAGTATGAAATTATATGGATTTGTCTTTGAGCCTTTGCGGTTAAATTATATGAAATTATATGGATTTTGTCTTTGTCTTTGTGTTGATGACTTGATGGGTTGCTGCAAGCTGAGACCTTATGTTATTATTATCAGTCACTTGATCTTTATGCATGGATGGAATGAATTGAAGGGAACTTATGTTATTGTTATCACTTATCAGTCACTTGATCTTATATGTTATATAGTTGTGCAATTAAATTTGCCTTTTTTATCATATATTAATATATTATTTATTTATATATATACACGGTTCAATGTTTTTGTGGCGGTTCGATTGTCGGTCAAAAGTAATCGAACCGGCGGTTCAACGGTTCCTAACGGTTAGACAGTGAACCATCGAACCGAAGGGCTCGCCCGGTTCGATTACGGTCGGTCCCAAAAACTTGGACCGACGAACACCTCGCCCGCCAGCTTGCCCCCTCGGCGAGTCCAAAAAGATACCACCAGCCCATGTCCCTCTTCGGGCTTCTTCGTGAACCTCTCCACCCGTGGCGGTGGCGCCCGGTGGTGGCACGGAGACGCGCAGCACCATGGCATCAGAGCGGCACGGGCGTGAGTCTCCCCCCGCCGGTACGCCACGCCGGGGATCACGCTCGCCGGGTTGCATGTACTCCCCCGCCCACGTCGAGGCGCATCCACGAGCCAGCGTCCGGTCGCGAGCGACGGCGAGACAGCGACGCTTTGCGGTAGCTGCAGCGCACGACGCACTTTCGGGCCGCCGAGCAAGCCCGGCATGCGGGGAGAGCGTGATCTCGCCGATGTAGGGAGGGACGGCCGGCGACGGCCTTCTCGGCCTTGTGCAGCATCTCAGCTCCTCGGCGGTGGTCGGCGCAGTACGCCTGCTCCGGGGCCGGGAGTGGCCGCAGGAGGAACCCACCCTTCCTCCGCGCCAACCTGGGCCTCGAACGGGGAGGAACTCCTGCCCCGGCAGCAGCCCAATTCATGTGGGGCAGCAGGTGCCAGGTGGTATATACGATTGTGAATTTTGGTACAGCCAGGAACGCTGAACGCACTTCTTCATCGACCATGGCTATCTCATCTACTGCATATCAACATTGCTTATTAATCAGGTGAAATGAGCCTTCAAATGAGAAAGAAGAATGCTCTCAAGAAAAATTAAGGAAAGAAAAAAGGGGCATATATTCGATAGTTAAACAAAAACCCATTGAACAGAAAAAGTGGGAAGCAAATGCTGTTTAAACAGGAACTCAGATTATATATCTTCAGTGAGTGCCGTCATGACTAACTGAGCTATCGAAATCTGAGCCTTTTTTTTTCTTCTTTGCTTTGAAAATGTTCGTCAAGGTGTACTTGCTGATTAATGGCACCACTTTTCCTTCAATTCGGTGGTTTAGCTTTTCCATGACTAATTGACGTTCACATCTGAGAAAAGGAACTAATATGCATCAGAGGAAGATTGGTTAATGACGAGCAGAGATATCAATTTTGTACATGGCCACATGTATTTTACCTGCATAAATTCTGTGTCACTGCAGAACACACGGAGCATATTATTGCACTCCATAAAAGAGGCAGCACATGTCTGCAATGTAAAGAACATTTGTATTGGACCCACGTATGTGGTTTCATATATATGGAGTGCTGCTGGATGTTGAGATCACACATACAAATACAACCATCGACATTATTTATTTATTTGTTCACAAACATAAGTAGAGCAACAATAACATTGATCGCTCTGCTCCACACACAACTGAAAGATCAGCACGCCACACAGCAGTGCAGCACACACGAAACCAAAGTCCACAAACACACCAGACAAGAGCACAGCAATTGGCAGTAGCAGGCATGAGGGCATGTCTCATGCTGCTGTTGCACAAGCTTAAGGGAATTCAGCTGTTGGACTGAATGCTCGCTGGCTCTTATTTTATTTCACTACTACTTCTCTGGACAGAGCACACAGGCCAGTCGATCTGCATCGCACCATCTTTACAACAAGAGCAAATAGGCACTAGTGATGGATCGATGCATGGCTGGATCCATCGAGGAAGGCTGACCAAACAAACCAAAGCAAACAAAGCTGATGCAAACGAGACAAACCACAGGACGCAAGCAAAAGCATACGCATCCATGTTGTCATTTGCGCGAACGCACGCGCACACACAGAAACCAATCAAGGGGATGTAGAAGCAGAACTGTGAGCAGGAGATTGAAGGCAAGACACCAGCTAGCTGCCAGCCAGCGATTGTAATCCAACGAAGAGCTATCCAGGTTACCTCACCTGCAGGAGTTGGATAAGAGAGCATAAGAGAAATAATAATGTTAATCAATTCAAGTGAGCAAATCAACAACGTGAAAGTGTCTAGCATGACAATCGTCCTCGGTGCACGTATATAAAAGTAAAAGGAATGTATAATTCATCATTAACGACTAAGCCATTGGTCAGGATGATAAATACTAGTTATTTTTGTCTTGTATTTTGGTAAGCATGTGTAAAAACTTTGGAGTTAGATGGCAGAGATGGACGGAAGAGAGTTCAATTATGGCTGCTAAATGGACTTGGAATACTGAATTCTATTATATATGTTACCCAACTACATGTATGATGGGAAAGAGGAAGGGATTACCTAAGCACACTGCCCCTGAGCATGGTCTTCTTGTAATACCGTGGGTGGATGGGTCTGTAGTTGTTCTCTTGCGAGCGGTCATCCCACTCCAGCCTGTCCCACCATTCCTCCTCACAGTCGCATTCCACTACCTTGTTGCTGCTGCCAATGTCAGGAAGGCACCTGAGGCTCCAACAGCCCCTGATCTTGATGGTATCAAGATTAGGTGCAAACATTCTGGCCCCACAAATGTGGTGTGTAGCGAAGGGAGCTCATGCAGGTGGATATGCTTCAGTCTGGGGAAGTCTTTGGAATTTGGCTTGCGGCCTATGTCGAAAGGAAATATCTCCCTGAGATCACCACACCATGCAATCTCAAGGGTCTCCAGGAGACGCAAGCTGTCCTTATCGTTACCAAACAATTCCCAGGTACAAGGGAGTGCGTGAATAAGCCTGGGGCAGAAGTCCAGGTGCAAAAGTGTCAGGTGCGGAAATGCACGCCATCCATTTGATGTTGAGATATATCTTGACTTTAGGAGTTGGGATGCCCAGAATATCCTCAGCTGATAAGTAATGTCATAGCGATTATTATTGAAGACAAAGTCCAATTTGGGACACCTCTCAATTCTGCACCACTCAAGCTTCGGCCAATCTGAATTACCATATTCATCCGAAGTGATTCTAGTGATGGACAGGCTATCGTGCACATGCAGAATCTTAGCATTGTCAACTACATACTTTGGGACAGTAGTCGCTTCACCATCTCGATATAAATTTGTACTTGTCTGGTCTTGTATGTGTATGTAACACCTCTTTTCAGGAAGATCAGGAACATCCGGACAAGACCACATCCACATGACTCCCAGAGTATCACCACTACCTTCACTAGCTTGTTCTAGGCGGTCCACAGAGATATCTGTGTATACTGCAGGCGCATGCTGCCGCTGCAGGTTTACCAAAAATTGCTGCTCACGACTGCTTGCACTCTTGAATATTCCATCATCTTTTCTACCACCACCAACATTGGTAGGATGAGGAGGAGAGGAGATCTCCACATATGCCTTGTGGGAATCAGAATAGACTGGCTTTAGGGACCCAAGGAGCCTTGCATCCCGTACAGAAATGAGCCAATCAAATTCACTGCTCGGTCGACTACCATGTGGTGCAGCTGCAGGTGCTATTGATGTTCCGGCAGTAGCAGTACTAGTACCCCGCTTGGCCTTTTCTTCTCTAGATTGGACGATGGGTGCTGACTGTGTGGTGTCTATGCACAGCTTAGACAATCCTACTCCTTTCAATTTGTCTTTGGGCGGCCACAGGATTGCACAAAGCTTCTTGCAGTCTAGTAGATAGAGCTCAACAAGGTAATAAATTGTTGTTGCACTGAGATCTAGTGTTTTCACTGCCGTGCCTGAGATGTCTAGGGTGTGGAGGCCCCGCATCTGTCCTCCCAAGTGCAGATTCTTCAGTTCACTGCATCCGCCGAAGGAGATCTGTTGTAACTCACATCCATCAATAATGACGACAGTCTCAAGGCTGCTGACATTGCTGTTCACTCCTGGCCCAAATAAGCTCATGGAATTGGAACCATACATATTGTTTCCGGAAAAGTCAAGGTGCTCCATCTTGTTCATCTCGGAAAACACATCATTTTCCGAGCAACTCCATCTGACACCAGACTTTTTTACTCTAAGCTTGCGGATGTTTGGCAATCGTCCCTGTAGCTGGCCCAGGTCCAAACCCTTAGCTCCAATCACATTTAGCTCCCTAAGCTGAGTCATGAGAGCCAACATCTGCGCCGACAATATCTGATCACAGTTTGTGTAGCGCACGTCGAGCACCCACAGCCTCTGAAAGCACCGCTGAATATCCTCCTCCCCTGCTACTACTACATCTGTGCTTGTCCTAGTGCCTTGGCAATGGTCAAGCCATAGAAACCTGAGACTGTGGCAGCAGAGGAATAGAGGTGATTGGAAGTCGAAGGTGCAGCGTGAGAGCTTGAGAACACTAAGCTTGTCAGCACAGTGTTGAAACATGTCTCCGTTAGGCACAGCTGTAGCTGGAATCAGCATTAATCCGTAAGTTGGTGAAGTCCAATATGGCTTGGTCGGATTTGCCATGGCCATAGCAATTCAGAGGAGGGCACATATTGATGGGCCTCCATATCCAATCGAATCTCACGATGCAGAGCTTCAGCTGCTCTCCAGAAACCATCTCCGTCTCCCTGTTGTCGATGTCGTATGATGTCATCACAGACCCAGTAGTTGGCACCATGAGTGTCCAACTCATAGTCAATCAGCTGACCACCACTGCAACACAGGTCCCACATGTACAGGAAGCACTTGGTCACTTGCTCTTGCTGATCGATGATGCTGCTGGGAGACCCAGTATTGACCTTGCATGCTGCAACTACTTCCGCAGCCTCTTGGAGTACCAGGTAGGGCCAGAGCTCCTCTCGCATTTTATTGCTTGGGTATGCCGAGAGAGAAACATCAGTTGTTCCTGCAGTCTTCATAGCCGTGTCAACTTTGGACCAAGGTTTGACCCGGAATCTTCCTTGGAATGTCCACAACACCTTGGTGGTTGAGTACCCGGAGAGAGGGAAGCCACACAAACTGGCTAGATCAATCTCTTCATTGCTCCCATTGTGGAAAATCACCAAAAAACTGCGGTTCTGTATGTGCTGATACATCTCCCTGTCGACTGGCAGCTCAGTGCGGGAGCCCTGGGCCACCCCGCGGAAATCATCCTCTTCGTCCTCCCTGTCAAACATGTCCATCACTTTGGCAGGGAGATCCAGCTGCTCTGCGACTGCCCTCTGAAGTGCCCTCCTGCTCTCCCACTTGGAGCAGTCGATGTGGATAACCTTCTCAAACTCCAGTCCGGCTGGTGGTGAAGATGTTGTGGTGGTGAAGCGCCGGGCAACAGCTCGGAGGACGGCAGATGCCCCAAGCCCATCCCAGCCATCGAAGTAGAAGACATTGTCTCTGCTTCTGACACTTCTCTTCAGCTCTCGGAGGGAGTGATCCATGGCTGTATGACAAGCCCATTGCTGAAATAGCTCCAACTCTGTTTATTCTGTGCAAACAAAAAATATCACTGTGATCAATGCTAAGGCTGACCTATCATCTATCTCTTTTAGAAGATGGCTTGATGATGAATTACAGTCTTGCTGGGATGTAATTGTATCAGATGCCAACAAATTTGTATTAACACAAGAACAGGATAGCATCTTTTGGAAATTTGGGTCTAAAAAGACTTTCTCTGTCAAATCTTTATACAATATTTTGACCCAAAATGATACAGGTCCTGATTACAAGATAATTTGGAAAGGTAAAGTACCACAGAAAATCAAATACTTTATGTGGCTGCTGTCTAAGAATGCCATACTGACTAGAGATAACCTAGCTAAGAGAAAATGGAAAGGTGATACTACTTGTCAGTTCTGTGATATGATTGAATCATGTGACCATTTATTCTTTACATGTGCTGTTGCTAAAACCGTGTGGTCTGTTATTGCAAATTTTCTTGGTGCAAACAATATTCCCTGTTCTTTATCTCAATGCTGGTTATGGTGTGACAAATGGTTTCCCCAACACAAAATCCTTCATTGCTGGGGTGTTTCTGCAATATGTTGGTCAATATGGATAGCTCGAAATAGAGCCCATTTTGATGGAAAATTGCTAAAAAATCCTCTGGAGATTATTTGCCATGCAGCAGCCCTGATGCGTTTCTGGACAGGTTTAATTCCTGAAATGAATGCTGAGGAGATTGTTGAAGGCATCAACAGCATGCTGAGGCTGGCTACTGAAATTTTCATCAATCAATCGTCGAGGGCTGATGGACAGATCACTGAAGCGTAACGAGGCATGATAATGAAGGCGACCAGGAAGACTGAAGATCTACGCTATCAATACAATCCAACAGTCCAGGAATACCTTCAAATAGTGCAGTTTACTTGCTAGTACTGTCGTTAAAACTGTTTGGAGGCGGGGAGCATGGCTCTCGACCTCTAGTGTCACTTTGTAATATTTCAAACTTACTATCCCCCTGTCTTCTTTTTCTGGTGTTCCCAGCATTAGCGAGTAGCAATGCATAGGGGGTTCAGTCCATTATCTTTGCTTTTACGTCCAAGTCTGTAATGAGTTAAACTACGTATTTCCGTTTCATTGAAATGGGAATGGGGTATTACCTCGTGTGGAAAAAAAAAATACCCTGCGTACATATATGCACATATGTGTCAGGCCATCGGATTACATGGTGCTTGTCACTTGAATGAAATTAAGGTGGAACAAAACTAATACAGTGATAAGAGAGATGTTGCTATAGCTGGGCGTGCGGTTTGTTTTACCGAGGTATGCATGATGGATTGGTTGGGTTCGAGTAACCAGCCGGCGACGGCGATCAGCTCGA
Organism: Hyparrhenia diplandra; assembly: GCA_015847255.1. NCBI lineage: Eukaryota > Viridiplantae > Streptophyta > Magnoliopsida > Poales > Poaceae > Hyparrhenia > Hyparrhenia diplandra. The sequence continues at coordinate 257,007 of JADLZK010006656.1, forward strand.
CCTGGTGGACGTCTGCTGCGTCGCTCCTATATCTTCATGACCAATTCTTAATGGAGCTGCTAACTTTTAGCAGATTGACACGATTCAAACTCGGTTGAAATATTGAATCTAACCCATCACTCTATTCTGTCCACGGATCTGATCAACACCACAAAAATCAAACGAGGTAATATCAGGCATTATATTCATCCAGGTATGCACGATGTCATGCATTATCATTTCTGTTCCACGACGAGCATGACACATATACTGATGAACTTGAGTTTTCAATGGAAGGGGTCGAGTAAATAAATCACATACCTCAGATATGCAGAAAATATATTGAAGCCAAACAGATCAAACCGACGATTGTCTGTATTTTGCTTGTGTGGGTTTTGTGACTTGTGAGAGAGGAGTGGGTGATGAATGAGAGTTCACATAAAACTTAGCTTTAGGCACATGTCCGTGTAAACTTTTCTTTTGCGCGTATGTATGATCGTCGTCAGAGATGATTCTTGCTTACTCCCGAGGAAAAGAAAAAGAAATAAGGGGTCCCCAAAAAAATAAAGATGATTCTTTGCTTGGAACCAGCTAACCGCAGCAGAATTTTGAAAAAGATAAGGTTAGGCCCTTCAGAAGTTGGGATTGAAAAATGAAGGACTGAAAAAAAAATGGAATAGAAATGCATATGCAAAATATACGAACGAAATTATAGGAATTTTGTAGAAATAGGTATTTGGATCAAATGTATGTATGAAAACCACAGAAAAAAAAAAATATGATGTTTAAGTGGATGTTTTTTTTCCCTATATATGTTTTCTGTAAAATTAAACACGGAAATGTTTTTCCATGCGAGCCCCCAACACTCTACACTGTCGATCAGTACCCAGACCCAGAGCAAAGGGCTTTATCTGACACCAGGTCCTGACTGGACGTTCGATCTGGTTCAGCCTTGGGCCGTGATTGTTTGCGTTGTCTGGCCGCAGGGCGCCGTTTTACTTAGTCTGTTTAGCTGGTGGCTGTTGGGCCGCGTCCCGCGTCCAGCGTGTGAGTATCGCATATAAAGACTTGGAATGGCTTCGAGCCGATGCTTCGAACAGCTTGTAACCGTTTCTCTGAATTCAATCAAACCTGTACTCCTGTCTGTTTACCCCAGTTCCATTCCCGCGGTCCACCGCGAGTTAGCTAGTTCGTGGTCGACACTCGGGTCCCCGAACCAGCTCTCTTTTATTTTATTTTTTGCATGAGCTGATGTTAGCGCTGATCCAAACGAAAAAGTAAACTTTTTTTAAAAAAATTACTATAATTCTTGGATGGTGTATCTGTTTTTAATGATGTGTTTTTGCATAGCGATGAACAAAACTAGATCCCACTCGAATATGTTCGAATTTTTTTTTTTTTCTAATAGCAATTTATGTATATTAACTTATCAAATATAACCTAAGTCTAACATAAAAGTTATATGTATTAGTTAGATGTAACTTTGTAACATATGTAAGTTATATGTTTCATGTTTCGAAGATCTTGTTTCATATGCACTACACACTCACTCACATGTGTCTATATCTCATTCGGATCCAAACATATTATACAAATGCGCGTGAAAATTGTCTATTTGAGACCCTAAACGGATTTAAATCAAAAAGTGATCAACTATAAAAGTTTCATAACCTTTCAAGATCTACAATCTTCATTTACGGTGTTTCTCCATGTGAGGTAATTTACGAAATTTGAATTTCAAATTTGAGACATTTGGATGTAGTATTTCCATGACAAGATGATTTCAAATAAAAAAAGTGGTTAATTACAAAGTTTCATACTTTTCAAGATCTCTGATCTTCATTTAGTGTGTTTCTCGATCCGAGGTCATTTACTTAAATTTAAATTTCAAATTTGAGACATTTGAATGTAGTTTTCCATGACTAGATAATTTCCAAAAAAAAAGTGGTCAACTACAAAGCTTCATCACTTTTCGAGATCTACAATTCTTATTAGGAAGTTTTTCTATTAGAGCTCGTTTAAAAAAATTTCAAATTTCAAAATTTATACATTCAAAACCCACTCTTCGATTCTTTGGTGAGATTGAGTGAGATTCAAGAATGCATTTGCTTGTTGATTGCATCTAAAGACACTTGTTCTTCGGAGGAGCTGCGGGACTCTTGTTTCTCTTGGGAATTTGCATGGTTTCCTAGCGGCTTGGAGTTGATTGAGGTGTTGAGCTCGCCAGGAGTTTGTTTGAGGACACACCGTGGACTTGTGAGGGGTTGAGCCTTCCCGGCGGGAGATTCGCGAAAGGTATGACTAGTGGATTGCTCGTGGCTTGTGGATCCCCTCTTGTGAGTGATTCATTCGAGCTCCCTCAGGGACTAGCGTGTATCGCCACAACGGGGACTAGTGTGCGGCAAGCACGTGAACCTCGGGGATAAATCATGGTGTCACTTGTGTTGAGCTCATTTGGAGATTTCTTATTGACATCGGTGATTGGCATCATCCTCTACTCTACTCCGATGGTATTGTATTCTAGCATCCCTTTGCATTACTTACCTGGTTTATCTTATTTAGCTTGTTCTACCTTGCTTAGCTCCTAGTATTGTTTTAGCTAGTATACCTTGCTCACCTAGGAGTAACTTAGCAACCTAGCACTTGTGTGTGATTAGAGATATTAGAATTACTAGAATTGCTAGAAGGCTTGCATAGCTAGAGAGAAGCTTTGCTTAAGTTGCTACGCCATCTTATCGTCTAACCACCTTGCTTAAGTGTTGTTGTATAATTTTTTATAGGCCATTCACCTCCCCTCTAGCCATTAGGACCTTCAACGAGGCACCTATACAGTAGCTCAAGAAGAAGAGGAAGCAGATCCGGCACGCACCAAACCCTAGGTCACCACCGGCACCGAGGGAGAAGAAGCGCGCCGCCCGGAGTACCAGTGTCGCCGAGTTGAAGCAGATCATCCGCCGGGGACCGGGGAAGGAAGGGCGCCAGGAGGGAGAGCCCGCCTCGTTGCCGACCACCGCAAACCCTAGCTGGTGGTTCGCGATAGCCCACCGACGGAGAGGAACTGGGGAGGGACGAAGGAAGACAAGCATCGACGACAAGGGGAGGGCGCGTGGAAGTTTCACCGTGGCCCGCGCGGAGCCCCCGGCTATGAAGGTGCCGGCGAAAATCGCCCCTGAATCGCCCGCCCTGCACCACGCCGCGCAAAGCCGAGGCCATCGGCTACGAAGGGAAGTGGGGTACAGTGGAGCCGGGCGGAGAGGGCGGTTTTGGCTCTTGCGGGCCGGGGAGAGAGAGAGAGAGAGGAGAAAATGGAGCCAAACACCTAACTGGGCTCCGGGGTGCAGCCAGACCCACTGGCCACCCTTCCAAACACGCCCTCAGTGTGAGCTAAGTTAGGGAATCCAATGTACTCCCTCCATCCAAAAAAACTTGGTATTCTAAAATTCAGAAAATGTCTAAAAACACTGTTTTAACCTTTGGATAATAATAGGTTAGGTCCGTACCAACTTGAGATTGTGTTCAGCGTGTTTCCATATATTCCTTTTAATGATTTTTTTTATTAACTAGTGTGGTTCACCTTCAATAATTAGGGATATATGAGGATAAAAAGGGATATATGGGTAGTCTCTATTGAGTATTAATTAATATATCCTAAATCATTATATTTTTTGAACCAAGGGAGTACTAGCTAGATGTATCCGAGCTGCTGTTGTCGACTTGTGTTGTTTTTTTAACACTAAAAGGTACAAAAACATTCGCGTCGCTGTGCTAGAATTGCATTCTTTTACGGGACGGAGGTAGTACCTCACAATATAATTTTTTTATAGATAAATAGGAGACAACTATTGTATGACTTGGCTCTAACTCTCGCGTCCATGGCCTCGAAGGCGACGTCACAGGTCTGGCGCACCCTCGCGGAGGAGAAAGGTCTGGCGCGGGCGGCGGGACAAGAGGCAGACAGAGCGAGTGGGGATGGGGATGTGTGAGGTAGCCAGTGGGGATGGGGATTGGATGAGGGTTGTTGGGGGAGACCTGATGGGCCATGGACCATGGGATACACCTAGCTAGGTAGGCCGGGCCGCATTCCTGCCTGCTTGCATTTACCGGGCCTTACCGTGCTGCCCGGGCGGGGCTGTGGTGGCGGCCCAGGTACGCCCTGGAATGTGCTTTGGGTCGGCCCAGGCACGATTCCGACTGGGCCGTGCCGTGCCCAGGCCGGGATAAAATTCCGTGCCTCGGGCCGTGTCACCGGACTTCGTGCTTTGCTCAGGTATATTTGCTTCCCATGGCAGCTTCCATGCATCGGCGAAGAACGCCGTGCCGCAACGGCCTAGGAGCAGCGTGAGGCCGCCTAGGGTCTTTGGCCCGCGCCAGAACCACAACTCCTCGTCCCACCGGTACACGTGGATACCCTGGCTTGTTGTTGATCCAGCTCCAGTCCACCCCGACGAAACCAGCCCGCCACCGTCAGCTTCGTCCCCGGCAAGCCACCATTGAGGGCTCCAAAGGCCCATGTCGCTCTAGGGCTTGTCCGTGAATCTCTCCACACACGGCGGCAGCGCCCCGGTGGGCGGTGGCACGGAGATGCGCAGCCCATGCTGACGGCCTCCTCAACCTTGTGCTGCATCTTGGCGCCTCGGGGGTGGTCTCGATGGGATGGTCGGCCTAGTAAGCCTGCTCCGGGTGGAGCGGCCGCAGGAGGAACCCCTTCTCCGCGCCAACCTGGGCCTCGAACAGGGAGGACTCGCCGGGGAGCCAGAACTCCTGCTCCGGCAGCAGCCCGTCGGCGTGCCGGAAAATCGCTCCAGGGACTCAAAGCGCGGGAACGCGAGGTCGTTTGACGAAACGTTTCTTGGGACTCAGCTAATGGTAAAACGTATCCTGTGCTCTGATGGTTGGAAAATACGATTGTGAATTTTGGTAGAGGAACGCTGAACCCACTTCGTCATTGACCATGGCTATATCTGATTTACTGCATATCAACATAGCTTAACCAGGTGAAATGAGCCTTCAAATGAGAAAGAAGAATGTTCTCACGAAAGATTAAGAAATGAAAAAGGGGCATATATATATTCGAGAGTTAAACAAAAACCCATTGAACAGAAAAAGTGGACAACAAATGCTATTTAAATTGGAAACTCAGATTATATATCTTCGGTGGGTGCCACCATGACTAACTGAGGTTTTGAAATCTGAGCGTTTTTTTTTTCCTTGTTTGCTTTGAAAATGTTCGTCAAGGTACTTGCTGATTAGTGACACCACTTTTCCTTCAATTCGGTGGTTTAGTAATTCCATAACTAATTGGCATTCTTATCCGAGAAAAAAAGAATTGATATTCATCAGAGGAAGATTGGTTAATGACGAGCAGAGATATCAATTTATAGATGGCCACATCTAGTTTACCAGCATAAATTCTGTGTCACTGCAGAACACACGGAGCATATATTATTCAATCTAAAAAAGAGGCAGCACATATCTGCCATGTAAAAAACATTTGTATTGAACCCGCATACGTGGTTTCATATGTAGTGCTGGATGGTGAGATCACACATACAAATACAACCATCGGCATTATTTATTTATTTGTTCACAAACATAAGGGCATGTCTCATGCTGCTTTTGCACAAGATGAAGGGAATTCAGCTGTTGGACTGAATGCTCGCTGGCTCTTGTTCACAAACATATGTAGAGTGACAACCACATTAATCACTCACTCTGCTTCACACACAACTAAAAGATCAGGATGCCACATAGCAGTGCAGCACACACCAAACCAAAGTCCACAAACACACCAGACAAGAGCACAACAATTGGCAGTAGCACCCATGATGGGCATTTCTCATGCTGCTGTTGCTCAAGCTGAAGGGAATTCAGCTACTGAATGCTCACTGGCTCTTGTTTTATTTCACTACTATGCTCTGGACAGAGCACACAGGCCAGTCGATCTGCATCGCACCATCTTGAGCAAATAGGCCAGTGATGGATGGATGCATGGCTGGATCCATCGAGGAAGGCTGACCAAACAAACCAAAGCAAACAAAGCTGATGCAAACAAGACAGACCACAGGACGCAAGCAAAAGCATATGCATCCATGTTGTCATTTGCGCGAACGCACGCGCACACACAGAAACCAATCAAGGGGACGTTGAAGCAGAATTGTGAGCAAGAGATTGAAGGCAAGACACCAGCTAGCTGCCAGCCAGCGATTGTAATCCAACGAAGAGCTGTCCAGGTTACCTCACCTGCAGGAGTTGGATAAGAGAGCATCAGAGAGAAATAATAATGTTAATCAATTCAAGTGAGCAAATCAACAACGTGAAAGTGTCTGGCATGGTAGTCGCCCTCGGTACACGTATATAAAAGGAATGTATAATTCATCAGTAACGACTAAGCCATTGGTCAGGATCATAAATACTAGTTATATTTGTCTTGTATTTTGGTAAGCATGTGTAAAAACTTTGGAGCGAAGGGAGTTAAATTATTGGTTGCTAAATAGACTTGGAACACAGAATTCTAATATATATGTTACCCAGCTACATGTATGATGGGAAAGAGGGAGGGATTACCTGAGAACACTGCCCCTGAGCATGGTCTTCTTGTAATAGCGTGGGTGGATGGGTCTATAGTTGTTGGCCTGCGAGCGGTCATCCCACTCCAGTCTGTCCCACCATTCCTTCTCGCAGTTGCACTCCACTGCCTTATTGCTGCTGCCAATGTCAGGAAGGCACGTGAGGCTCCAACAGCCCCTGATCTTGATGGTCTCAAGATTAGGTGCAGACATTCTGACCCCACAAATGTGGTGTATTGAAGGGAGCTCTTGCAGGTGGACACACTTTAGCTTGGGGAAGTCTTTGGCATTTGGCTTGTTTCTACTGTCGAGAGGAAATATCTCCCTGAGATCACCGCACCATGCAATCTCGATGGTCTCCAGGAGGCACAAGCTGTCTTCATAACCATAATAAATCCTGCTCAAAGGGAGTGCATGTATAAGCCTGGGGCAGAAGTCCAAGTGCAGCAATGTCAGGTGTACAAATTGACGCCCTCCATTTGAGGTCGAGATATAACGTGACTTTCGGAGTTGGGATGCCCAGAATATTCTCAGCTGATAAATAAAGTTAAAGCCATTATTGAAGACACAGTCTAATTTCGGGCACCTCTCGATTCTGCACCATTCTAGGCATGGCCAATTTGAACCATAATCATCTGAAGTGATACTAGTGATGGACAGACTATCGTGCACATGCAGGATCTTAGTACAATCAGTTACAAACTTTGGCACAGTAATAGTACTAGTCTCCTCACCACCTCGAGGTAAATTTGTTTTTATTTGGTCTTGTATATGCATGTAGCACCTCTTTTCTGGAAGATCAGGAACATCCAAACAAGGCCACATCCACATGATTCCCAGAGTATCACCACCGTCTTCACTAGCTTGTTGTAGGCAGTCCACGTAGATATCTGTGTATAGTGCAAGCACCGGCTGCCGCTGCAGGTTTACTAGCAATTGCTGCTCACTACTCTTGAATATTCCTATATCTTTCGTACCACCACCAACAACTTTAGGATGAAGAGAGGAAATCTCCACATATGCCATGCGGGAATCAGAATAGACTGGCTTCAGGGATGCAAGGAGCCTTGCATCCCGTACAGAAATGAGCCAATCAAATTCATTGTCTGTCCAACTATTATGTGGTGCAGCTGCAGGTGCTATTAATGTCCTTGTGGTAGCAGTACTAGTTACCCGCTTGGCCTTTTCTTTTCTAGATTGGCCGATGGGTGCTGACCCTATGGTGTCAATGCACAGCTTACCCAAGCCTTTTGGTTTCATTATGTCTTCTGGTGGCCACAGAATTGCACAAAGCTTCTTGCAGTCAAGTACATAGAGCTCATCAAGTTGTTGGATCATTGTTGTACTGAGATCTAGTGTTTTCATTGCCGTGCCTGAGATGTCTAGGGTGTGGAGGTGATACATCCATCCTTCCAAGTGCAGATTCTTTAGTTCAGTCCATCTGGCGAAGGAGATTTGTTTGAACTGATAACATCCATCAATAATGACAACAGTCTCAAGGCAACTACCATTGCTGCTTACCCCTGGCCCAAATAAGGGACTGGAATCATCAGTCGTATAGTTTCCTGAAAAGTCAAGATGCTCCATCTTGTTCATCTTTGAGAACACATCATTTTCCAGGCAACTGCATCTTACACCAGATTTTTTTACTCGGAGCTTGCGGATGCTAGGCAATCGTCCCTGTAGCTGTCCCATGTCCCATTCCTTGGCTCCGACCACATTAAGCTCCCTGAGCTGGGTCATGAGAGCCAACATTTGTGCAGACAATATCTGATCACAGTCTGTGTAGCGCACGTCGAGCACCCACAGCCTCTCAAGGAACTGGCGGATGTTGTCCTCCTTCCGTGCTTGTCCTGGTCACTTTGCAACGGTCAAGCCATAGAAACCTGAGGTTGTGGCAACAGAGGAATGGAGGTGACAGAAAATCAAAGGTGCAGCCTGAGAGCTTGAGAACACTAAGCTGGTCAGCATAGTGTCGGAACATATCTCCATTAGGAATAGCTTCAGCGGGGATCCGATTCAACCCATATTTTGGTGAAATCCAATATGGCTTGCTCTCAGCAGACATTGACAAGTGATAGGAGGGCTCGTAGTCCACATCCAATGGCATCCCACGCTGTAAATCAGCAGTAGCTCTCCACAACCAATCATTGTCATCATTACCACTAAGGTTTCTTTCTTCCTGTTGTTCCAGCTGTTGTATGATGCCACCACATACCCAATAGTTGGCGGCATGTGTGGCCAAATCGTTGTGACTGCCTCTGCAACACAAGTCCAAGATGTACCTGAAGCACTCATCCACTTGTTCAGGCTGATCGATGATGCTGCAAGACCCGGTCTTCATCCTGCGTGCCATGGCTACTTCCACAGCCTCTTGGCCTACAAGGTAGGACCAGAGCTTCGGTGGATCAATAGCTCGAGCCCATGGAGGTGATGAGGATGGGACCACCGAGATAAAACAGTCAGTTGTACCCACGGCCTTCATGGCCATGTCAACTTTCATCCGAGGTTTGAGGCGGAATCTCCCTTGGAATGTCCAGAGCACCTTGCTGGTTGAAAATCCGGATAGAGGAAGCCACAGCAACTGGCCAGGTCAATCTCCTCGCTGCTCCCATTGTGAAAGATCACCAAGAATCTGCGGTCTAGCTTCTGCATGTGTTGCTGCATCTTCCTAACGATTTCTTGCACCTCATCACGAGACCCATGGGCCACCCCGCGGAAATCGTCCTTCTCGTCCTCCCTGTCGAACAACTCCATCACTTCACTGGGGAGCTTCAGCTGCTCCGCGACAGCTTTCTGAAGCGCCCTCCTGCTCTCCCACATCGAGCAGTCGATGTGGATAAGCTGATCAAACCCCAGTTGGGCCAGAGCTCTCTTCCCATCTGCTGAAGTCGTGGCGAGGCGTTGGGCGATGGCTCGGAGGACGGCGGACGCTCCCAGCCCGTCCCAGCCATCGAAGTAGAAGACATTGTGTCTGCTACTGACAGTTCTGGTAGGATGTGCCTTTTCATTCAGCACCCATCGGAGAATGTATTCAGCAGCCTCGTCTATCGTGTTGGCCGAGAAAGGCTGCATACATATATGCACATATGTGTCAGGCCGTTGCGGAGCAAGGTGTAATCATCACTTGAAATTAAAGGTGGAACAAAAACCATAGGAGAGATCTTGCTTGCTAGCTGGGTGGTTTACCTCAGTACGCATGATGGATGGATTGGATCGACGCCAATTCCGCCTCGGTGGATTATTTGTGCTGCGTATATCTTCAGGAACTAATAATGCTGCTGCAACCTCCGCTTCATTTTGGAAGGGAATGGTCAATGCACACCGATGCCAAAGACGAGCAGACCGATCCCATTTCGATTAAAATATGGAGTCTAACCCATCGATCATTCCATCCGCTGACCTGATCAACACACAAACATGAGACTACTCACTCAGTCCCGAAGTATAAGATATCTTCAGTTTTTCTATATCAAATTACCTTAAGTTTATTTGGCCAATTTTGCAGAGTAATAAAAATCGTAACTTCTATTACATCAAAATTAGGGGTATGTTGCAAAAATACATTTCATAATTATACGTCTAAGTTGGAAGCTTAATTGTTTGATACCACAAATATATTGCACTTATTTCTACAATTTTTGTGAACTTTATGACAATTTGAGTTTGAACAACTAAAAAATACATCATATTTCAGGACAGAAGGGGTATTTAATTAGAACATATAAATTATCCATGTATATGTAGGGTCACATGCATGCATCGTAAATTTTATGCAACATACGTATGATGCATGTATCCACTTCTCCAAATCATTTGATTTTCATGACGGGCAAAAGATACATGCAGCATAGCAGCAGAAAAGATGAACTTGAACTTGCGCTGGAAGGGATCTAGTAATTAAAATGCATACCTCGGTTATATTTAATTGGCATGCAGTAGCCGGGCATATTTTTCTTAACTAATACGCAGCAAAAATTAGTTGTTTTCCCCATGATTATGAGCATGTTATTGCATACAATGTAGATCCAAATAATTAAATTACATACCTCGGTTATGTTGAATTTGCTTGCAGTAGCAGGAGATAGAAGCCAAACAGATGGAAACCGATGATTGAGAGAGTGTTGTGCTTGTCTGCGTTTGTGAGGGTCTGAGGGAGAGTCTAGACAGAACCAAAGTAGCTGGTGGTGGTAGTCCACAGAAACTTTTCTTTTGTGTGTCTATATGCTCATCAGAGATGATTCTTTGCTTATTGGGTGAGTGAAAAGCAAACAAAAGACGATTCTTTGCTTGGAACCAGCTAACAGCTTGGCCACTGCAGTTTTTTTTTTCAAAAGATATAAAGATTAATAAAGGCATGCTAGTAATAAGTAGCAAGGGCTGCTTTCTTCCTCGTTATGACAGTAGAGTATAGAGGGTAATTGAGTACACTATCCTTTTATTTTGCTGTCTTGTGAGGAACTCAAAGGGAGCAAAGTTAGGGAATCCAATGTACCCTCCATCCAAAAAAAACCTGGTTTTCTAGAATTCAACAAATGTCAGAGAAAACTTAGAGCACTTACAATGCAGACTCTACCATAGAGTCTAAAACTATTTATTACCTTGGGTAGTGTGGACTTGGAGTCCAAATAAGACTTGGAGTCTTATTTTTTCTCCCTCTCTCTTTCATAAATATACTGCCGCATTAGCGCCACATCACCAAAGTACAATAAATATGATGGTAATATGATGGTAATAAATAAGCTTAGACTCTATGGTAGAGTCTGCATTGTGAGTGCCCTTAATGTTTAGCTTTTGGGTAATAGATTGTGATTTTGCATGTTTCCATATATTCATTTTAATGAAAGTTGTTTTCTTAATTAGTGTGTGGTTCACCTTCAATAAATAGAGATATATGAGAAACTTCTTTTCACTATTAATCTATCCTAAAACATTAAATTCCAGTTGATGCTGTCGACTTGTCGTTGCATTAACACTGGTCTATAACTAACTAGATGGATTCCTTGGCGTTGCCGCGGGAATTTATTAAAATGGTCTCTTATAAAAGATGTGAAAATGCATGTTGTGAAAAATAATTTCATCCATTTGAGAATGATAGTTGATCACATATATAGACCATGAGATAAATATAAACCAGAAACAAATATAATTAAAGATTCAATTAAACTCTACTGTATGGTATGACCATAAATTAAATGGAATCCATAAAAAAAGGAATATGTCGTATTTCATACAAATCCGCCATTGGATGAACATGGTAGAAGTACTAATGGGATTTCTTATTGTAAATATAACCTATATTTCTAATTTTAGATAATATTATGCATGCAGAGGTAGCACGCATTGTTGACCATATCCTGCATGTGATTTGGCAAAACAAAAACAACATAATTAGAAAGCAACCTAGACGACATGATGCTTAGCTATTAAATCAGAAAGCAGCATATAGACAACATGATACTTAGCAAATAACCATATGACATGTATATACTTCACATGGCCGGCGAAGACACCATGCGGGATGAGCGTAAAAATGTCTTGCTTTTTCCCATGGTGCCGACGCATTGAAGCGGGTGAGGCGGATCATGCAGCTCCGGTGAATATACGTGAATTAAAAGTCAGAGACACATAAACGTACATTACATGTTTGCATACTCACCGCTTCCATCCTATAATAAACAGAGAAAAATACTTAAAATCAACATAATTTTGGGTTGTACCGGGATGAGAAACCATATCTTTTCATCTCTACACTTTTTCTGTTTGCTTCAAAACACATAACAACAATCATATGCCTAGTAATAACAAATATACTCATATGAGTCTGACTACTAATGAAGCAACAAAACAGAGTCTACATCTACAGAGATTTCAATTTCCCCACCGATCATCGATCCTCTAGCTAGAAAAGTCCGTCCAGAGATCACAGCGCGGCGTGAGATGGTCACGTTGGTCACCGGGCGGCGGTGCGGCTCCACCGCGTGGGCGGCGACCCGCCCTGCGCTTCTCCATGAACCGCTGCAACGACGCCTTCCTGGCCACGGGCAGGTCGTTGGCGACGACGAGCGAGCGGCGGCGGCTGCTCCAGCGTGCCTCCCAGCGCCGCCTTGTTCGCCGTGACGTCGTCGCGTACATGATGGTGAGCTGCGCCGCTGTCGTTTCCGGCTCCTCCCTAGTCGTCGACGTTGGCGCCCGGCATGAGGGGCAGGGGTCGCACCACCATCGGCCGCCCCTGCGCGGGCGTCCTCTCGGCCTCAGCCGCCTTCACGTACTGGCTCCACGCGGCCGCACGCTCCCGCGAACCGGCTGGTCGTCGTCGACGCCGGAGCTGTGTTGTTGTTCCGTGTGCCTCCGCCTGAAGGTGCTGCTGCTGCCGAAAGGGTTGAGGTGCTTTTATACACACACGATGGACATTGCAGTCTCTTGCACTTCCAGAAACCGATCAGCACTAAAAATAGAAGATGGTGGCCGTAGCGCACAGCAGTTATCGAGGAAGGATTAATTACGCATGCAGCCAGGTTAACTAAACGTTCGGCAACCGAACCGTTGCATGCGTCCCAGCAAATACGCTAGACCAAGTATTGACGTCACACGGGTCTATGCAATGGATAGACGCTGGCCGCGCTGGTCAGCAGTACAGGCAAGTTATATTTCAGTTACTACTTTCACCTGAACCAATCAGGAGGCTGAGAATTCCCAAAGAACTCCCTAGTGGGAGATAGGCTTATTGGAGTTTTAGATTATATAAAAAAATATTTTGAAGGATCCAGGCTAATCTCAGAATAATAAAGCAATAATTTATCTTACCTAGTGGGCCCATATCACAAACGGCTTCGATCGCCTGATTTTGGAGTTTGCGTTCGTTGGGTCGAGGGCCCAGTACGGTGGCACAACTCGATCACTCAAGGATGGGCCTGCGTTGGTTTTTTTTCTTTTTTGATGAAATGGACTTGCGTTGCTGGTGATGAAATGGAACCAACACTCCCAGAGAGTCCCGGTCGGAGGATCCAGCACAACAAACTCTACAAAGGCCCAAAATAGGTGACTAACTTGTAGTCACAGTGCCGTGGGGAATCTGTGCGTACGAGTGCGGTATGTGAGGGAGAGGTAGGAAGGATAGAAGTTGGCTGGCTATGGCGTAGGAGTCAGAGGCAAGTGATGTTCAATGTAACGGGTGGTTGTACCTGAGCAAAAAGTACGAGGCCCGGTGGTATGACATGAGGTGCGAAATTTTAGCCCGATACGAGCACGGCACGAAGCCCGCCACAGGCCAGGCCTAGGCCGTACCCCTGCACGCGGACCGGTATGGCACAACACGAAAAATAGCCAAAGGCCTGGTAGCAGCCCGGTGACCACCAAGGCCCGATGCGCGAAGGATTTTGGCCTGCTAAGAGCTTAAAGAGGCCCATCACATACAACAAACCCTAACTTCTCTTTGTTTCGGCTCCCACGGCGCCGCGCATGCCCGCATCCCCTTCCTCTCCGCGCCGCATCCCCTTCCCTCCCGCGCGCATCCCTTCCCCTCCGCACCGCATCGCGCTCGGCTCGAGGCTTATCGGCGGCCGGAGGGGCGCGGCGGGGCGCGCCGCGAATCGAGGAGCATCAACCGCGGGTCGGCGCCTCGGTGCATCGGGTGGCGGCGGTGGCCTCTACCAACTCGTAGCTTCGCAAAGGCCCGGATATAGGGCAAGCACGGCTTCATCGGCGTGCATGACTTCCTCGGCTGCAGTGAGCGTCTTGCGGCGGGGCGCGGCCATCGGATCCACAATTGCGGCGTCTTGGCGGGGCGCCTCCACCATCTCCCCCACGGCTGCTAGCGTGGCGTGACAGCGGCGCTGCCGCCTCCCTAAGTCCCGTTCCCACTTCTCTACGTGCTTGGCATGTCGTGGGCCTTGGGCCGGCCCGGTGGTAATGGGCCCGTGCCGATTCATCCCGGCATGACCGAAAAAGCGGCCCGGTGCCGTGCACAGGCTGGCCTCTGGGCATAGTGGACTGTATTGGCCCAGCCCGGTGGCACGCGGTCCGATCGTGCCGTGCCTTAGCGGGCCATGCCTGGCGGGCCCGGGCAGGCGGGTCGGGTCGGCCCAATGCTCAACTATAGGGCTGGCTGTGCCATCACATGCCCGTAGTTGATACCATGGGTGTCAAAATCATAGTCAACAGCTCCAATGTGTATAGGAAGCACGGGATCACTTGTTCAGGTCTAGGCCGATTGATGAGGTCCAGAGACCAGTATTTACGTACGTACACTTCCACAGCCAAAGAGGCGGAGTACCAGGTAGGGCTATTAGAGCTCCTCTCGCATTTTCCTTTGTGGGCATGCAGAGAGAAAAACATCAGTTGTTCCTACGCTAGCTCTTCATGTGGCCATCTCATCTTTTTTCCGTTGTTTGTGCCAGAATCTCCCTTTAAAGTGTCCACAGTATCACCTTGCTGGTTGAGTACCCAGATAGAGAGAAGCCACACAAACTATATTATGTTGATACATCTCCCTAACAAGCTGTAGCTCAACACTGGAACCCTGTCCCACCCCGCGGTAATCCTCCTCCTCATCCTGCCTGTCGAACAATCCCTTGACCCAGCCAGGTGGGGCCATATCCCTGTTTTAAATAGCGGGCTAAGCCTCTTAGCGGCAGCCTCTCCAAAAGGCTAAGAAAGGCTATAGCGCGCTAAGTTAGCGGGCTAAGCCATTTAGCGGCCGAGCAAAAAATATGCCAAACATTATATAACTTTACACATAATAAAGATAAAAACATATATAGTTCAAAGTCTTGCTAACACATTACATTAAAATTTGTAGTTCATACATGATACATCAACAACATTAGACATCACATAGGGAAATACATGAGTTGTAACTTCACAGTTCAATTTGGGTCGACGGAAATGAGCCCAACACCACCTAGCGCGCTAAATGAACTGCAATTTAGCGTATTTAGCGCGCTATTAGCAGCTAATAGCGGCAAATAGCGTTTAGCGCTAAAATGGCAATAAAGCTTAGCTTTAACCTTTCGAAACGCTATTTAGCGCTATAACGTCCGTTATAGCGCTATTTAAAACAGGGGGCCATATCCACCTTGGGCCCAGCGTTCACGACAGGGTAAATCCTCCGGGTCCGCATCTCGTAGGTATCACTGAATCGGCCTTTTACTCGTCACCGAGCCCACATTCAAGTCAATGGTGAAGTAGATGCAGTCCTCGCGCTGCGCCACGCCAGCGTCCTCGCGCTGCACTTCTATAGTTCTAGTACTAGAAATTAACAGAATTCGAGGAAAATTTCGTTTCCTCTCAACTGCAAAATCGCTCCAGGGACTTATAGCGCAAGGACGACTAACTGAACTGTCAATTACATGACTAATTGACATTTGCATATGAGAAAAAGCAACTAGAGCAAGATTGGCTTATGACAAGCAGAGATATCAGTTTATACAATACATGGGCACATATAGTTTACGAGCATAAAAAAATTCTGTCACCGCAGAACACAGAGCATATATGACGCTAGTATTATTGCAGTCCATACAAAAAGCAGCACATGACTATTTGTATTGCACCCACATAGATGGTTCCATATGTAGTATTGGATGTTAAAATCACGCATACAACCATCGTCATTTATTTATTTGTTCATGAACATAAGTAGAGCAACAATAATATTAATCACTTTGCTCCACACACAACTGAAAGGTCAACACGCCACACACCAGTGCAGCTCACACCAAACCAAAGTCCACAAACAAACCAGACAAGAGCACAACAAATAGCAGCAGCACGCATGAGGGCATGTCTCATGCTGCTGTTGCACAAGCAGAAGGCAATACAGCTGTTGGACTGAATGCTTGCTGGCTCTTATTTTATTTCACTACTGAGCACATAGGCCGATCCTTCTGCATCACACCATCTTTCCAACAAGAGCACGTAGACGCCATTGATGGATGGATGGCTGGATCCATCGAGGAAGGCTGACCAAACAAACCAAAGCAAAGCAAACTGATGCAAACGAGACAAACCACAGGACGCAAACAAAAGCATATGCATCCATATTGTCATTTGCGCTAGCGCACGCACACACACACAGGAACCAATCAAGCGGATGTAGAAGTAGAACTGTCAGCAGGGGATCGACGGCGAGATACCAGCTAGCATGCCAGCCATCGCCTGTAACCCAACGAAGAGCTGGCCAGGTTACCTCACCTGCAGGAGATGGAGAGGAGAGCATCAGTGTCAATCAATTCAAGTGACCAAATGAACAACGTGAAAGTGTCTTGCATGGCAGTCGCCCTTGGTGCACGTATATAAAAGGAAAGTAGTATAATTCATCGCTAACGACTAAGACATAGGTCAGGATCATAAATACTAGTCACATTTGTCTTGTATTTTTTGATAAGCATGAGTAAAAACTTTGGAGATTGATGGCAGATGTGGAGGGATGGGAGTTTAATTATTGGTTGCTAAATAGACTTGGAGGACAAAATTCTAATATATGTTACCCGGCTACATGTATGATGGGAAAGAGGGAGGGATTACCTGAGAACACTGCCCCTGAGCATGGTCTTCTTGTAATAGCGTGGGTGGATGGGTCTATAGTTGTTGTCCTGCGAGCGGTCATCCCACTCCAGCCTGTCCCACCATTCCTTCTCGCAGTCGCACTCCACTGCCTTGTTGCTGCTGCCAATGTCAGGAAGGCGCCTGAGGCTCCAACATCCCCTGATCTTGATGGTCTCAAGATTAGGTGCAGACATTCTGGCCCCACAAATGTGGTGTAGTGATGGGAGCTCATGCAGGTGGATACGCTTAAGCTTGGGAAAGTCTTTGGAACTTGGCTTGATAGTTTTGAAAGGAAATATTTGATGGAGATCACCGCACCATGCAATCTCAAGGGTCTCCAACAGGTGCAAGCTGTCCTTATCATAGAAAAAAATGTTCTGCAGAGGGAGTACGTGAATAAGCCTAGGGCAGAAGTTCAGGTGCAAAAGTGTCAGGAGGGGAAATGCACGCCGTCCATTTGATGTTGAGATATATCTTGACTTTAGGAGTTGGGATGCCCAGAATATTCTCAGCTGATAAGTATAGTTGTCGCCTATCAAATTATTGAAGACAAAGTCCAATTTGGGGCACCTCTCGATTGTGCACCACTCTAGGTTAGGCCATTCTGAATAACTACTAGTGATGGACAGGCTATCATGCACATGCAAGATCTTAGCACACTCAGTTAGAAACCTTGGGACAGTAATAGTACTAGTTTCCTCACCACCTTGAGATAATTTTGTCTTTGTCCGGTCTTGTATGTGTAGGTAACACCTCTTTTCAGAAAGATCAGGAACATCCGGACAAGACCACATCCACATGACTCCCAGAGTATCACCACTACCTTCACTAGCTTGTTCTAGGTGGTCCACAGAGATATCTGTATATACTACAGGCGCATACTGCCGCTGCAGGTTTACCAGAAATTGCTGCTCACGACTGCTTGCACTCTTGAATATTCCTTCATCTTTTCTACCACCACCAACAATGGTAGGATGAGGAGGAGAGGAGATCTCCACATATGCCTTGCGGGAATCAAAATAGACTTGCTTTAGGGACACAAGGAGCCTTGCATCCCGTACAGAAATGTGCCAATCATATTCATTGCTTGTCCGACTACCATGTGGTGCAGCTGCAGGTGCTATTAATGTTCCTGTACTAGCAGTACTAGTTACCCGCTTGACCTTTTCTTGTCTAGATTGGATGATGGGTGCTGATTGTGTGGTGTCTATGCATAGCTTAGACAATCCTTCTCCTTTCATTTTGTTTTTGGGTGGCCACAGGATTGCACAAAGCTTCTTGCAGTCAAGTAGATAGAGCTCATCAAGGTAATAAATTCTTGTTGTACTGAGATCTAGTGTTTTCACTGCCGTGCCTGAGATGTCTAGGGTGAGGAGATTCGACATCAATCCTCCCAAGTGCAGATTTTTGAGTCCAGTACATCCGGTGAAGGAGATTCGTTTGAACGCTTCACATCCATCAACAATGAAGACAGTCTCAAGGCTGCTGACATTGCTGTTTACCCCTGGCCCAAATAAGCTCATGGAATTGGAACCAGACATATAGTTTCCTGAAAAGTCAAGGTGCTCCATCTTGTTCATCTGTGAGAGCAGATCATTTTCCAAGTAGCTGCAGCTGACACCAGACTTTTTCACTCGGAGCTTGCGGATGTTAGGTAATCGTCCCTTGAGCTGGCCAATGTCCCATTCCTCGGCTCCGATCACATTGAGCTCCCTGAGCTGGGTCATGAGAGCAAGCATCTGTGCAGACAATATCTGATCACAGTCTGTGTAGCGCACGTCGAGCACCCACAGCCTCTGGAAGCACCGCTGAATGTCCTCTTCCTTCCCTGCTACTACATTTGTGCTTGTCCTGGTGTCTTGGCAATGGTCAAGCCATAGAAACCTGAGGGCGTAACAACAAAGGAATGGAGGTGATTGGAAGTTGAAGGTGGAGCGTGACAGCTTGAGAACACAAAGTTTGCTGGCATAGTTTTGGAAAATATCTCCGTTGGGAATAGTTCTGTCCGGGATCTGAGTAAACCCACTAGTTGGTGATGTCCAATATGGTTTGCTCACGATAAATGTCGCTAACAAATAAGGGGAGGGCAAATATTGATGGTAGTCCGCATCTAGTAGCATCTCACGCTGCAGGGCACCAGCAGCTCTCCACATCCCATCATTGTCATCAGCAGCACCGATGTCTCCGCTGGCCCGTTGTGGATGATGTATGATGCCATCACATACCCAGTAGTTGGCACCATGGGTATCCAAATCATAGTCAATTGACCGGCTGCCTTTGCAACACAGCTCCAACATGTATAGGAAGCACTGGATGACTTGTGCAGGCTGATCGATCAGGCCACGAGACCCAATAATACTCATGTTGCATGCAGCAACTACTTCCGCAGCCTCTTGGAGTACCAGGTAGGGCCAGAGCTCCTCTCGCATTTTATTGTTTGGGTATGCCGAGAGAAAAACATCAGTTGTTCCTGCAATCTTCATGGCCGTGTCAACTTTTGCCCGTGGTTTGTGCCGGAATCTCCCTTGAAATGTCCATAACACCTTGCTGGTTGAGTACCCGGACAGAGGGAACCCGCACAAACTTGCTAGATCCATCTCCTCATTGCTTCCATTGTGGAAAAGCACCAAGAAACTGCGGTTCTGTATGTGCTGATACATCTCCCTGGCAAGCTGTAGTCCAACGCGAGAGCCCTGGGCCACCCCGCGGAAATCATCCTCCTCGTCCTGCCTGTCGAACAACTCCATCACTTCACTGGGGAGCTTCAGCTGCTCCGCCACTGCCTTCTGAAGCGCTCTCCTGCTCTCCCACATCGAGCAGTCGATGTGGATGAGCTGATCAAACCCCACTTCGGCCAGGGCTCTCTTCCCATCTACTGAAGTTGTGGCGAGGCGTTGGGCGATGGCTCGGAGGACGGCGGATGCCCCAGCCCGTCCCAGCCATCGAAGTAGAAGACATTGTGTCTGCTACTGACGGTTCTGGTAGGACCTTCCTTTTCATTCAGCATCCATCGGCGAATGTATTCAGCAGCCTCGTCTATCGTGTTGGCCGAGAAAGGCTGCATACATATGTGTCAGGCCGTTGCGGAGCAAGGTGTAATCATCACACAAAATTAAAGATGGAATGAAAACCAGAGGAGAGATCTTGCTTGCTAACTGGGTGGTTTACCTTAGTAAGCATGATGGATGGGTTGGGTCGAGGTCAATTCCGCCTCGGTGGATTATTTGTGCTGCGTATATCTTCAGGAACTAATAATGCTGCTGCAACCTCCGCTTCATTTTGGAAGGGAATGGTCAATGCACACCGATGCCAAAGACCAGCACACCGATCCCATTTTCGATTATAATATGTAGTCTAACCCATCGATCATTCCATCCGCTGACCTGATCAACACACAAACATGAAACTACTCACTCAATTCCGAAATATAAGAAATCTTCAGTTTTTCTATATCAAATTACCTTAAGTTTATTTGAACAATTTTGCAGAGTAATGTAAAATACATTTCATAATAATATGTAAGGAAGCTTAATTATTTGATACCACAAATATTATTGCTCTTCTTTCTAGAATTTTTGTGACTTTTATGACAATTTGAGTTAGAACAGCTAAAAATACATCATATTTCAGGACAGAAGGGTATTTAATTAGAACACATAAATTATCCATGTATATGTAGGGTCACATGTATGCATTGTAAATTTTATGCCACATACGTAAGATGCATGTATCCACTTCTCCAAATCATTTCATTTCCATGATGGGCAAAAGATATGTGCAGCATAGATGAACTTGAACTTGCGTTGGAAGGGATCTAGTAATTAAAATGCATACCTCGGTTATATTTACTTGGCATGCAGTAGCCGGGCATATATTTTTTAACTAATACGCAGCAAAAATTAGTTGTTTTTTCTTTAATATATGAGGAGATATGTAGAAAGCCAAACGAATCAAACAAAAGATTGCATGTAATTTCAAATTAGTTGGTTTTCCCATGATTATGAGCATGTTATTGCATACAATGTAGATCCAAATAATTAAATTACATACCTCGGTTATGTTGAATTTGCTTGCAGTAGCAGGAGATAGAAGCCAAACAGATGGAAACCGACGATTAATTGAGAAAAACGATGATTGAGAGAGTGTTGTGCTTGTGTGCGTTTGTGAGGGTCGTCTGAGGAGGGAGAGTCTAGACAGAACCAAAGTAGCTGGTGGTGGTAGTCCACAGATACTTTGCTTTTTTCCCCCAAATGTTCGGATAAACTTTTTCTTTTGTGTGTCTATATGCTCATCAGAGATGATTCTTTTGCTTATTGGGTGAGAGAAAAGCAAACAAAAGACGATTCTTTGCTTGGAACCAGCTAACGGGCCACTGCAGTTCTTTCAAAAGATCTGGTCCTACAGTAGAGGAGGGTAACTGAGTACACTATCCTTCTATTTTGCTGCCTTGTGAGGAACTCAAAGTGAGCAAAGTTAGGGAATCCAATGTACATAATCCCTCCATCGTAAACTTAATGTTTCCATATATTCCTTTTAACAATGATTTTTTTCTTAATTAGTGTGGTTCACCTTCAATAAATAGAGATTTTTTGGAAACCATACATTGCACGTTCTCGCATTAAGAGAAGCTGGAAAAAAAAAAAAAAAAAGGTTTACACGCCCGATTGGCGTAATGGTGAGCGATCGACCACACGAGTTAAACACTAACAAAGATCACCGGCTCAAACGGTGAAGCTTAGGGGTTTGTATTAGGTTAGGAAACTAATGTGCGATTAAAAGCGACGCCAAGCAGAGCCGTCTAAGGCTCGTGCAAACTTTCCAAGTCCTCCCCCACAAAGCTGACTTTGAACAAGGGTAGGATCTTGTGCATAGTGTCTCTCCTAGAAGACGGGACAACATCAGGGAACGCTTCATGGAACCTCGCAGCGATCGTGGAGTCCGGGGTATTAAACACCCCATACTCGGGTCGCCCAACCCACTTGTTCAGCAAGACACTACGCATGCCTCTCCGGCCGTGGATTGCTGAAGATAGATTTGGTGGCCAACCGGTCGTTGTGATGTGGGATCAATCGTCGTCAACCCTTGACCTTCGCGTGCAAGGCGGTCGTTGATCGAGGCACCTCCAACGGCACCACCGAAGGAGTTGGCGGCTTGTCACCGAGGCGCTCTTGTCGGCGTCGGCGACAAGTGTGAAAGTGGGTGGGAGAGCATGGGAAGGTGTCGACGTAGCACCCCCCGCCGCGACCGGCCTCACCGACCAACTCGACACCGGCATCCGCCGGCTGAGCCGTACCATACGTGGTGACGAGGGGGGGTCCACCCAAGACCACTGGTCCTCTCGGAAGGGTAGATGGGCGCGCGACGGGGGAGGTCGTGAGCTCATCAAGCATTGGGTCAACCCGGACATCAGGGGTCCGCAGCCCCGCACGACAGAAGCGCTAGCGGGTCTACGACAGCATTGTCAGTGTAGCAAGGAGTCGTGACAAAGTTGACCTCCCTTGATAGCTTGCGCCGCCATCGCCGGTGATGATGGTAGATGCCACTAGCGCCCTCTATAGGCACCTGCGTCATTGACGTCGAGGGGGCTAAACAAAGAATCCCTCCGACGAGGAACGGTGCCGCGTGTGGCTTCTGCGCGTTAGGAGCCCCCTGGCCATCGCCACTTGTTGGGGACGAAAATAATCGGCCCGCGGATAAAACAAGCCCAAGAGGGATGGTACGGCCCAAAGGCAAAGAAGGACTGGTGGGAAGACGACGCCGGGCCTTACGACCCAAGACGTATCCTGGGCTAGCAGACGGCCGGAAGGACGAAGACCGCCCCCTCGGCAAACAAATCTACAAGAAGGAATCAACATGCGGGACATATTTTCGGCCCAACAAGAGGCCCAAAGTAGCCCATCTCCAAATACTCATCCAACGAAGCCCAACTCACCAAATCACCCCCAGCCAAGCCAAGAGGGTCCAGGGTGACGTCTAGACATTCTGAAAATAGTGCCGTTGGGACCATCGAGAGTATGGAGAAGAGGGACTAGAAAAACAATCTACGTAATGTTGATTGTTATAACCGTAGGCACAAAAATCCTACTCCTTGCGTCGCGCACACCGACAAGCCGGAATAGGCGGGCTTTTACTCTACGCCGAGCGTCTTGAGGCGTGCTACCAATTTGACTTTGTTAATTGACAAGGAAGTAAACGTGAGATCCGAATATGCCGTGAGACCAAGACAGTTCCGCATGTATGGCTCTAAGGCGAGATGAAAAGACATATAGCTATGAGAGCTATCTGTCAACGAGATAATGAATGCATTCGTAGCATGTATAAAGATGTAACATAACAACGAGTTGCGAATGATCATAAAAAGACATGTTTGAACAAGTAAAGTCGATCATCATGATATGACATCATAAAGCTCTATTGCATGGATCGAATTAATTAACAACATGGAATAAAAAAGGGGTAACTCATAAATAAAAACCTAATCTAAATGACACATGCATAGGTTTCATCCAACTAGTCGCCGCGACGTCTAGCCTTCCTAAACCCGTCAAGCTTAAACCCTTGCAAGCTAATCCACCGCATGATACCACTTGCTATAGATATAAACCACTTACCACAACTAGATCAATCCAACCGCATGATACAATCTAACCATGATAAGCTAAAAGCATGCATACATCTAAACAGATCTATAAATACTCATTACTCGTTGAAGCGCGTATGCATAGACCAGTAAAGTGCACATGCAAACCTAATCTAAAGCAAAGCCAGAGATTCTTCCCGATCAGTCCCTAACGACAATCCACCGCATGATATTAATCGCAACAAGCTAATCCACCGCATGATACGGCTTTGCCGGACTTAACCGTTCTAAACCCTCTTCGTCCTAACAAAGCAATCCACCGCATGATACACCGCAACAAGCTAATCCACCGCATGATACGGCTTGCCGACTAGACTCTAATGATAGGTAGACTTACACATGCAAGATACAAGTGAACACATAATTGTGTTCGGCAAGCTTGCCGAATCCGTGGTCCATGAAGAAGAAACTTACACGTAAAACCTTAGCCCGCCGCACGACTCATGACTAAACGCTGGCGTAAGAACCCAAGAACACGTGACAACCTAGATTGATCTAGGCTCTGGCTATGAAAGAAAGATAGATCTAATGACAAGCTAATGATAAACATTGAAAGTATTGATGACATCTAGATCTAACAAAAGATAAAGCCGAGCCACATCAATCTAGAATGGGCTAAGAGTGTGTGCAAACATAAATAAATAAATAGTTAAACAAATAAGAATCATGCACCACTCGGTAACTTAATGAATCCATTAGGGTGCCAAGCCTAATGAAGCCGATAACTAGCTCTTAGCCGGATCTTAGCCCACGGATGGCTCATGATCGACAGAAGAACCCTCTTGCCCCCTGATAGCTTAAATCCGCCTGACGATACTAGCGTGAACAAGACTTCTTGCAATAATCTAAATCCGCGGACGATACTAGACATGGTGCAAGGTTGCCGGGTTTTACGGAGGTCGACGGGTCGATGAATCCTCTCGCTTGATAGATCGGCGACCACGGACGGACTTCGAAGGGTGGCCGGAGCCAAGGCACGGAGCCGGGTTTGTTGTATTGATTAGGGTAGATTGTTTTACGATTCTTGCGGGGGGTCTCATATTTATACCTGGGCTTGACGAGTCCTAACTAATTACGAATAATAATAACAAAAATATCTAGCTAAGATACATTGTCCTCCAAGTCTTCTCGGAGTCGTGGAATTGCACGTGATATGGGTCCTCGCCTTGGATATTCTTCTTGGACGCTCGGGCTTTGCCGAACCATCTCTTGCTCAGCTCCTTCTCGGACTCGGGCTCCTTAGCCGAATAACGGCGGCTTCCGAATCTTTGCAAAGATGCGGGCACGCTTTTTTTTGCTAGCCCGAATGACTCCTTACCGAACCATTGTGCGCCGCCCCTCGCTGTCATCCAGGTTCTACCAAATTTTGGTGTTAACATATGCCCCTCAATTTTAGAGTAAAAGAGGCTCTTTTGCTCGAAATTGACCATGATCTGCCAAAACTCGGGCCAAACCCTTTAAGCGGGCTAAAAATTACCAAGGCCCATTTTCTCGGAGGCTTCCCGCAACGCGGTTTCAACCCCTCAACTTCTTCTTGGGACTCGTGCCACCGAAACTCCCACCAATGTGAATCGGCAAGCCGGTCGTTTCCGCTTCTCAAAATAAGCACCGAATAGATCTTTTCGTTTTTCTCACGGCCAATTCCAATCTCCTCCCCGGCCCTTTTGTATATAAATACGGGTGAACTTCCTCGGTAGGAGCGCGACCCATCTAGATTCCTCTCATATTCCTCAACCTTTCTCCTTCTCTCCCAAAACCCTAAGTATCGGATGGCGGGCTCGAGCAACAAACGCCAAGCTGGTTTGGTAGATCCTCGCCAAGAGAGGCGGCAACAAGGTAAGTATGTCTCCGTATATCTCAATCCAATCTCATTTTGTACCTTTTAATCCTGATTTCTCTGCTTGAAATCTTCAGTGACGAGGAAAATGCCCAACTCCGTCGTCAGCTGGCAGCGGCACAGACGACCCTTAAGGAGGAGAAAGAGAATCACAATATAACAATCAAGATACTGGAGGATGCAGAGGAGGCCATGCATCGCCTTGACAGGGAGAATGAAGCCCAGATGCGCCACAGCAACGGTAAGTTTTTTCATACCCGAGCACTCCTTTCTTGTTTTTTCTGAGCGCAACTCCCTCACTTAAACCTTTGTTATGTTTCAGGCCTAGCAACGAAGCTTCACCGTCTGAAGGTTGCCACCGGCAAGCTGATCAGGGAGCTCGAAAGGGATGATCCTCCAGGCCCTGACCGTATCCAGAGGCTCCTGCAAGCTTATGGGTTTCTGAAGACTATCTACAACATGGTTGTAGATTAGGGAAAAACTAGTCATTATAATGAACTTGTATTCCCTGTCTCTGTTAATAAAGAATCAGTTCTTTAAATTCTGTCTTCTTATGATCATGTGTCTTCAAATTATCTGTATGAATCTGAACTTGATCATCTTGATGCCGAATCATCACCATGCCGTAATAATACTAATACCGAATGGACCCTTAACCGAATAGTCCTTTGTGAAAAACTCATTGTCAATCTTTCTTGTCCTTTTGAAGAAAATCTTAAATCCGATAAGCATTGATGCGGGTAGTGGCACTCATGATAACAAAATATGCCCAAAACAGAAAAGAACCAATTTTCATGATTCTCTTTTTACCAGTTTGAATGATCAACGAGATTCTTCTTTTAGTCACATTGACTACCCTTGTATTTTAGCCCTCTCGCTCTCAGTAAATATGGATGAAATCTTTGTTGAACAAAGCAACCTGAATCTTGCTCGACGTCATTATCGGCCAAATTCTTTTAAATAATATAAGAAATTCAGCTTCCGTAAAACTCGTGGACACTTTGTACATTGCATCATTAAATGTGTCCCATCTTTCTCTTCTCCCAATAAACCAAATCAGGGGCAAAAATGTCAGTCCAGGGAAGGTAAATGTAGAGTTGGCTTCCTTAATAAGTAATCTCACGAAAAATATATAATTAATATACCTTGGCCAATCAACTTCTTTTCCATTAAGTACCTGTCCTTATATGTCCAAACGTAATTGAAACTGCAAGTCTGCCTCTCAATCTTTTTTTCTCTTTTCGCCAAGCACTTTTCACTAGCACCGTAATCAATGGCGGACAAAGGCAAAGAAGTTGCCGAGGAACCAACAATCCAAGGTCTTCCACCACCGCTCAGCGTTCGCTTGGGTAAGATTGGATTCTAATAGATTTAGCCATCTTTTACCTTAATGCACTCTAATCCTTCCGCCTTTAGATCACCAATGCACCCAGATTTCTTGTTTGGCACTAGACGCATTCCAATCCCAATCCCATCGATTTCTCGATGAAGATTCCCTACGGGACGTAAAACTCTCCGCAAGCAATTGCGTGAAGAAAAACGCCGTCGCAGGGAGCTTCGGTGTAGATCCACGGATGTGACATTATATTATCTTATGCCGCTGCGGAGCGTGAACGCCGCATGGCCCCGGAGGTCCATATTGGTGGTAAGTTTTAATCTTGACTGTTCATTTTTTGCTACTTTGGTGAACTGATTGTTTCTCATTCCATTCATTATCCGTAATCGCTCGGCGTCACCGATTGCCTCGCGGAAGCGTGTCAAGTTTGGTGCGAGCACTTGACATGCCGGTGAACCCACCGGCGCCACGCATCCAGGAGATCGTTGATAAGATCAAGGATGCCATGAAGAAGAAGTGAAGAACCGTGGCTAGGATGGTGCCGAATAGTATCTAGGATTAGGACCAAGTAGAAATCCCTTGTGATATATTCCAAGTGGAAACCCTTTGTAGTATATTCGGCAACACTTTTGTGACATGTATCTGGAATCTTTGAATAAAGACCTTTTGTCTCTATATTGTGTTATATTTTTTGCACTAAAGGCGACATAACAATATTTATGCCGGCTGTTCTCCAATTCTATGGAGTATTTTTTCTGCTAAAGGCGATGGTTTACACATCGGCTATCCTTTATGAGTAGAACAAATCTTTTTGCTCAAAACCATTAAATTCATACGTGTCGGCCAATCATATTTGACAATGACTGATTTCTAGAAGCTTACATTTAAATCTCTCTTCGTAAAATTACTATATGAGAGCCGACTATCTCGATCGGCTGCCGGTCTTTGTAGCAGTCGACAGGACCTTCTTCCCATTCTCTTCCGAGAAGCTCCACGCCTTCATATTCCCAGAATGATGGCTCCGTAGCTGCAATGCTTACGGAATCGTCGGCTTGCACTATCTCGACATCATCACCGCTCCCTTTGGATGAGGACTTGATGCATGGTGGATGGAACGCAATGATTAGCATGGATCCAATCTCTTCCAAGTAATAAGTTTGTAGGGACCCCTTTCATGTCGACCACAAAGAAGGTTGTGATCAAATTCTTTGAGCCGATCATCAACTCAACGTGAACAGCTCCATGGGTATCTCGAAGGATTTCCGGCAGAAAGTCCCTAAGCACAATGTCCGTCTTGAGCAAATCCTCCTTGGTCATCCCCAGCTTTCTGAAAGTTGTATATGGCATGATATTGATTGCAGCTCCTCCATCAACGAACATATGAGTCGAGGTTTTCCATTCACATATCCCTTCAAGTAAAGAGGTTTCAAATGATTGTGCTTCCTAGGCTCGTCGAACACGATTTTGTCTTGATAAAGCCAACCGCCCTAGGAGATCAATCATCTCTTTGTTGTCAAAATCAGAATAGACTTCTTCATCTGAATAGGCACCTTGTTCCTCTGGATCATTAGTGGCTTGCTCTGTAGGAGCTGCAAATTCTATGGGAATGAAGAACACCATGCTAACATCTCCGCCGAACGCCCACTTACCAAATACTCTTCGCCGAATGACCTGGCTTCCCCGAAGTTTTTTTCTTTGGGCGCCACACATGCCGCGTTCGGCGTTCGCCGCCGCTTCCTTGAGCTCCTTGTTTCTGAGACGTTGGACTCTTCTCTTCCGCTTTTTCTTAGACCAGGGAGGGCACCATCGTCCCTTTTGCCACACATTCTCTTGAGGAGAGTCCATGTCATCATCGAATCCTCCACATCAGCCCATGCTTGATCTGCAATCCTTTTTATCGACGTGGAGGTGTACTTGTCTTTATTTTTAAGCGCCGATCATCCTTCTCGGGAAGCATGCCCCAGTCTTTCTTGGATGGGACGGCGGTTGACTCGAGCCTCGCCGGGTACCCGTGGTATTGTTCCTTTGCATTCGGGGCAATTATTCCTAAGGCAGTTTTAAGCCTTCATTCCAAAGAATGCCTAAAGAAAGGACAGTCCCTAATGAGACTCCTCTTGCTCTTTCATATACTCCTCCTGCTCTCGGTGGTACATCTCCTCTTCATATCTCATTTGCTCTCTTGCAAGTCTGCTGATCTCTACGATATTGCTTCTCTTGCTTTGTCTTTGCCACTTGTTCAGCCAAGTATACGAGATGTCACCCTCGGTTTGGAGGTTTCTCCTTTCTCTGTTCGGCTATTTGGGAACCGAACACGATGTTGCTAGAGCTCAACACTAGACACCTGCCGACTAGGGTCAATCAACCACTTTGCTTTGCCCCTTTCGAGGAAGTCAAGACTTTCATCGGGCCTTTGCCCTTAGGATCACCGGGCGAAACCATGCATGAATCGAAAGCAACCATGTTTGCGGGGAAAGGCTCCTTATCCACCTTCATGCCGTTGTTAAACTTGAGGAGACCCTGTTTGTATAGCCCTCCTGAATCTGCCGCTTGAAGATTCGCAAACAAGAATGTTGTGAGTGATCATATCATGGAAGCCACAATATTTGCCGATCTTGACCCAATCCGGACGCTTCATAGAATGATTCTCTGGCAGCTTGATGCGTCCTTCTTTGACCAAGAACTCAAAGAGCTTTTTCGACTTGGAGACGTCGAGTCATATGCCCCCGAAAGTGTCTTCATCCAACGCCTGGTTGACCTCGACAGGGCTCCTTGCCCCAAGTGAATTCGGCAGCTGCTATGTCCTCCTGGCCATCATCTTCATCTTCTCCCTCTTCCAGGAAGTGGTGGTATGCCTGATAAGGCACGTTGCCCCCTTTTTGAAAATGGGTGTCCTTCTTGATGCTCTGGAACTGAGTAGCCATGAGTGACAAACGTCTCGAGAGTTGTCCAAGGTCATCGAACTCCATGCCAGCCAGCTTTTCCCTGATGGCTGGATGCATACCCCGAATGGCAACGGCCGGCAACTGATGGTCTGGCAAGTTCAAGGAGTAGCAGGAATTCTTTGTCTCCCTGAACCTGCGCAAGAACTCTTGTGGTGTCTCATTATACTTCTGTGTCAACCCCATTAAGTCGACGAGCTCTTTTTCATTGGAACCGCTGTAGAAGTATGAATGGAATTTGTCTTCCAGCTCAGACCATGTTCCAATAGAATTGGCCGGCAACGTGGCAAACCATGTGAAAGCCGGCCCTGTAAGGGATGATGGGAAGAAGCGAATCCTCCATGCCTCATCATTGGCAAGCTCTCCCAACTGAATCAGATACCGACTGATGTGTTCGGTAGTAGAAGTGTCATCGTGTCCAGAGAACTTGGTCAAGTCGGTAGGAGGCTTCAATCTTGAAGGAAGCGCCACTCTGTTGTACCAATCAGGATAAGGTGACTGATACACATAGGGCCGATTCTTGGGCTTGATCCCAAATTGGTGTTGCATCATATCAGCCATCCTCGCTAGGAGTATATTCATATTCGAGTTCTGTGGTCCATGAGACTGCCCCGACCGGCCCGCTGGCCTATACCAGGATTTGGCATAGCATGAATTGTGGAGTAGTCAACGAACCTCGTGTAACGGGGCCAAAGGGATTTTCTCGCAACCCACTGGCCATTGGAGCTATTGAGTATGTGTTGTATCTTTGGAGGATTCCCAGGTGCACCAAACGCCGCTTCTCCATGTGTCTTGGCTCCGGATCCCTCTGTTTTTTCTGGTGTCTTGTTCTCTCCTCCAGATTCTTGATTTGTAGCACCTTTTGTTGGTGGTGGCTTAGGCATATGTATGTATCTTGGCCCCTGAAAGCTCACCAAGCCGAGCCTCAAAGTGTTGATCAAACTCGGGTCCAAAGCTAGCCTTCATGATGTCGCGAAAAGTGTTGAAGAATGCTTGTGTTGTGATTAGTCATTGCACTCCCACGGCAGCCGCAACAATCTCCTCCATCCGACGGATTTCTTCAGTGACTTGGTTCCTCATCTTCCTTTCCTGCCCCCTCTTTACGTGTCGTAAACTGTTTGAGCATATTCCTTATCACCGGGCATCACTATCTTTGGAAGATCTGTCTTTTTGGATGATTGTGCCGGCTCTTGTTCTTGGAGAAGCATGACATGCACTTTTGCGAGAAGGCTGCGCACATGTCTCTCACCTTTGTGGCTTCCGTGTCGGGTGGAAGGTCGTCCATCCGGAGCCGAATGACATTGCTCTTGTCGACGCTGTCGCATCGTGGTTTTGATCTTGACGTGTCCCACCGGCGTAAAAAAAGTGTGTAGGCACAAAAATCCTACTTCCTTGCGCCGGCGCACACCGACAAGCCGGAATAGCTGGCTTTACTCGCCGCCGGCGTCTTGAGGCGTGCGATCAATTTGACCTTCGTTAATTGACAAGGAAGTAAACGTGAGATCACGGAACATGCGGTGAGACCAAGACAGATTCGCATGTATGGCTCTAAGGCCAGATAAAAAAAGACATATAGCTATGAGAGCTATACGTCAACAGATAATGAATGCATTCGTAAGCATGTATAAAGATGTAACATAACAAATGATTTGCCGAATGATCATAAAAGACATGTTTGAACAAGTAAAGTCGATCATCATGATATGACATCATAAAGCTCTATTGCATGGATCGAATTAATTGACAACATGGAATAAAAAAGCGTGTAACTCATAAATCAAAACCTAATCTAAATGACACATGCATAGGTTTCATCCAACTAGTCTGCCGACGCCTAGCCTTCCTAAACCCATCAAGCTTAAACCCTTGCAAGCTAATCCACCGCATGATACCACTTGCTATAGATATAAAACCACTTACGACAACTAGATCAATCCACCATATGATACAATCTAACCATGATAAGCTAAAAGCATGCATACATCTAAACAGATCTATAAATACTCATTACTGCGTTGAAGCGCGTATGCATAGACCAATAAAGTGCACATGCAAACCTAATCTAAAGCAAAGCCAAAGATTCTTCCCGATCAGTCCTAACAGCAATCCACCGCATGATACACTGCAACAAGCTAATCCACCGCATGATACGGCTTGCCGGACTTAACCGTTCTAAACCCTCTTCGCCCTAATGGCAATCCACCGCATGATACATCGCAACAAGCTAATCCACCGCATGATACGGCTTGCCGAGACTAGACTCTAACGATAGGTAGACTTACACATGCAAGATACAAGTGAACACACACAAGCGTGTTCGGCAAGCTTTGCCGAATCCGAGGGTCCATGAAGAAGAAACTTACATGTAAAACCTTAGCCCCGCCGCACGACTCATGACTAAACGCGTAAGAACCCTCAAGAACACGTGACAACCTAGATTGATCTAGGCTCGGCTATGAAAGAACAGATAGATCTAATGACAAGCTAATGATAAACATTGAAAGTATTGATGACATCTAGATCTAACAAAAGATAAAGCCGAGCCACATCAATCTAGATTGGGCAAAGAGTGTGTGCAAACATAAATAAATAAATAGTTAAACAAATAAGAATCATGCACCACTTTCGGTAACTTAATGAATCCATTAGGGTGCCAAGCCTAATGAAGCCGATAACTAGCTCTTAGCCGGATCTTAGCCCACCGGACGGCTCATGATCGACGAGAAGAACCCTCTTGCCCCCCCGATAGCTTAAACCACCGACGATACTAAGCGTGAACAAGACTTCTTGCAATAATCTAAATCCGCCTGACGATACTAGACATGGTGCAAGGTTGCCGGTATTTACGGAGGTCGACGGGTCGATGAATCCTCTCGCAGATAGATCGGACGACGACACCATCGACTCAAGGGTGGCCGGAGCCAAGGCACGGAGCCGGGTTTGTTGTATTGATTTTGGTAGATTGTTTACGTTTAGGGGTCTCATATTTATACCCTTGGCTTGACGAGTCCTAACTAATTACGAATAATAATAACGAAAAATATCTAGCTAAGATACATTGTCCTCCAAGTCTTCGAGTCGTGGAATTGCACGTGATGTGGGTCCTCGTCCCTGGATATTCTTCTTGACGCCTCGGGCTTGCCGAACCATCTCTTGCTCGGCTCCTTCTCGGACTCGGGCTCCTTAGCCGAATAACAGCGGCTTCTTCGAATGCTGCAGGACGGCGGCTGCTTTTTGCTAGCCGAATGACTCCTTACCGAACCATTGTGCGTCGGCCCCCCGTGTCATCCAGGTTCTACCAAATTTTGGTGTTAACAATAACCCATCAATATATGGCCCGAATCGGCCCATAATGGGACAATACCAGCCCACAAAGCCTGCTTTCGCGCCACAAGCGGCTCCTAACCCAGGATCGGGAGCCCCGGGGCCTAGTTTCGCCCTAGGGGGAGAGGTTCCCCGAAGGTAGTCTCTGTCTCGCCTCGAGGATCGGGACTCCCGGGCGAGACTTCTCCGCCTCGCCCGAGGGTAGGAGCGCCCGAACTGCTTGTTCTCCTCTCTCTCTCGGGGCATATAGCCTCGGGCACACCTTGGGAATACCAGTAGGGTGGTGGAGGGCGTCGCATTTAATGCCCACGCTTCCGCGGGCCGTGATGACGAGGGCAATCGATTGCCCTGTCGATTCGCCTCGCCCCGTTATCTCCTCGCATCTCACGTTGATGGGACGTAAAGGGAGCGGTTGCCGACGCCACCGCGCGTGTGAAAACACGAACGCACTATTCATTTGCTTAACAACTCCACCTCGACACATGTCCAAGGACCCTCGGGATATTGACACCACACCACGACGCAACCCGGACAAGCCAAGATACGTCTTTGGGATCGGAGGATCCCCATTGGATCCTTGGGACCCTTCCGGGCGACGGACACGCACGCGAGAAGATACAAGGACGCCGGCGTCCTCACTAGGGCACTCCCTCTAGGGAACCCGAGGTGAGGGCTCGGCACGCACGATACGCCTATGGCCCCGGACGATAGACACCTTAGCGTTTGTACACGACACGTATTGTACACATTATCTCTTCTTTACACTATAAAAGGGAGAGTAGTGCCACAGAAAAACGGATCGACACTTCTAGGTCTTCACACTTAGCCATCTCATCACGGGATTGGAGTTCTCCTTCATTCCCAAAACCACTTGTAACCGCTTTGGTTCCCATGCACATTTGGTGCGAGGTAATCTTAAAGGTCTCAAGCTGGCCGGACGTAGGGCCCCATGGCCTGAACAGGATAAACTCTTCGTCTCCCCGGCTCGCTGCACGCCATCGGCGGGGGAGCGCACTGACCTATAAATTATTGCCCGGTACTTGGGATACCCCGGTTCTCAAAACACCCGACACCATCGCTATCGACGCCATGGCAAACAAGATGGTGTGGGTTCGCCCGGCCACACAACATGCTGAACGGCATTGGGATGGACAACAATGACGATGCTTGCAATTTCGGCTCGCGTGCCTCGCGGCCGGAGGCGCGGGACGAGGCAACGGGGACGGGATGTGCACCATGCGCGATGTGATCACTAGCTAGATAGTTGAAGTAGAGACCAATGGCGAGGGCGGCACCGGCCACCGGGTGATGACGGTGAGACAGAGCATGACGGTGCGTGCCGACGACGCATTGACGATGATCGGGAACAAGCGTGAAGCTGTCATCATCAACAAAGCGGCCGCCTAGGGACGTGTGCCGATGGCGTTGATCCCAAGTCCGGACGCGACGCCACGGCGGCGGCGGCCGCCATCCGACTCCCCTCGCACACCACGCCCGAGGCGCCATTGCCCGCGGTGTTGGTATTTCTAACGTCACTAACTAGAAACAGATATAAACCTATCACTAGCAATGGCGTTAAAAATAAATATCAGATGTTGCTTGAGATAAAAAAGAAAATAATTCATTGTAGTTCATAGCATATCCGAAAAGGTTGTCATCCCTATAGTTAAACTACTAATATGCAAGGAATAAAATATTCGTACTATGCCTTGATAAACTTCTTAATAAGTAAATAAACAATTATAATGGGTATCCGCGTTTACGGATATGAATATACCATTGTAGCATTTTAACCGGGGAGTAAGAACCGTGTATTGAATTTATATTCTACCACAGGGAAAGAAGTACATTTATCAAGAACTAAGCGTGCATAGGTGTATCTAAACATCTTAATCATCTCTCGTAGGCAAAGCTTAAGTATTAAATCTATCAATTACATAAACAGGGATCAAAGTTCACAATAAAGATAATGATAAAAGTTCGATAAATAGATTCAACCAAGTCATATCCGGGTGTGCAAGTAGAAAGTGTCAAACGATTGGGCGATAGCAATTCATAGGCTAGCTAGCATTAGAAACTCCAATATGTAACTCTAAACTATAAGTTAGGATCTACTTGATTAGTGCAATACATCTAACATCATCGAAGAAGAAAGACTAATTAAATCCACACATGAGGACAGAATCCGCGGAAGACTAAGGCGAAACTTAGAACAACCCCGAATAATATCATCCGCTAGGCCTACATACGGGGATGGATTGCAAAGGACTCAATGATCTTTGTCACCACCACGATCTACCACACGACCCGGCATATAGGGTGCAAACGCAGGTAAATAAGATCTAATCACCATGATTACATCATCTCTACCACTCACCCTCGGATCTAAAGGACGGCGCTATACGAATCCATGTATGAACATACTTGATAATTCAACTATGCTAAACGTGTAATCAAAGTAAATACTAGAACAAATAATCTCGAATATAAATATGATCAAGATATTCATATTAAGCACGTGTGCGGAACTTGAAGACTACTTACAATGAAGAACTTACAAGAACGAGGCGATCTTGAGCCGGCCTCCGACGATCGAGCGGATTTCTCCCTTCCTACTAGATCTAATCTTGATTGCTACTCTTCCTAAAGCGGTGTTTCTAGAGCGTGGGATTGATGACTTGGATCTTGAAGTCTTTGTTGATGAATTGAGAACTTTATGATCCGAAAGGGGGGGTCTAGGGGTCTCCTTATATAGTCCGGAGGAGGTGCCAGGTGTTGGACTTAGATACATCTCGTACTTCCACCGTCGCCCTCGGATCAAACCAACATTAAACAAGCGGATTAGATTGCGTCTTAGAGGCGGTTGAGGAAGCTTAGGAGGCGGGGATGACTTGGCGGAGGGGGAGGAGGGTCGGCTGTTATTTGGGCCGGCCGGCCCGCAGTGTGGCCCACTCGGGTCCGCGGCGCCGTGGCTTTTCGGAGTCTTCTAGATGATGTTTTCTTGGGTGCTAAGTCTCGATCACGTCGGGATTAATCCGAAGCTTCCTAGAGTCTTTCTCGGAGTTGGATTGCGTTACATCGCGTGAAGTTAAATGCGGCTCGCGAATTCTCTTTGTTTTTTCTGTTTAGTCCCCCGCAATTCACAACTTTACCAAAACTGGTGGAAATATATTAGTGACACCCTATTCTAGGTTGTTTATTATGATTTATACCCCTTTCTCATGTTTATTTGATTAATAAATTTATATGATAACAAGTGTCAACAAACTCCCCAAGCTTACCCTTTGCTAGTCCCTAGCAAAGCTATATGCTATAGTAGGATCGGGAGTTGCTACTACGCTTTCATACCTCGTAAATCTTTGTATTTCTCAGAAATAAACTCTCCTCTTAACTTGATTGCTCTCTCATACCTGTTTACTATGGGCGTAGCCTTTTTCACGAATCATAAGCAAGATAAAACAATCAAGTTAAGTACCATGTCTCAAGCTCTTTGATCAACTATCATCACGGGGTTTTGCAATATTTTTAAAAAGAAACTTAGAGATCCTATGTATGACCCTCTTAAGTGGATGGTATGTAGCGAAGTTACTTATGTAGTAGGACATACATAGTGGGATGATAGTGGTGAAGTGGATGAGGATGAAGGGTAGTAAATAGCCCTTTAGCCTTTTCTAGTTTTTTTTTTCTCAAGCATCTTGGACTATATCTCTCTTTCTAAAAATTGCTAGGACCTGGGCTGTCCATTCTTGGAGAGGTGGGCTTTGCCCCGGACTTGTGTCCATTTTTCTCTCTCCTTAGAGATGTGGGCCCTACTCACCCTCGGACACATGTTCATTATTCATCTCTAAATATATTTTTATTATTAGGGAGGTAGGCCCTTCTCGCCTAGTATGACTTTTGTCCGTTACTCTCCCTCTCTCGTCTCACTTTTCTCTAGATATTTCTTTTTCTTTTCTCTCTTTTTTTTTCGAATGTAGCCCAGCCTCTATTTGACATAAAAACATTGAGAGAGACATATCAAAGATTGCAAGAGTTTATTTTTATAATTATGGCTAGCGGCTTGATGGAGTATGGGGACGCGTGCATTCTTCAGGGGAGTTAGAAGCGGCGTATTTAGTGGAGTGGGATGATCTTGATGCGAATGATAAACTCTTAAGGGTCATAGCTAAGGAACTCATCATGTTAATGTTTTATAATTTTCAAAGATAAAAACCAGGAATCAAGTATCTCTAGGAATATGATAAACAGCAGCTCAACTTTTCATGTATCTTTATCCTTTAACGCTAAGACTCAGATTAAGCATGTGCTTCCCACAGGTGCTGGGTTTAGAGCAAGTTAAGCATTTAAAGCTTTTGGGAGAATCTAAGTCCAAAGTGTAAGTACTTTTAAGAGGAATTAAGGCGGAGCAACTATTCATCATTTCCTTAGCATATATCATCAAGATCATAAATAGAAAGGAAGAAAGCAATCTAGTAAAGATCTAGTATTTATTTGACTCTTTAACACTAAGATTTTTAATTAAGACTCATTAACTCTAAGCAAATATATATCTAGCTAATATTTAAGACATAAGATAGTGATACTTATCGTGGTAAAGGGGGTGCTCTCCCCAAGCTTGATCTTGAAGTAGTCCTTTGTTCATCCCCTCGAGTCGCGCTCCTCTTTCGGGGTCTCCTTCAATGTTCTCCTGTTAATATTAATTTCGCACATACCCGAAGGAACAAATTCTAGGATGTTAATGTGAGCCTTCATGTGCTCACGTCTTTTTAGATTTTTTTTTTATTTTTAGAAAAACGTGTGGACCTTCATGTGCCCAAAAAATTTTTTTTAAGAATTTTTCTATGCAATAGGGATGCTAATGTAAAAACATATGAGTGCAATATTTTTGTATTTTTATTTTTTTATGCCGCCACGGCAAGGAGTGCTTGCATGGGGCTTTAGGAAAGCGATGCGAATGCAGCAAAAAAATATTTTGAGATTTTCTAAGTGCGGGGTTTTGAAAAAGTAAAAAAAATGCTAAAGGAAGTATGCTAATTGAAATATGCTTTGCAGAAAATTAAATATGCAGATAAATACCGAGTTACCTCTCGGCGAGAGTTTAGAGCACTTACTCCCATGGCGTGGTGTCGTCTATGGGCCCTCGTATAAATGTTGTACCTGGTAAGGTTCCTTCAATGATCTCAAAGGGCGGCGTAGACGAAGTAGCCGAGGAAGTCGATTGTTCATTTGGTGATGCCGGCGCTAGTCGGGTCTCCGAAGGTGCACTCTCGTTGCTCTTCTTAGTGGGCGCAGCTTCTTTCTTCTTCCAGGATTGCTTCTTTAGTGGTGACCTCTCAGGTGTGGCCGGTGCAGAATTCAAGATGGGTAGGAGCTGAGTGTACTTTTCCTTGATGTCTTTCTCTATCCTCTCGATGTGCTCCATCTTTGAGTTCAGCTTCTGTTGTAGTCTCAGGAGACGCTTCTGGCCCTTGGTCTTTCTTGGGGGCTGTTCATTGTTAGTGTAAGTATTGAAGAAACAGCGTATCTTTTTACCTTGAAGCTGGAAGTGGATCTCGCGAATCCCGATGTAGATGATGGCTCTTGTAGTGTTCAAGAACGGTCTTCCAAGTACTATGGGGGGATCTTGTTCTTCTTCTCCCATGTCCATGACTAAAAAGTCAGTGAGGACATAGCAGTCTTTGATCTTAACGGGGACGTTTCGTGCAATACCTTCCGGGAATCGGTGTGATTGATCCGCCATCTGCAGCATTACATAGGTGGAACACAAAGGCAGATTACCATATATCAATTGATACGTTACCTTTGACATTAAGTTGATGCCCGATCCGTGTCGCGGACAACTTCTTTGGAAGTTCCATTGATTGATGGAGCGGTGGATTGATGGAACTCGGGGTCGTCTAGTTTCTCTAATGGTGGTGGAATGCGCCCGAGTCTTGCGTTACATTTGCAACTTGATTGATCATCAAGACTCGTTCCACGTGTGGTCGAGGTTGACGGTTCTTCTTGTTCTTGCTTCTTCTTTTTGTCCTCTCCTCGACAGCTGGTGCGTGTATTTCAGGGTACGGTAGTGATACAGGTGGAAAGCAGGGGAGCTAGGGTCTTGTGTTTGCGGTTGAATCTCTCCCTCGTTTGTTGACGGTGAAGACGATCTTTGCGGTGTCTGCGTAGATGATGGCCTTGGTGGTGGCAAGGAAAGGGCGTCCCGAGAATGATCGGGCGTTCTTACCTTTGCCCGTATCGAGACCACGAAGTCGGTGGCCACATAGAGCTTACCGATGTAAAGACAAACGTCTTCCAGGATGCCCTCGGGGTAGCATAGCGGCCCGATCGACGCAAGTTGTAGGCACATGGTTGTGTATAATAAATCTGAACCGGGCTCAAGGTTTACCTTAGGCATAATGTTGACACTTGAGCCAAAGTCGCAGAGTGCGTCGTAGGTACGGGCGCCGATGCTAATGGTGATGACTGGTCTCCCTGGATCTCCTTTCTTGGCGGGCATGCCTTGATCCCATTGCACTTTAGTCCTTCTCGTGCATCCTTGGTCTGAATACCTGCATAGTAGACATCGACAAGATTTGCAGATTCTAATTCTTCCGGCTGGCCCGGAATCTTACCTGGGTTAGGAATAGGAGCAGATAAAGCCAGCTGAGATAACTGAGATTCTATCATTTTATTGAAGCTATGCTGGTTCTTTATTGCAGAAGAAAAGCTTTCCATTTTAGCACTAATAGTTTCTAGCATTTTGTCATTGGAAGCTAACTTCTTAGAAAGATTATCCATAAGTCTACCTTGGTTTTGTACTAGCTCTCTTAAAGGTGGGAAATTATTAAAAGAGTTATTACCTTGATAGTTACGAGTAGTTACCTTGGTAGTTGGGTCTCTGTTGATTCCATCCTTGATTCGGGGGACGATCTTGGTTGTTGTTGTTAATGTAGTTCACGTCCTCTTCCATTTCGGGACATTGGCTGCCCGAGTGTCGGTGTTGCCGCATTCTTCACATGTCATGCGGGAATCGAAGAGTTGCATGACTTCCTTCTTCTCGGGAGCTTTGTCTTCAAGTTTTTTCATAATTAAGTCCATTTTGGCAGACAGCATGTCTACCTCTTTTAGCTGATGCATTCCCCTCTCTTTCTTG
The DNA here is from genome assembly GCA_015847255.1 of Hyparrhenia diplandra. NCBI lineage: Eukaryota > Viridiplantae > Streptophyta > Magnoliopsida > Poales > Poaceae > Hyparrhenia > Hyparrhenia diplandra. Next base: position 297,311 of record JADLZK010006656.1, read on the forward strand.
CGGGGTTGACGGTCCTCATTCCAAGCTTGGTTTGACGCCATCTTCTCCACAAGGTCAGTAGCTTGATTCGGTGTAAGGGGCGGAAAGCACCTCCAGCAGCAGCGTCCATGGTCTCACGGGTGTTGTTGTTAAGCCCGTGGTAGAAGGTCTGCATGAGCAGCCAGTTCTCCATTCCATGGTGTGGGCATTCAGTGATGTAGTCTTGGAAGCGCTCCCACGCCTCTGGAACGGATTCGTCATGTTCTTCTTTGGAAACTTGAGATTTTCCCCGTAAGGCGTTGGTTTTGCCTATAGGGAAGAACTTTGCCGGGAAGGCGGTAGAGCAAAGTGTCCAAGTAGTGAGTTTGTCTTTGTTGGCGTAGAACCTTTGCCGCTCGTCCCAAGAGTGAGAACGGGGAACAGGCGGTAGGATTGCATCACTTGAGACATCTTTGATGGTGAAGGTGCCACGAATCTCTAGGAAATGTTGTAGGTGAGCATTGGCATCTTCATGTGCTTTTCCACAGAATTGGCTAGCTTGTACCATGTTGATGAGTGCAGGCTTGAGCTCAAAAGCTTTGTCTCCCACATCGACTGTCGGCCCAGTGCGGATGTTAGCCGTAGTCGGTGCAGAGTACTCGCGGAGGGTTTTGTTCGCCATTACTTCGAACACGGGTGCTAAGCTTCGCACAGTGGAGGAGTCTTCCGAGGTAGTGATCTTAGGTTGAGACTTCAACTTGGATCTTGCCTCCTTCAAGAGTTTTTCTGGATCGGAAAGGAAGTTTTCAGGAAGATTCCTATTCATACATTACCCTGAAATAGATAGAAAGAATAATAACAAGGGTAAACCTGTTTAAGCAATTAGTGATAAATTTAATACTTTACAATGCGTGAGAGAGATGCATGCAAGTTATTCCTATATTTTCTTGGGTTAAAGACTTTCTTTCCCCGGCAACGGCGCCAAAAATGCTTGTTGGTATTTCTAACGTCACTAACTAGAAACAGATATAAACCTATCACTAGCAATGGCGTTAAAAATAAATATCAGATGTTGCTTCAGATAAAAAGAAAATAATTCATTGCAGTTCATAGCATATCTGAAAAGGTTGTCATCCCTATAGTTAAACTACTAATATGCAAGGAATAAAATATTCGTACTATGCCTTGATAAACTTCTTAATAAGTAAATAAACAATTATAACTGGGTATCCGCAAGCGCACAGATATGAATATACCATTGTAGCATTTTAACCAGGAGTAAGAACCAGGTATTGAATTTATATTCTACCACAGGGAAAGAAGTCTGTTATCAAGAACTAACTGTGCATAGGTGTATCTAAACATCTTAATCATCTCTCGTAGGCAAAGCTTAAGTATTAAATCTATCAATTACATAAACAGGGATCAAAGTTCACAATAAAGATAATGATAAAAGTTCTGATAAATAGATTCAACCAAGTCATATCCAGGTGTGCAAGTAGAAAGTGTCAAACAGTGGACGATAGCAATTCATAGGCTAGCTAGCATTAGAAACTCCAATATGTAACTCTAAACTATAAGTTAGGATCTACTTGATTAGTGCAATACATCTAACAATCATCGAAGAAAGACTAATTAAATCCACACATGAGGACAGAATCCGTGAAGACTAAGGCCGAAACTTAGAACAACCCGAATAATATCATCCGCTAGGCCTACATACGGGGATGGATTGCAAAGGACTCAATGATCTTTGTCACCACCACGATCTACCACACGACCCAGGCATATAGGGTGCAAACGCAGGTAAATAAGATCTAATCACCATGATTACATCATCTCTACCACTCACCCTCAGATCTAAAGGATGAGCGCTATACGAATCCATGTATGAACATAACGGTAATTCAACTATGCTAAACGTGTAATCAAAGTAAATACTAGAACAAATAATCTCGAATATAAATATGATCAAGATATTCATATTAAGCACGTGTGCGGAACTTGAAGACTACTTACAATGAAGAACTTACAAGAACGAGGCCTGATCTTGAGCCGGCCTCCGACGATCAGGAGCGGATTTCTCCCTTCCTACTAGATCTAATCTTGATTGCTACTCTTCCTAAAGCGGTGTTTCTAGAGCGTGGGATTGATGACTTGGATCTTGAAGCGGTGATGAATTGAGAACTTTATGATCTGAAAGGGGGTCTAGGGGTCTCCTTATATAGTCCGGGAGGAGGTGCAGTGTTGGACTTAGATACATCTCGTACTTCCACCGTCGCCCTCGGATCAAACCGACATTAAACAAGCGGATTAGATTGCGTCTTAGAGGCGGTTGAGGAAGCTTAGGAGGCGGGGATGACTTGGCGGAGGGGAGGCGGCCGGCTGTTATTTGGGCGGCCCAGGCAGAGTGTGGCCCACTCGGGTCCGGCAAGCGTCGTGGCTTCCGGAGTCTTCTAGATGATGTTTTCTTGGGTGCTAAGTCTCGATCACGTCGGGATTAATCCGAAGCTTTCTAGAGTCTTTCTCGGAGTTGGATTGCGTTACGTCGCGTGAGTCGTCGGCTCGCGAATTCGCTGTTTTCTGTTTAGTCCCCGCAATTCACAACTTTACCAAAGCGGGTGGAAATATATTAGTGACACCCTATTCTAGGTTGTTTATTATGATTTATACCCCTTTCTCATGTTTATTTGATTAATAAATTTATATGATAACAAGTGTCAACAACGGGCACATGCTCGGCCGGCAGAGGGCCAAGCCATTGGTGCGCGGGCACCCTAGCGACCCGATGTGGGGGCACCGGGGGGAAGCGTAGGTGATCATGCGCCGCCCGGCGATGGCGGCACCACCCCCTTCTTGGCGATGGCGGTAGGCTCATCCTCGGTGCCTCGTCCGAAGGTCCCCCGCGGCGTCCCGGACATCGTCGAGGTAAGGGGTTGCCGATAGCGCCTCACCATCGGAGTCATCTCGTGGGAATCGTCGTGGAAGCCATCGTCCACCCATTGGCTAGACTTGGGGCGTCCCTCCAAGGCACGACTTGGTAGAAGGGGGCTACATCTGGAGACAGAGGTCAGATACACGAAGAAGCTTCAATGGTGTCATTGACGTGCTCATCTTTGTCCTCGTCCTCTGAGACGTCCTCGATGAGGACCAACTCCTCCTCCATCCTCTGTTGCACCCCCTCCAAGGGCGCCGCGTAGTGCCGGCCCTATGGGGTAGGCGAGGGTGTGCGACGGTGAGGGCCCAAAGGCCGGGAAGAGCCCGAGCCCAAGTATGTAAGACACCGTACCCCTTTAGCTAATTGAGTAGTGACCCGGCAAAGATGTAGATCGTCGACCATTGTTTCTAAGGAGGCGAGCAACCGAACCACCAACCCACGAATACCCGCGTGACTTCTTAGAGTTCGCAAGACCGGCGGCGCCATCAGGCGTCGGCCGCAGCGACTCAAGATGAGATCGGCATATCGCGGGCACCGCAGCGACGACGAGGCCGCGGTCGCGTTTTAGTCTTCCGTAAGAGGCGGCGGCGATCAAGTAGCCAGGGCCGAGCGATGAGTTGGCGACCATGATATCGAGAACGACGAGTCAGCGACCACGACATCGATCTTGGTTATTGCCTTCTATCCTTTTTGCAAATCATTTGATGTTCATGCCCAAATTTTCTAGGAGCTAGGTTTTTTCTTTATTCAATTTTTTGTCTAGTAGTACATACTCATATTATTGAATATGTTTTCCTTTACAAATAAATTAGCCTATATATTATAAGATTTTACGGTCTAGAGGGGCCGTCACGACGAGGTTCGCCAGAGGGCTCTTAAAATCCTAGGCCGGCATCGGCATCGTGTTCACCGGCGGCGCAAGTCTGGTGAAGGGCGTCCACCGGCGGCGACCAAGAGGCCGCCCGGTGCGACACGTCCCATGGCCGGGGCCGGACATGGCGGTGCGGGCGTTGAACGGTTTCGGCGGCGGCGCACATGCCAAGCCCCGAGCCTCCCCCGACGCCGACGAACCCGGGTGCGGGGCGGAGGAGGCAGAGGTGGCGCCGCACCTGCGGCACCCGTCGGTGGGGGGGCGGCGTGGGGGTGCCGGCGGCGGCACCATAATTTCAGGAACAACGGAGATGGCCATAGCTCTCAAAATCTTGGTTTCCGGTGGGGCGCAACCACCAGCGCGTAGATCGGGCGACGCCGGAGCCGGATCCGGTGGAGGCTTGAGCGAGAGACGACTTTAATTGGCTAGATTTGGCGGTGGATTGAGGTGGGAGTGGAGGCGGCTCGGGGGAGGGAGGGAGTTGGGCCGGGGGTGAGACATGACCGTTTGTGTCGCTTCAATAAATAGAGATGCATGAGTAATTTCTTTTCACTATTAATCTATCATAAAATCCTAAAACATTAAATCTGAGCTGCTATTGTCGACTTGTCCTTGCATTTAACACCGGTTTATTAGGCCAGTCTCAATGGGGTTTAATGGGTGTTTTATGCACATTAAATCCAGCGCCACATCAGCAAAACTCTACTTTTTGCATGAAACGTCCAGGAGAGAGAAGGAAAAAGTTTCACCATGGTGAAACCTTTGGGCACTGTTTCACATGCGATGGAACAGGGCCAGGGGTGAAATCCCTATTGAGACAGAAATAACATTTCATCATAGAACTATGCAATGAAACCATGCAATGAGAGCGAGACTGTGGGACCCGTAAGCCTATAAAAGCGTGTGCAATGAAAGTGTGCATTGAGGGAGACATCTATTTCATACCAAAGTTTCACATCTTAAAAATCGGAGATGAAACCCTCCATTAAAATTGACCTCGGGGCACTCACAATGGGACTCTATCATAGAGTCTAAGGTCATTTATTATCTCGAATATTGTGGACTTGGAGTCTAAATAAGACTTGGAGTCTTGGTTTTCTCCATCTCTCTTCCATAAATATAGCGCCACATCAGCAAATTACAATAAATATGAATGTAGTAAATACGCTTAGACTCTATGGTAGAGTTTGCATTGTGAGTGCCCTTAGTAACTGCATAAAGAATGTTTTGAAGGATCCACCCTAATATAATCTCACAAATTAATACCGCTGGTCCACACACTGAGTCACAGTCGTAACATGGGAGATTCAACTCAGGTTTAATTTGTGCAATGGAAATACAAGGGCAGATCAGTCGCCTAATAGTAAGGCTGATTATTGGCAATCACATACTTTAATTCCTTCCATTCCATCGTACTGTATGAAGGCTCAAAGGTGTTCAGTAAAAACACGCACACACACCGGAGGTGGAAGGCCAGAAATTTCTTGTCGTCTATAAGGCGTCTCCAATGGTGACCAAATAGCTAGCTGGGAGGAATTCTATTGGCTATAAGCAACAATTTACAAATTAGCTAGCTAGATAAAGTATAAAAATAATAAAAAGTAACACTTTCATTGGCTATCAAGGAGAGAGACCAAATAGCTAGCGACTCCCAAATAGCTAGCGATTAATAAATACCCAATCTAGCTCGATCTCCCAGAAACATCTCTCTCATATAACTCAACTATTGTGTTTATTTTTTTCTTATTTATATGTCTCATCTAGCTAGCTATTTACAAATTGTCATTGATAGCCAATAGAATTCCTCCTAGCTAGCGATTTGGTAACCATTGAGACGCCCTAACTCTTATAAGAATAAACCTCACTAGGTGAATTCTCTTCACATGCAAAGTGTCCACATCATCCCCCACTAAGTGAACCACTAGATGTTCTATCTTTTCATGCATAGTGTCCACATCATTACCCACTAAGTCCATGCCATCCCCTTAATAATTAATAAAAATCACCCCCACTAAGTGAACCACTAAAATCACCCCCCACTAAGTGAACCACTAGATGTTCTATCTTTTCATGCAAAGTGTCCACATCATTACCCACTAAATCCATGTCATCCCCTTAATAATTAAAAAATATTCACATCATCCCCATCTCTATCATGTGAAATAATTTGAATCTTAAGCATACAAGTTATCTACATACGGTATTTGTTTCATCACCTATTCCATACCTACTAATAAAGAAAGAAAATTTCCGACTTTCCGTCGTCCAGCCTTGGAAGTCCCGTAGTCTAGCTTTGAAGTCACGTACGAGATATGTCGTTCCATAGCTTCAATTGGAACGGACTCTGCTCCATGTTTCAGGTTTCCGAGGTCGGTATATGACCGTATGAGGTCGCGGTTACAACTCTAATTAACTCGTTTAGGATTAGGACTCCTCCGGCAATTTGGACGTGATTTTTGTTTTCCAACCGAGTCACATTTTCATAGCGTGGGCGCTGTGGCTGTCGTCCTCAAATGTCGTGCACTACTACTTTCCTTATGTACATAATTATTTTATCCTAATAACACGTTAATGCACACAGTGCAGTTGGCACCATTTTATCTATACCTACTAATAAAGCGAGAAAATTTCCGGTGCCCATCTTCGGTTTACCCTTATATAAGTGTCTAGCCTTGGTTGTGTACACGAGCCTGATTGATAGTACAATCCTGATCAGCCTTGGATGCGTGCCATCGTACTAGGAGAGTCCTGATTGGACACGTACACATACATCTTGTTCAAGTTGGACACGTACACGTACAACTTATAGTTAATCCGGACCAGCCACATGGTGATGGCGCTCGACTTCGGCTCTACCGGGTAGCGACAGCGAACCCCTAGCTGCGGCGGCGGCGCTTTTGGGCCGACACGCACACCACATGGCGGTGGCACTTGGCTCGGCTCAAACGGGCCGCGGGGCAGCTTTTGGCTAGGTGCACCCCTACCCTAGCGGCAATCTGTGGTCGACCGCAGTTGGACGGGAGGGGAGGAGGCATGCGGTCGGGCAAGCGTAGCGACGCATGTGTGAGCAAGCATCTCAGCATGCGGGCACATGGTGAGGCTAGGAGTACATCCGTGCTTGATGTTTTTCGTAGTAGAGAAGAGACAAATGAGAAGAAAATAGGTACGGTAGATAAGGTGGAAATAGATAATTAGAAAAGTAAAATTTTAAATTTGGATGTTATCAACTTGGGTGGCTAGATCAAAGCCCTTCCTAAAAATAAACTAAAACAACAACGATATTTAAAGATGTAATTAACTGCTGGTGCTTGACGTCGTCAAATTCGAGGCCGTACACATGTACACAAATTCACACAAATTTAGCAAGCTGAGAGACCATATCCGAATGCCGCACCTTGCCCATCGTACGGTGAGGCTGATTAGGATATTTTAAAAAACTCTTTTAAAAGCACCCCAGATGCAGTACCATGCACGCATGTATGCATCTCAACGTGCAGGGAAGCTAGCAAGCTAACAACACTAGTACATAAGTGTACTTTAGGGGCGGTTGAGGATGCACTGTAGCTAGGGGCGGTTTTCGTGAATCGCACCTAACTCTCGTTCTTCTGTGTGGTTTTTCACTATAGGGGCGGCTCGTGTTACCAACCGCCCCTATTGTGGTTTTAGAAATCGCATTTTCAAAATTCAAAAAAAAAAAAAAGCAAAAGAATTTTTTTAATCGGGGAAGGGCCCCACCAGCCAACCACCCCATGTACGGGCGGCTTGTGTTACCAACCGCCCCTATTGTGGTTTTAGAAATCGTATTTTCAATACTGGCGGCTCGTGTTACCAACCGTCCCTATTGTGGTTTTTAGAAATCGTATTTTCAAAATTCAAAAAAATAGCAAAAGAATTTTTAATAATCATGGAAAGGCCCCACCAGCCAACCACCCACCATCTCTTGCCATTGTGATTTTCTTAGAGTTTTTGCAAATGTTGCGGCAGCTGTGGTTCGAACCTGCGACTGACTGCTCATTGGCGTACAGCCCCCCACCACTGCTCTACACATGTGTTTGTGTCCATATATCATTCCGCGTCCCCACATATTATACAAATTGGAGTGAAAGTTGACTATTTGAGGTCCTAAATGGATTCAAATGAAAAAGTGGTCAACTACAAACTTTCATAACTTTTCAAGATTTACAATTTTCATTTAGGGTGTTTCTCCGTCCGAGGTCATTTACGAAATTTGAATTTCAAATTTGACACATTTGAACGGCTTTTTGCATGACAAGATGGTTTCAAAATAAAAAGTAGTCAACTACAAAGTTTCATAACTTTTTGAGATCTACAATTTTCATTTAGGTTGTTTTCTGTCCGAGGTCATTTGAAAAATTCAAATTTTGAAATTTAGACATTCAAACACCACATTTTGAGACATCAAATTAAGTCAAACGAAAAAGTGGTCAACTACAAAGTTTCATAGCTTTTCGAGATCTACAATTTTCATTTAGGGTGTTTTTCTGTCCGAGGTCATTTTAAAAATTTAATTTTTAGTGCCTCATTTTAAAATTCGGGAACCCACTGTAGGGGCGCCTCAATATAGAGCCGCCCCTACAGTGGACCACAGTAAGGGCGGCTGGATATTGAACCGCACCTGCTATTAGTAGGGGCGGCTGAAACAAAAACCACCCTTATTGTGGTCACTGTAGGGGCGGTTGGTCTGATGGAAAAAATTTGCTTCAATTGTAGGGGCGGCTCAAAACATAAACCGGCCCTACTCAAAAAGGGCGGCGTTCCCATAGTAGCCTTTTATACTAGTGCAAGACGTTAATGTGATGCACATGCCCAAGCTGCGGCAACCAGACAACAACTTAATAAATAAATACAAGACATCGAACTACAACCACAAACAGATAATGAACATTTGAAAAAATTGATATTCATGAATTTCATGCAGCCTTCTTTTCATCAGAGTATAAACCTGTCCAGAAACGCAACACGGCCCCTGCATGACAGATAATCTCCAACGAATCTTTGATAATCTTTTTATTGAAGGATACATTATTTCTGGCTTTCCATAAAGCCCAGCAAATGGCTTCTACACCAGTAACATGGAATTTATCATCATTAGGTAAGCATTTTTTTTCAGCCAACTCCAACATTGGTCTAAGCTTGCTAGAATATGTCAGCTCCCAGAAACCCAGCAACACATGCCCAAACCACTCTAGCGGTGAACATTGAAAAAGCGATGCTCAAAAGTTTCGTTTTCATTACGTAAATAGCAAATAGGGACTCCGTTTCCATTTCCTCTTAATCAAGTTGTCTTTTTTGTCAGCACGACCTCACTTGATAAAAGCCACATGAAGTGATATTGGGAGGGATTTTCCCATTCCAGATATTAGGAAGTTACGATTTTCTAAATATTAAATTCCAGTTCATAATCATGGTGAGATTTTTATGTCAATATTTTATTAATGCAAAAATATAATAAAAATCATGATAATTATCTCCACATGATCTAGTTTATTTACATATTTTTCCTGGAATTTTCTGAGATCCGGAAAATGTACTTATAGCATTAGGTGTACAAAACCGGGGTGTACATAGCATTTTCCTATCCCTGTACAGCACTGTGTGTGTCGCCGTGTGTGATTGACAGGTGGGCCAGAGCTTGGCCACGTGGCACGTAACGGCCCGGTGACAGCCGTGACGGTGGACGCCACCTGTCATCGTCTTGTTGGCCCCGGGGTGACGTCGTTGCGTTGATTGACGGCGACGCCGGTCGGGTCCCCGCCCGCGCTCGGGACGGCGGCGCTCCGCCGGTGGCTCGCCGAAATCCCACCGGGCTTGGCCTGATGCTCGCCGTGAGGGGCTACTTGGCTTCCCCACGTCACCCTGGTTATGATGAAGGGCACCAGAGCGGCGGGGCTTGATTGTCTCCATGACGACGTCGTGGGTGGCGGCCCTCGGCGGCGGCGGTGGACGGCGACGACGCTGTACACTAAATCAAGGAAAATTCGTGAGCGCACTAGATAGGGGGAGGTTAGGGGAGCATACCGGACCACCAAATTGAGACCCTTGACGACGTTGGCCGCGACGATGAGCAACCCTAATCCGGCAGCGGTGGAATTTGGATTTGGGGCAAATCCTGATTGTGAGGGGAGGAGAGGGAGAGGGAAGGAGGGGGCACGAGCACCATGTGGTCCAACTCACCGCGGAGTCCGGGGTGAAGGGCGAGGTCGGATTGGGGCGCCGAGCAGGGGTATTTATAGCCACGCCGCGGCAGCTCCGCCGGCGAGGCGTTCTTCCCCGCGCGCCCGATATTTTCCGACCAGAAGCGCTGTGCTTGTGGACCTCTAGAGCAATCCATCCGCCTAGTCTCGTCGTCCTCTACGCCGGCCAGCTAGCCGTCGTGGTGTGGTCTTGTCATGGTGGCCGGCAGACGGCCGGCATGGTCGCCAAGCTCCCTGTGCTCGTGGACGACAGCGGGGCGAGGGTGCTGTGATCCCCGTGTCACTTCGGAGCGAGTCCGCGTGCCCTCTGTGCGTCATTTGTCGCTCTGCGCTCCGGCGTGGCTGGCTTGCCGGCAGGTGCGGTTGGCTCGGCGTATGGTGGTCGTCGCCGGCGCTGTTCGTCTGTCCGCGTGGTGAGCTGGCTGGTGTCGCGACGCGACGGTCGGGTGAGGCGGTCCGCGTCTCAACTGTGCCATAGTCTTCCTCCGCGGCCGTGCTGGTACGGCGGGGCGGCAGCAGGGGCCCGGCGGGGCTGTGCCCGCGTCGCCGTGCTCGGCGAGCTGGAGAAGAAGGGCGTGGGTCCCGCGTGTCGGTGAGGGGAAGAGGGAAAGGAGGAAGTGGGCCGAGCGGTGTGTTGTTGTTGGGCCGGCCCGAGCGGGGAAAAGAAAGGGAGGGAGAAAGGGAATGGTGGGCTGGGCCGGTTTTCTATTTCCTTCTCCTTTTCTCTTTTTCTTTTCCTTTCTTCTTTTTTCTCTTATTCTCTCACTCTTTTATTTCCTTTTTATTTAGTAATAACTCCAAACTTTAGGTCTTACCAAAATGCATGAGTCAACATGGGAGAAAAATACCAAAGTGTCAATAAAAATATTCACGTTTTGAAAAGTTTAAAATTTTAGCGAATTTTGAAAATGCCGAAAAATCGGGTGTTACCGCTGCTACACCAGTAACATGGAATTTATCATCATTAATTAGGTAAGCATTTTTTTCAGCCAACTCCAACATTGGTCTAAGCTTGCTGGAATATGTCAGCTCCCACAAACCCAGCAACACATGCCCAAACCACTCCAGTAGCTGAACATTGAAAAAACAGATGCTCAAAAGATTCGTTTTCATTACAGAAATAGCAAATAGGACTCCGTTTCCGTTTTCTCTTAATCAAGTTGTCTTTGGTCAGCACGACCTCACTTGATAAAAAGCCACATGAAATATTTGATATTGGGAGGGATTTTCCCATTCCAGATATTTTTAAGACAAGGGCCATTATCTCCTTCATTTATGTTTTTATATGTAGATTTGACAGTGAATCTATCTTTTCTTTCCCACTTCCATCTGATTTAGCCAAGAGACAAGTTAATCCCCAATTTCACAGTTGCAAGACAAATCCGTATGTTCTCGATGATCACAAATAAACCTTTCGTTGATTATATACATATTCCATTGAAATGATAATGTTGAACTAGTGATATGGAAGAAATATGTCTAAATACACGTCTGGCAGAAAGCCATAATCCCTTCAAACAGTCTTAAAGTGAAGTAGTCTCGACGATTAAAGTGTTACTAGAGTTCATTGATTTATACTCAATCAGTCAATCATCAAACCAAAACAGAGTGCACAAGTTGCCTTAAAAGTGCTTCATCTTTGAGATGTAAGTCGAGCTATCCATCTCATACGGGCAATAGTTACAGCGGTCTCCCTTACTTTTGCCAATTCGCCTGATACATGGACTCGAAGCACTGCTGTCGACGTCAACGAGAAGCTCCTGGTCCGACCACAAGGCGACCACGCACCTGCTCCGCGGGCAGAAGGTGCTTAGATAGGTCAGACTCCACGTGGCAATTGATATGGTCCGGTGCAGGGTCCACTGGGCGTCGCAGGACAGCACCCACACCTGGATACGGGGGCCATGATTAATGGATTGTACCAAGAACAGCCGGCCATCGCCAGACATCCCCAAAACGGAAGGATGGCATTGCATTTGCAGCTCGATTGTCCATGTCCGGCCAGTGCGGACGTCAAGGGCCAAGACGAATGTGATCTCGAGTCCAGGCCCGGCAAGCCAGTACACGGTGTCCCTGCCAACAGCCGTGTGCCGGCCATCCATGCGCATGGAGAGACGATGACCCGGCTCGGCCAGGTGATGATCGCCAAAAGATTGGACCACTGGTCCCCACACCAAAGCTCTGTCGCCGGATGTGGATAAGAGCTGGTACGCCAGCGTTTCTTCATCCAGAAACATAATACTAATTCCTCCCCCTCCGTGCACGGCGAGTATCTGCACTGCCGGGTCGTCATCGGAGGAGGAGGGGCAGGTGAGCAAGATGTACTTGCAGTATTTATCTGCTGCGGTGGGGACAATGGTGCAGTATCCGGTCACGGGGTTGCAAAGGCATAGACTATCGATGATACTTCTTGCTTTGAGCAGGATGAACCCGTCCTTGGACGACAGCAGTGTTGGAACTGCTGCGAACATAGTGTCGGGCATCAAATAATTCGCAGGAGTCTCGTTGCCCCCGCCGCCGTAGCACAGGAGCGCGGACTGGAACGGCCCCGGCGTGCGCCGTAGGCTCGCTGTAGTTCCGTCATAGTGGAAGACGCCGAGCAGCAAGCTGGGGCCGAGGAAGTGGTCGAGGTGAGGCCCCAGGATGGACGCGTTGTCGATGATGGGCAGCCGCCATGACTTGCAGACTCCGGCGCAGCGGATGACGGCGGCAGGTTCCAGGCGGAGGAAGATATCTAGGATGAGATCATTTGGCAGCTGGGGTGCCGGCGATCCAAGAGAATTCCACCACGATCGAAGCTTGGATTGTGCAAGCCAGCTGAATAACTTCGGTATCATTATTGCGCATATAAGTGACCTAGATATGGTCGCTCCTATATATTCTGATCCAATCGATTCAGTTATACTTGTTAAATATATAGAAGATAGACGTCCAGTGTCAGATACGGAATTGGAATATTGTGTTAGCCTGCAGAGTCCTGATGTAATCTTAGTCATTAGATAGCTGTAGCAGACGGTTAGTTGTGGATAGCCTGGCTGGAGGCGTGCTCGGTCAGTACTAATCCTGGGAGTCCGGATGGTCACGCCGTGCCGTGCCTTGTGCACGTAGGCGTAGCGTTGTCTGATCAGAGTCGGATCATCGCGCGCACTGCCGGCGACAGGAATGCGCGATAGCGGCGTCTGTGGCACGACAACTGCCTCGTCAACGACGGCCGGCCGGTGCTCGGCGGCGAGACCATCTCCTTCGAGTATGCCAACTCGTTCCCGTACAAGCTACCAGTCAGCGCCGCCACCTGCGTCGGTCCGTAGCCTAATAGCCTTGCGGCACCCTCATGCATGCATGGCTCCGTCAGCATGCAATGCAGCACACCAACTCTCAACTCATAATATACTACCGACCCCAATATGTACCACGAGTCTTTTGTATCATATATATACAAGTCAGTCAGTCAGTTGCGGTAGTAGGACACAGTGTAATACTCCAGTAGCTAGCAGCTTGTGATTTTGGGTGGTTTCGATCGTTGGCTTTGATCGGTCACACCCTAGTTTTGGAACTTATATAACGCTTATTACAAGCACTTGGGTTATTAGGCACTTCTCATAATCTCTGATCCAATTGTTAAATGTACTTGTGCAAATAACCTGTTAGGGTCAGTGGCGGAGGACAAAAAAGATTTAAGGTGGGGCGGCATCAAGTCGTCGATAACTTATGTATATAGAAAATGGTTCGCTAGACATATTGATATAGTCAAGCACAAATTACTAACATTTAGGAAATTAATAATTATAGACAATACAAGCAAAGTCAACTAACCATGTGACGACGAAGGTTTATTGCCGCCAAGGCAATTGCATTTGCATGTCTTTATTGTTTTGAAATGTTTTCTTTATCTTCTCAAGATCAATTCCTTTGAATATTTCCCGCTCAATGTAGCACACCAGTAAGTGATTAAGCCAAGCATTAGACATCTTGTTGCGCAATTCTATTTTGATAATCTTCGTAGCTGAAAAGACCCTTTCAATTGTTGCCGTCGCCACAGTAGTATTAATGCCAACTCAATTAGACAATAAACCGATGGGAAAAGAGTATGTCTTTCAAGTTCAACCATTTTGCAGCTAGGCGGTGGGGGCGCCACCGAAGCGGGGTGGCCGGACCCATCCGACCCGGGTATGGGTAGGCGGCGGGGCGTCGAGGTCGTCCATGGCGACGGGCGGCGACGGTGGCGGCGCGAGAAGAGATAGGAAAGTGGGGAAGAAGGGGCGCCGCGGCTGCGCTCTAGGGTTGGTCGAGCCCGGCAGCCAGGCGGCCCTAGCTGCCGGAGCTCCCGCCAACCCCTAGGGCGCCCTTGCAGCCGGGGCGGGGGCAGCCGGCGGGGAGCCGGTGCGCAGCAGGGCGACGGCGCGAGGAGCAAGACAGCGCGTGGGGCGTGAGGAAGAGGAAGGAAGAGGAAGAGGAAGCGCCCGGGGGGGCTTTGCTAGGCCGGCCCACCTCCAGGTGGTCGGCGCCTAGCACGCCCCGGCTGAAATGTTGAAGCTAATTGCAGTTCCTGCTCTGGAATTATGCAACGCAATTTCACAAAGGCCCAAAAGCCCACAAAGCAAGCTATGAAGTGCATGGCCCAAAGGCCAAAGGCCTACACCGCTTCATTAAAGTAACATAACGATTCAGACTGTGAGACAGTCATCTTCCTCGTTAGTTCAGACTAGCAGCCGCCACCGGACCTTCAAGCTTCGAACCAGCCAATCAGCCATCCATGGCTGCCTTGGGGTGGGGATTCGCGATGGAGCCAAGGTAGGGCGAGTGCCCTATCTTGCCCTACTGGGTCCTCCACCACTGCTTAGGGTAGTTAGGGTTCTAGAAGGACGGCTAGACGAGCTCACCTGTCAAAATGGTGCACGGGAGACGCCGGTGGGGTTGAAGATGCATAGATCCGCGCGGCGGCGCGCAAGCGGTGGAGGTGGGGGAGCCCAGTGGCGGCGGCGCGCAAGCGGTGGAGGTGCCAAATCGACCTCGTAGTCCGGGCTGAGCACGTTGAAGGCCGCGAGCTCGTCAGCAGACAGCACCGCGCCGTTACCGCTTCAGGAAGGGCGGCGCGTCGCGGACGGTGTGGAATCCGGCGGGCGTCGATGAGCGGCTCTAGCGGTGGGGCGACGGTGAGCGGCTCGACTAGGGGCGACGCTGGAGAGCGGCTCTGTCGGGGATGCGGGCGACGCCGGATAGCAGCTCTGGCGGGGATGCGGGCGAGCGGGTGTGATAGATGGGCTGGGCCGGTCACGAGAGCATCCGGATGTAAGTAGTAAACAATTGCCGTAGGGCAAAACATGTCCTGAAAGCTTCTTGTTGTAGGTCCTTGGAATGGTTGCCGACACATGTTTAGGTGACTGCAGACGGTGAAGAAAAAATTTAAATCGTGAAATCCATATAAATATTGTATATATTGTCAGATCATGTGATGAAAAATGGGCTTGATATGAAATTGTAATTGCTAAGTGATTTCAATTATGGCATAGTGCATGTGCTTCTGATATACACTCGTAGTAGTGTGGTCATTTGGTATTGTTGCATGACATGTTCGTGTGTGAGGTGTTGTGCATATTGACTTGAGTCAAGTTGTGTACTTGGGCTTGAACGTCCTTCCGTGTCTATTTATGTGCAGGTGTTGCTTGAGGCTAAGTGTGGTCGATGACGGACTTATGAGGTTTCGGGACTAAGTTCAAGGAGGAGCCAAAGTCCTATTGGTCACGAGACGTGCTGGCTAGAGATCAGTGTACGTGAAGACGATCACCCTAGCTATGAGACATATACGGGAGGAGATGTATGTGCTACGGTGTGAATGTGATATTTTTCTAGCTGGGGCGGTATTGCGCAAGCGTCCGACGTAATGCATGCAATGCATGGCGCATCGGCATGTTCGCATCGGCATGGTGCTATGATGCATGTGTGTGATGTGCAAGGATAGCAGCTAGCTCATGCATGAGACGTGCCTGATCCGATAAAGGTGGCACGCCTGTGGACGTGCTTGCTTTGTGCATGCCTGAGGGGCATTTGGGCTCCATCGGTCATTGGATGATCCTCGTTCAGGAAACTTAACGGACTCCCCTTTCATTCCCTGTGCTGCACGTTTTGGCATTGGGAGATCAAAGTATCGATCGGGTAAAAGGTTTCTAGCGTCGATCGTGAAGAACAGAGAGAAATCCTTTTGGGATGCTTGTATAGTAAGCTATGTTTTTTTTTTTTTTTTTTGTGAGACACATCTGTGATTCAATAAAGCTCAAATGTTTGAAAATTGATGTGTTGGTAATCTCGTACTTCCGCTTACCTTTCTGATTAACATGCCTAGCCTATTTTAGATGGATTTCGTGTTTGCGAGTTTAGACTCGATTTGATACATCTAATACTGTGCTAGGGCTTTGTTGGTTGATCTGAGAAGTTTGATTGATTTCACTTTATTAGATTTTGTTTACTCTTGAAGTTAGGGTTCAATCAATTCTCGTCACCATCACACAGCGTGCTTATATATAGTATATTATATCTTGAGTTCTAGACCTCCGATTGATTCCGATTGGGTTTAGTTCACAAACTTCATATAGTTTATTGTGTTAAATTTGTTGTCACAATTAGAGCTATGTTTTTTTTTTTTTTTTTTGTAGACATAATTTTTAGTAGATATAGGTGGTGTGTTCTGTCCAGAATTGAAAGCGAGGCTCGATCTGGTTTCCTGGGTTATTTATTTATTTATTTTGGGGGGTGGAGAGGGGGTAAAATTAGTTTTTGGCTTGCAATCATTGAAGCCCCCGGCGTGATTGCCTATCTAAGCGTGAATTGATCCTACACATATTGCAAAAGAAAATAACAAAAAATTAAATATGCAGCTTGCATGAGACCTAAAAATTCTCATTGCCTATTTAAGCTAGTGTATCCTTATTTGCTACTTTGTTGGTGAAAAAGTTCCATGAAGAGTCAATGGATGGTTGATGGAGAACGTTGACGGCCTAATTTCCATGTTCATTAATTTTATCTAATTTTACATATCTCTGACATGCACACATAGTGCTTGTTTACCCTTGTTGTGATGTTGAGGGGACTTAGCTGGCCACTGGGTATTCCAACGACGCGGGTTTAGCTGGCCCCATCTGTGAGCAATTATTCTAACTGGCCCCGTATGTGAGCAATTATTCTAGTTACAGACGCACCCTGTAGATAGTGTAGGTATTTGCTAATAATTATCTCTTTTTGGGTTCAAACGTTTTGGGAAAAAAATATTTAGGTCAACCATTGGGAACTTCATAAATAACTTTTAAATCGTTGAGTTTGGAAATGCAAAAACATATTAACAGATTTGTCTTTAAAATTACTTTCACAAAAAAATATACATATATAACTTTCCAATAAATATTTTTATAAAAAAAAGAATGTTAGTTGTGTTTTGGAGACCATGTGTCATTTGTACTAAACATCTTCTAATACTGATATAGAGGGAGTATACATAATAGAGTAGCTAATTGTTAGCTGAGTCATAGATAATAACTATATATTTACAAGTAATAGATGGAGAAATAACAGAAACCTGCTAATATAATTAATTGTTTGCGGGTTAATAACCATGCATCCAAACATGCTACAACTAATTGGTAGCTAATAGTTAGCTAGCTAATATTAGATATCAGCAGCCAACTAGTATATTACTAGCAGATAATGAATCCAACCTATATTAGTTTGGTACTACTAATTGCTTATGGAGGTGAAGTATTTTCTCGATATATATATTTCCACAAGGCTATATATATACGCGTTGGACTGGTCTTCTTGCGGCCGCGCCCCTGTTCAACTCAACTCCTGGGGTCCGTGTTCGCTGCAGGGGCCCAGAGCGTGTGATGAGGGGGCGGCGTCGTCGTCGTCGTCGTCGTCGACCGGCTTGGTCATGAAGGCGATCGTGGCATTGTCCTGGTTGGCCGTGCTGCTGGCCTCCCTCGCTGCATTATCCTGGTTGGCCGTGTTGCTGGCCTCCCTCGCTGCCTCCGACGACACAGGTGCTGTTTCCGTCGCCGCCGCTCGACTGGCGGTGCAGCCCCGGTACCTGTAATCTCCTCTGTCGCTCAAGCTTTTCTCATGGACCACAGATCCAACATCAGTACTCCGTCAAACGAAGCTGCAGGCATGCAATGTGCTGTTAATTTCCCTTGTCAAATTTCCAGGCATGCAGTGTACGGAAGAAGGTCGTGGCCGGAGGTGGTGGGCATGTCGGCGGAGGATGCCAAGAAGAAGATCTGCGAGGTCTGGCCGTGCGCCCACGTGCACGTCATCCCAGCCGGATACTCAGTCACCATGGAATATAACACCCGGCGAGTCAGGATCTTCCTCGACTCCAACGACAAGGTTGACACCATTCCCATGATCGGCTAGCTTGCCAGAAGGGGGCGTGTGTGCCAGCGACACACCACTATGCAAAAGAATTTCTAGTTCTTCTATATGAACAATAAAATTGAAGGTTGGAGCATGTGATGTTTAATTGAGTCATCGGTGAACAAGCAGGATGTGTGTGAGTGAGCTTAAATTGATTTTTTTTCCAAAGTGATAGCAAACTCTGTTTCGTGTAGAGGAACGCTCCCCAAAGGAGCTAGGTTGTATACAAAATGAACAACAAACATATAAGTGTAAAAGCAGCGTGTCTATTATCTAAAAAAAAACGTAGCTACAGAGGGTTTTCTATTAGTGGAACCGAGCATCGAAGTCCACGTCTATAAACGATTCACGCAACAAAAGAGGCCCAACCATTGGGCCACGTCACCTGCTTTATATCAGGCATCCGATTTGAATCCAACGGTATCAGGCACCTCTGAACGTGGCGGGATCAATGCCCCGTCCAGTGCAGTCCCAAAGCGTCGACCCGTGCGAAGTGCGAAGACCTGAGGTTGCGAAGATGGTCGCCGCGAGCACTGGCGCGGCCAAACCCTAGCGGCGCAGCCCAGCCCCGGCCGACGCCCCTGCCGAGGCCGCGCTGTTGGCCGACGTCCGCGCCCCTTACTCCTCCGAGGTCCCTGCCTTCTTCCGTATGTGTTCTTCCTCGTGACTCTCTCACGGCCTCCCTTGCTGCGTGTCCCCGACTGGGCAGCCGCCGGGCTGGCCGCGCATGCTCTGGCTGTGGGCTGGGCCAGCTGTGCTGCGCCACGCCTGAGGTAGCCTGGATGGCCGCTGTTGGCCGCGCCGGGACAAGCAAAACCCATCACACACCAGCCATGGTTGCTCTGATTTTTTTTTTGAGAAGTCACTTGCTTTGATTTCTCACGCTGGATTGGTTACACCCTGTAGCTCGCAGTGTTTTTTTGTGAACCATGAGTCTATTGAGAACGTATATAAGCCCGTATCATGGTTATGAACTGAATAGAAGGAAACTTCTCTGAAACCGTCTTCTCGCATTTCTGTGTGTTGATCTCTATTTCTCTGAACTCTGCACTCCAAACCTTCCCATCTGATTTACAGTGGCTGAAGTTTTTTTTTTGCCATGCCTCTACATCTGGCGCCTTTCAACTGAGTTACAGATATATGCTTTAAATTTCTAGCCCTCGTAAAAATTCATCTTCGGTTCTTTAGTTCGTAGTAGCCAGTAGGTACCTGCTTCATGACGTGGGGTTCATTTGTTCTTCCTTAGTTTATTTTCTATTTATAAATAAATAAAAATGATAGCTCACTCATAAAAAATATTTGAATTCAATGTGTACTCGCGAATGAAAAAAACTTAAGCAGATGATAAAATAAAACTATAAATGCTGATATATAATAATATCAAACCCTCTTCTCCATACTACTCATGATATCATTTAGTTTTAGAGTAAAGTTATCTGTTATGGATTATACTTCTTTATTTCCCATTATCAGACTTATCATACAACATCCTGATTCTCCATATTTTTTTCAAAAAAAGAGAAAAACACTCAATTTGGGGTTGGGATTAGTCCTCACTGGTTTCCAGGTCAATACTCGCTTTATTAGCAAATCTTGTTCAGAAACATGGTTATAGAGTTGCATTTAACATGTAGGATGATTTCTATCTTGGATGTTCTTTACGTGCTATAACTGGCACTGTAAATTCAGTGGAATTGTACTACAAGGGGATCGCTCTTTATTTTCCATACAATAACAAGACTTAACTAATTAGTTTCATCCCGTTTTTGTAATATATTTTCTGAATTTCTGCCAACGGGTATATCATATAGACCCCTGTCCTACTCTTCCTCCAAAAGAATTATGTCATGAGTTCATAATGAGTTCCTCCAATCAAGGATTATATTCCGAAGTTATCCTGTTGGCTGGTTAATGGCTGGCTAACATTATTGCCTAACCATACCTTTTTTCGGGAGGCATATATTTAGTTAATTGTTGTTCTCAATATACAAGCTATGCAACTGAGATACATGTATGCTAGTACTATGATGTATTAGCATTTACCAGTATGATTATATTGTTTCCCTCATGCTCCTACTCGATTTGTTGACATTATGCAGCAATTTTGTTTGTTCAAAGCATGATTAAACTATTGAACAAGCATGATGATGGTATTTTTCTTCTTCTTTTTTGTTCATTCATGTGTGATTAAATCATATTAGCAGCCTTATGCATTTGGGTGGCATGGCCCTGTATTTTACTATAGAGCACATTACTACAACTTGTGTGAATTTCGTCATTAGTTAAAATCATTTGTTTTGGGCTCAGCAAGATATACGTCTGTACCTCATCTGTCATGTTCTAACGAAATTGTTCCCATAGAAATATTATGTAATCTTATTAGATCTCTGAATGGTAGGAAGTTTGCTATTTGTACTCATTCGGTTGGCTTGTAAACCTTGTAGCTATTGAGGATGGGATCTTAATCATATAACATTCCTCCCACTTTCTATACATTTCCTTGCATAGGTCATAGTGTCTAGCTGATGTTTCTATAAGCATCCATCCATCTAATTTCTTGCATCATCTTCAGCAACTTTGCCTCTTATACACAATGAGGCATGAAAGATGAAGCCATTGTCATATACCAATAAAATAAATTTTATCTTCATATCCACAGACTCATGAGTCATAACAACTAATACAATTTTCATTTTCTATTTTACAAAGTTTTCATACCAATACTGTGTGTCAAAAAAGCTCAACTAACCAAATTTAAATAAATAATAATACTATACTATTAGCATTTATGTTTCTAAATAGGATAATTATAAAATATATTCTATAATTAAGCTAATGATACTTATTTTATCTTATGAGTATTAGTACTTTTTTTATATGACTTTAGTCAAAGATTAAAATGTTTGATTCAGAATTGTACGGACTGACAGAGTGCTCCCCACGACAAAAGTGCAATTGTGTTTTGATGCAAAAGAAAAACATTTTTTTTTGCGAAAACATGCGCCAGCTTGGCGACGGCAAATGGACTGTGCTACTCCTGGACGATGGTTGCTTCTGCTACCAATATTGCTCAAGGATTTTTTTTCTTTGTGCTATTCCCTCGCATCTTTTTGTTGTTATTAGTACTACTAGTAAGTGTGAGTAATACAAGAGGGTAAGGGCCTCCTAATCTCTCTCTTTTTCTAATACTCTTATTTCCATTTTTGCCATGTCACACCTGGATCTCACTTACCCTAATTTAGAGATCCTCTATTTTTGAAGAATTTATTAGTCCACTTAGCATATATATTTATATGCTTCCTTATTTTTCTTCTCTATGGCAGATCAAGACATCAACTAGCAGTAAAAAGACCAAAGGGAAGGATATTTTGGTGTACAACAATGTGGAAGACTGCTTTTTGCTTTTTTTTTTTTACCTCAAGTCGGGAAGGGAACCCCACCCTTATATTTTTGATTTTTTTTTAATAATGTCTCAGCCTGAAATTGTTCCCACTAGGATTCGAACTCGGGACCCGAGGGGTGCCTCTAGAGTGTCCAGGCCTGGTGGGGTAATTAACTGAACCCAACATCCTTTGGCAAAGACCGCTTTTTGCTTACAGTTGTGGATACAACTTTTGCTACCTAACACTCCAACTGTTTAATATGGAACGAAATAGATGATGCAACCACTGGTTATAAGAGATCTATCTTTTGAGAAAAAAAGATTATGTTCACTTCCTCCTGAGGCATATTATATTAGTTAGTTTACGCAATGCCAAGATTCTAAGCAGTGTCCTCTGTTAGATTTCTCACGCTCACAATATTGCCCATAGTTACCTTCGATGGTACTTGTTCGTGTATTTAAGCATTGCCTCCTTAGCAACCAATGATACTCTTGCACATGCTTGCAGGATGGATAAGAGATAGAAGCAACATGATCATCTTCAAAATATGATTTGCGCCAATAAATTTAATCACTCAGAACAAACATAATGTACTCCACTATTACCAGTCTCAATGGTGCACACATTGGCCATAAGCGGTAACGCCGCCCAAAATTTCTAGTCTAGTTGGAGAATTGGAGCTATTATTTTTTTTTTTTTTTTTTTTGAGAATTATACACGGACGCACACTTGGAGCCACTAGATAGTCAGCTGGCGAGGTCAGCATCATACATCTGCTTTTTTCAGGCCCATGTTTCTGGCCCATTCTGTTTTAGGGCCCATATAAGTTGCTTATCCTGCCACCTCCAAAGTTCAATCCATTCAACAAACTTTTTTAAAAAGGAGAATTTATTTCTTCCTGCAAGAACAAAAAATATAAAATTACTCGCTCCATTCCAAAACAAATTCCCAACTCCCTTCTCAATGTGTTAAATTTTGCAAAGTTTGACTATGAATATAAAAAATAACATCAACATTTGTATCTCCAAAATAAACTTATTATAGAAGTAGACTCCATGCTATATGATGATTATTATGCATAAAGAATATTAGTATATTTTTATAAATCTAGTCAAACTTTTAAAAAAATTGACTTCTTAGAAAGCCGAGAAGTGCATTTATTTTGGGACGGAAGTAGTATGTTAACTTCATGGGAGAATTATCTACATGGCCCTCAAAAAAAATGTAGTTTAGGTACATGGAATTTTTCCGAACTTATCACTATGACCCTAAAATAAGTTTTGGTTGGCTTTATGAGGTTTTGTTAGGTCTGTTAGGGTATTCTATTAGTTTGACCACATGCTGAATAGTTTAGGTACATGCGGTTTTATACTAAAATTGCTTTAAAGGGGAAAATGTGTAAACTGCAATAATGTACTCCTCGTTAGAGTCTATAACTTCCATACAATTTTAAGGGTACACTGCTTCCAGGAAAACGGGAATTGTTGTATGCCTTATGTGTGCGTGCGTTCCACCGGGCTCACAATTTTTATATTGAACCTCAAGTAATTGGACACGAATACATGACCTCCGTGGACTTCGTATTAGATGACCCCGTGGACTTCGTATTAGACGCAAACACGTGGAAGCAGGTTGGACACGTTCAGGCGCTCCATATACCTCTGTGTCTGCAATGTCTGAATGTCTGATTAACGGAGCAGCAGCGAATTGAATGAAAACTAGTAGAAGGCGCGCGCCTCCGCGCGCAGTCAGGCGTGAATCCCAGTGAGAAGTGTAAATAAACAATAACTAGAAAAGTGCGGCGGCTTTGCCGCACGTGGCCATTGTTAGTTTTTTTTTCTTTGTACATGAGTATGAATAATGATAGCTAAGAGCTTGATTGGTAAACATCCTAAATTTGACCAATCAAAGATTTGGCTAGCTATGGTTTTTGATATCATTTGGTAGGCTATCAAAACTTGTAAATCTCTCAAATTTAGCTTGTCAAAACAATGACAATTTTGTACCTAGCATTGGCTTACCAAATCGTTGGCATAGCAAAATTTGGTTACAAACCTAGGAGGCCCTAAATTGTTCTTTATGTAATGTATTAGTGTTTTATTTGTGCTATTTGGAAATTATCATTTGTGGATGATTGTATATGTTAACCACAAAATTATTATTTGAGCATGGAATAAATTTTGTGAAACATTTTGAAATTTATCCCAAAAAAAAGTTGTAAAGGTTTTCAACATCATAAAGCATCCACAAAATATTTTTTTATCATATTTGGATTAATATTCTAACGTGTAGAAATCATGGAAGTTCATTTATAAATTAAAAGAGGTTATTTTAAATCATTACAAATTTATTTATTTTCCAAGTTTCATATTTTTCTACATAGAGTAAAGTATGTAGAGGCTACAAAAAAAGTTTCATGATTTTAGGAGTTCTATTTTTCTTTGTATGAAATAAACAAAATCAGATGTCATGGGATTTAATAAAAGATACAAAAGGGAGAAGGCAATTTGGGCCGAATTTGGCCCAGTTCAGCCCGCGCATAACGCAACGTGGTAGCAGGCCAGCCCATAGAGTGGCCTGGACGTGTGGTCCTATTTTGTAAAAAGATCGAGGGCTTTATCGCAAGAAAAACTGAGACAAGTGAATGGACGGCGGGTTATATTTTTCAGATTACGAGGGCTCTTTTGCAAAATGGCTGGGACGCCCGATCTGGACCGTCCAGCCGGCCGATCGGACGGCCGAGGCAGGGCCGCGACGTGGCCACTCTCTCTGGCCCTCTTTTGGTGCAGTTATCGTATGTAGGAGATGGCGACGGCTCATGGAGACCGGTTGTTTGTTTAAGGTGTTTGGTTAACATAATGCAATTCAGATGATCATAGGTACTCGTGGCACAAGCTTCTAAAATCACTGTCTCTATGCATGCATACAAGGAGAGAATGGTCCAAAGTTGTATGGAATGGACCTGCAGCTGATATGAGAGGAGTCAAGGTCAGCACCACGTTAGAACTCACGCGCCATCGCCCACGCAGGATGGAAACGTAATCGAAAGTCAATACAATATATGTTTATACATGATCAAGAAGTGTATATTACATTTTGTTGTTTATAAGTCTGAAACTAACTAAAAATGATGCATAGGTATATAATAATAATAATGATGATACATGTGGTTTTAACCTGTAATTCTTGTCAGAAGCATAGGATCTAATAATTGAGGGTATCTGTAACTAAAAGTACCATTACATATGTTACATAGATCATAAATGTGACAGGTAATAAAATAGTTTCTTGCCCAAAGTGTTGAACATTTGACCAGAATCCTGCAGTGACATCCATATTCAGTTATCAATGGGAAAAACTATCTTATGTATCAATAGCTTTAAAAAATAAGTGAGGTAAGTGGAGCAATTAAAGGCAAGATAAAGTAACCTCAGTGTTGTTACTAATAGCATCAGTGACAATAAGGCTCAAACAAGAAGGCATCATCATCTTACTGGTGGGTTGATTGGTTGTGCTTTGCTGAAATCTGTCCTCAACAGCAATGCCACTGTCTCTGCAAACAATGAAGAACCTATTATTAATGAACATATGGATGAAAGCCAAGAGGAATAGACTAACACATAGCGACAGGAACCTCAGCAGCTAATATCTAGAAAGAATCCTACGATTCGGCTCGCAACGGGCAGTTGGCAGCTGTTTGGTTCAGCATCTGCATGTGGCCGCCACAGTATGTCCCCCGTTCTAAAATTAGACACGTTTGCGGCAGTGATTTCGACCACCAAACCTTCTACCACACTCGCCACAGAATGTGTGGTTGCAGTGAACCAAACATGCCCTTAAAGCAGGGAATTAACAAAGGAAGGCACTAAAACCTCACATGCAGAATTGCAGACACATTAGAGAAGAAATAAACACATGTATGCGTTTTTTTTTTTGCACGGCAGTACAATAACACAGCCATGAAGTAATGGGTATAGTGATGTGTATGCACTGTGTGTTAGAAGACCGAATACTGAACCATGAAGGAATTCCAGATATGCCACGGAGCTTCAATGTACAAACAAGATGGGTAAAAACACATCAAACACTGGCAGAATAAATCATTGTCAGATGCCTAAACCTCATTAAACATAGACACAAGAATCCTGGTTAATTTAAACTTTGAAAAAATGAAAACTTTTATGTTCCTAATTGACCCAATGCCAATGGCTACACAAAGGGGGTAGAAGAAAGAATAGAATACAAATAACTAATAAGAATAAATTCAACAGGTAGTGGAATATTTATATGGAGAAGGGATATATATGGAATTTTAATCTATGAGACATGCCGCAGGATATCACAGTGTCAAAAGAAAAGGTTAATTAATAAGTAATTGGACTGTTGAAGGAGTACTGCAGCCAAGTTATGTATTTGGATCACAAGGATGAGTACTTTACCTTGTTTAGATGGCGCCGTTAGGCAAAGCCTAATTATTTCAGAACCATGCTCCAAATCTGAGCCTTTATTCTTTGGTCTGGTACTCAACCTCATAATTTCTGTCCATAACACCTAGACTCTCAGACGCAATTGTCTCAGGCACTACAGTTTTCCATTTCCCTGATTCTTGCCTAGTATGAGCAACACTTAAAGGACTTTTGCTAGCATCCATTTGGCTGTGCTTTTCCTGAAAAATGGGAGATGAAGCACATCCAGACTTCACTTCACAGTATTGTCAAAAATGTTATTGAACTATGAAAACATATAAAATGCATTTTTCATTATTTACCATCACATAGGGGGATCAATCTAAGATGAGGTAACAGAAATTAGATGGTGGATGCTATTGTAGGCGCACCTCATTTTTCAGTAACCAAATCTGTCGTGGTGTTGGAGCAGGCTCTTCCATGCTGTGCCGGTTGTGGTACATTGGGCAGATCAACAATGTGGGTAGATCAGCAATGTAAATCTTCGGTGTTCCCGGCATAGTACCTGGACATATGATAGGATATATACTTGGTAATGTACCTAACATTTTTTTTAAAAAAAAAGCATTCAGGATCCAAGGAGCGATCTCTCTCCTGAAAACACTTGGTAACTATGTACCTGTTTCAGCAATGCTAATTTGGTAGCTGGAGACCACATTTGAACAAACAGGTATATTTTCCCATACATATATTACACATCCCAGCACCTACATTGAACAAACAGGTATGGAAGGGAAATAAATGCAAGGTATATTCAAATAAGGATGGGAATAAAAGCGTAGTCACCATACTGGTACAATAAAAAAGGAACCAAGCTGCAGGAAGCAACTCCAAATTTCATTTCATTAAACTTGTTTTTATTGGGTGATTTAAGCTGCAAACCTAAAATTGTTATTAAAAAAAGGAACTCAGAGGCTGTCCGATAAGTTGCACAAATCACAATTAACAGAGGCGATGAAGATGGCGCTTATGAACTGTACAGGATAACAAGCGAGTGGATTCAAACCTCTTCACTGGCAGCCATGGTGGTCTTCTTCTCCAATCCCAAGGTTTCGAAGATCAGATAACGTCCTTGGAATCATTTAATAAAGAATAAAGAATGTGTCAGTAATTACCATCCGGGAAGTATGGAACACCAACAATGATACATTAAAAGTCAAATGACAGATAGTGTGTAGTCCGGTTCTGTGCATGCTTAAAACTAAGGAGCTATGATGCACATGAAGGCAATACGCATTATGTTCAACAGCAAAACAGATAGGGACTTGGAAAAATAGAAAGCTGCATTCATGTTCATATAGCTTTATCCCTTTTTTTTTCCATGAACAATAGAACACTATTAAGTTGAAGTTTGAAATCCACACCATAGATGTCAGTACAGTTCGAAGTCTGAATTGAACCAAGCAGTAAATGCTGGAGGACGAGGAAGCCCACGATGCAGAGCGAAATAGCCACGGAGGCGATTACAGCGACAATGTGGACTCATCTTTGGTGTAGCAAAGGACATTACACTATAATTAGGCAGTTAAGGGCAAATGTGGACTCATCTTTAGTGTAGCAAAGGACATTACACTATAATTGAACCAGATGGTAAAAGCTGGATGAATGGAAATTGATTTTTGGAAGAAGCCACTTGCCCAATAAATATAGAACCCAAAATGATCGCATTAGAAAATTGGAGTTGGTCAAGACAACAAGCATTCTAAAAAATATCAAATCAAGAACAAAATACTTGTATGTCGTCGTCCAAGTGCCGCACGTTGGAGACAGCAAGCAGCTCTGCCGTAGTCTCATAGAAACAAACTCTTGCACCGTACATTGCAAGTTTAACTGTATCATCATCCATGGGAATGGGCAACAAACTGAAAAAAAAACATGTCTGAGTCATGAAATTTTCAGTTTGGTCAATCTAAGAAAAAGTGGGCAAAGTGGGAGTCTTTTTAGAAATCTGTTGGACAATCTATTGATTCGTTGAGGTCACTACACAGCTAAAATTACTTTATGAACTGCTCTGTATGTATCAAAGTGTACATGAAAACTGTTGCATTTTTTTTTTAGTTTCAGACAAAGGAACAAAATTTCAAAGCAGGACGGTTTCTTAACTCACATACACAAGCTCTGAGTTTTCTGAAAACAACAAAAATAGAATCAAATTAACACAATCTGTACCTTTCAAGTAGAGCCAATGCATAAAGTTGAGGGTAGAGAAGGACGTGACCATGGGAACCTGCAGCATACTGGACAGGAAACCGAACAACCAAACAAATTGGTGAACCTGGAATGCAGCAGGCAAATGCTTTGGTCAGGTACTGAACTGATTCTTTTGGCACTGAAATAAAATAAGCACAATCGGCAATAGAGCAGGGAACCAAACATCATATGAAACATCAAAGAATGCAGGTAATCCACTATAGTGACACCCAAATTGGTAACATAAATTGTACAAAAAACATCTATTGAAATTCACATGCAAAGGCCAATAAAGAGGCGAGATTGTTAAGGCTCTATATTCAGAAATGGAGTTTCCAGCACCATAAATAGCAACAAAAAAGATCACTAAGGCACTATATTCACAAATTGAGTCTCGGGCACAACAAATAGCACAAGAAAGGTCAACCCAGCAAGTAGATGAATCCATTTTTTTACATCCAAGTTATACTTGGCAGAGATAGAAGTTTCAGTGGTTATGTATCCCGTAGGAGATTGTGTTAATACATTCCGGCCGATCCATTTCGGTTGCTAGATAATCGTTGTAATGGGCATACATAATTATAGTAGTTAATAGTTGTACGCCATAGAGATTACCTTAAATGGCACGCTGCGGGCATCCATGAGGTAAAACATGAATAATAAAAAGACGTGTACTAAGGAATACTTATTAACCTGAAGATTTATATCATTGACTATAAACAATTATAGGGGTTTATGCTTTGAAGCTTTGAGCTGCAATTTAGGACTCACCAAATAAATTTCTTGCTGCTAAATAACGGAACTGATAGGGGAAAAAACAGAAGGGAAGCATACCAAGTTCAGGAGTCGAGGAGGCCACGAGCAGAGACGATGAAGGTGCAGACACGGGATGAGCACGGTAGATCCTAAGCACAAGAACAAATAAGGGGAATCAGTGACCCGAAAAAGGAAACCAACGCCACCATACGGCGGCTGCAGGCTGCAGACAAAGGCATAGGTGCAGAATGAGCGAGTGAGTATAGAGAAACAGTGACCGAAGCTCTGTACATTATTAAGGCATTTATGAACCAAACAGGCAAGCAAAAACTCTGAGGGAAGAACACAGCACTATTGAGCCCCCTCTCGGCTGCCCAAAAAACTAACCATACATCCGATAGACACCAACAAACCTGGCAAGGTGTGACCCTTGTTTCCTCTCTGGAAAGAGCCCGTCCAATAATCTATAAGCACACGAGTCATTCTACTGATTGTCCATCGTTTAACTGAACTACTACTATATATACTCTCCCCCCCATCACTTCATAAATTGATTTCTAGTCTAAAAAATTGTCTGCTACAAGGCCGAACAGTCCACACTGGTCCATTTACAAACGCACATAAAAAAAGAGGAGGCCACTAAATAATCCTAGAAGGATAGGACTGTCAAAAGACAACGAACCTGAAAACAAAAAGAAGGGAAAACGGGAGGAAGAAAACGACATTAACAGAGGACGCAAAGAGGCGAGAATCATAGGGAATCTACCTGCACACACGGGACGGACCAGCACAGCCGATCCTGAGCATAGAAACAAAAAGGGGAAATCACTGACCCAACAAAGAAAGACAACGACACCCTAAGCCAAGGACAGACAAAGCCTCACCTGAAATGCGGTGACGAATCTGCCGAACTTGACGACGAGAAGCCGCGTCCACCTAGATCTTGTCCGCACGCACCAAAGCTGACGACAAGGAGGGAAAAAGACCCAAACCTGAGGCACAGCACACGCACGGAGGCATTCATCTACAGGAACACAAGGAAGGAAGAACCGAACCTAATAGACGACGACGGCGCCGCTGTACCAGTGGGCTTCGAGGACGGCGACAACTCCAAGATGTACGACGACGGCACCGAGGAAGCAGCGGGCCTGGAGGACGGCGGCGGTAATCGGGCCGCGGCGCACCCCTCCGTAATGCCGACGAGGCCGGCACGCGGAGGGGACGCGGGGACGGGTCGCCGACGCCAATCAGGAGCCGCCGCCGGAGGAGTCAGCGAAGAGGAGGACCGGCAGGACAAGGGGAAAGAAGAGCGGAGTGTGCGAGGCAGGAAGAAGGAAGAAGGGGCGATAAAAAGGAGGAGATTTTCCCCGATCGGGCAGAAACCGAGGAGAAGAGAGCAGGAGCCGGGACGTAGGTCTGGTCCGTTCCGTGGTGAAGCCGGTTGGGTACAGAGAGGGAGCTGGGGCTGAAACTGTAAAAACGACGAGAAGTTACGGCGTTGGGAATCCGGCTCCTTAATCATGTCCGTAGATGATGAAATCAGACGAGGGTAATCATTTGTGGTAGACGTGGCGGTCGCTCCTGGCCCGGAAGCCATTAAGGCTTCTATCGGTTAGATTTTAGGATTGTTCTTCCTCTCTCGCTTGCTCCCTTGCACTCTCTGCCATGTCCAAATGTCCCATCTGATCAAGTTAGCCACAGCCTGGCCTTTCGAGGATGCCATCCATGGGCTAATCATGGATGTTTCCGGTTGGAATTTCTTTTGTACTATTAATTTGCTTTTCTTTTACATTCACTGATCTTTCTGCACAGAAACAGGAGTAAATGGAGATGAGAGGAAAATAGATTGAAACAGCATTGCTGCTATATGACAGATTTTATTGCTGCTAAATGGCAGGGTTTTTTTTTTTTCTGAACTTCTCATCACTGCCTAATGGACGTGCCCTTCTACTTCTACATGCCTATATTCTTTTTCTCAGAATGTCCAGTAACTAAATGGCAGTTGGCAGTACATCTTTGTACTGCTTCAAGGAGCTAAAGTCTTTGTTTTTTAATGTGCTTCTGCAGGTTCATCGATCGTCATCGTCAGTACATTCCTCAACTCTGATTCTTCTCCAGTTCTCCTGTAACGTTGATAATCGAGTACATTTACATTGAGTGCTTGGACGGCATCATGTAAATATAAGGAGCTTTATAGTATCAACTTGCTTATTTTCGTTTCATTGGCACTTCTATTCTCTTGTATCCATGGCAGTATGTTTGTAAATGCATCACTTATGTCGGCTGCTAAATTAGCAGATTAATGTTCTGATAAAGGTAACATGTTAACAGGGCATGTTAACAGGGCGCACAATAAATTTGACAGCATAGTCACGTTTAAATCCGATCAAGCCACTCGCGGCACACCATGCCTGTGGTTAGCCTCATCTTCAGAATTTCAGAAACAAACAACCCAAAATCAAGAAAACAACAAAGAAGCATCACATATTAGATAAGATTCAACTCACATACTTCCAACAAAACAGCATAATTGTGCAATGCTTAGCTTTGAATTCTAGAGCTGGAACAGAACAAAATGTCTTGGGTATGTAACTTGTTCAAAACAAGTAGCAAAGCTGACCATGCCACTGGAACCTTGGGACACTACAGATCTGGGTAACAACTCATTTCAGAGGAATGAACCGCGAGGAGTGGGTGGCACCGATACCGGGCCTACCGTGCTTGACCGGCTTGTAGGAGATGGAGAACTCTGCGAGAGATAGTGGCCAATCATCTCAGGCTTGATCTCAACCTGGTTGAAGGTCTTGCCATTGTAGACACCAACAATGCTTCCAATCATCTCAGGGACAATGATCATGTTGCGGAGATGGGTCTTCACTGGCTCTGGCTTCTCACCCGCAGGAGCATCCTTTTTCTGTTCACCACAGCAGTGAAATAAATAGTAAGGAAATTGTGTATTTCAGGTAAGTACATAAACTTCAACACATGCCATCAGATCAATCAACACAGAATCTTGCATTGACCGTGTCTTGCTGGCACAAAACAGAACTGCAGCAAAAGTACTGTATATTCAGGATAGAAAATTGATATATCAGCATCCCAATAGTCTTCAACAGATACTATAATTGGGGCAAAGCAGGTGCAGGACAGCAGGCATATGACAGAAAAACAGAAAACTATGCATCATACAGTAAGCAAATCAAAAGTTAGTTACTTGCAACTATTAAATCAACAAGCTTGTATTTGTCTATGATCCTAGTTAAAAAACAACAGAACAAACAACAAAGAGATATAAAAAATTTAACCCTGATTCGCAATTCATAATCGCAACACTCAGTGCTAGCAACCTTATTTGCTACAGTCAAGCTAAAGCTAAGTCACCAGAAAACCCAGGGGCACATTAGCTTATCAAATTTGTGAGTAATCATGAATTTCCTTTATAATACAGTGCAGTTATTTGATCGACAGCATATCCTTCCAAGTGAGTAAATGCAACACTACAATCAAATAGAAAATCTACAGCCACAGCCACTGGACTTTTCTCAAAGTACAACATGTGAAACCAAGTTGAACAAAAAAACATGCTACACCAGAATCGTTCAGATAATAATCAATTCAGATAACACGCATCTGACTCATTCAAGCGGACACATTTCTAATTGCTTCATGGAAAACACAAGCACGCACAAGAAATTACGAGAATCATCTAATAAGCATCATATAATCATGATAGCATAACAGATCCACACAATCACCTAGATCGGACCACACTAAAACAGTAACAAAAGGAGGTAACGAAAATAAAGAGGTTGAAACTGACCGCCTTGCGCAGCTTCTTGATGAGCGCCATCGGCTTCCTCTTCAAACCCCTCTGGAACCTACCAAAACAAACACATCACATCAGATCTCCGCAAACCAAAATCCCACGGAAACACAAACGGATCGCGGCACGAAAGGTACCTTCTCCTGGCGCGCGCCGGGAATAGCTGGACGAGGTCGTCCGTGGACATGTCGAGAAGCGCATCGAGGTCGACGCCGCGGTAGCTGTACTTGCGGAACGTCCTCTTCTTGGGCGCGCCGGCGGCGACCTCAGGCTCCACATCGACGTCCGCCTGCGCAACACGATCGAATTAATCCTCGTGCGAGTCACAGGGACACGCTGGATCTGGGAGCTGGATACAGGCAGTTTGGCGGGGAACTCACCATGGTTGAAGTTGAAGCTAGTCGGTGAGGTCGCGGGGACGCGGCGGCGGCGTGCGATGCGCGTAGGCGGAGCGGCGGCGGCGGCGGGGTAGGGTTTAGAGAGAGGAGCGCGTGGGAATGGGAGCTTCTATATATAGCTGATGGAAGTGAGGCCGTGAAGAGAATTCCTCCAGTTTAGTGGGCTTGCCTGGATGGATGTTGGGCTGTTGGTATTCATGAGTGGGCTGAAATTACATTTGTTATTGAGTCCAACTCTACTGGGCTCCTTATGGTTATCTGGGCTGGGCATACCAGTTCCTGTCGCATTCTGCAGGCCTAGCCTGTTTTCTATAAAAAAAACTAGCAAAAAATAGATGGGACATAGTTTTATATTAGAAAAATATATAAATCCAAATCGAGAACTAGATATATAGGAAGCTCAATGAAGACATTATGGGAACTAGATGGGTCATAGTTCTATATAAACACTCGCTTTTCTCATGCTATGTAGCCTTTGAGGCCTTTTGTTTGCTTTCACCACAAGTTTTGACATCTTTTGCACGCAATTCACATCCTCCTCGTTTATCAACCTCTATCCTTGCATCCAATACCTCATGCTTCAAAAGTCCAAACATAGTGTCAAAACCATATCGTAGTCTCCCTGTCATAACATGCTAGTGAGGGACAAGGTGTTGTTTGAGATGAGGAGCAACCACAACTGTTGAGGAGCCGCGTCTCGAACTTAATGGTGACCAAGGTCGATCAACGATGAGATGACAAAGGCGAAGCTCCATGAAATGGTTGAGGCTAGAGTGCTCCTAATGAAGGAGCTAGTCAGGTGGTGCCATTACCGAGGAGGCATTTCCCCACATTGAACACTGATGAGAATGTCATCATCTTTATAGTTCATCGATATTTTGAACACAAGCTCTCAATGATCTCAATTTTCATGAACTTCTCCATTATTACGACATGGAATTGCATAATCTTAACTTTCGAATGGTGTGTTGCATATATTTCTACATTCACAATCTTTATTTGTGGATGCTTATTAGGTATCCTGGTTCTAGTCCCACTCATTTCTATGAAAACTTCTCTTCAACCACTAAATGCTAACTCTATGTTAAAGGTGATGTTCATGTCATGGGAGACCTACTAGAGATAGCCATTTGAAAAGGTTTGAGAGAAGGAGCTCTGAGGAGTGATTTTGCACTAACCAAAGCTCTCTAGTGTGGATCGAAGCTAGTAATCACTACTACGAATTGATTTTACAAGGCACTTTAGAAACATTTTCCGTGGCGGGCTTTTTAAAAAACCGCCCGCGGTTAATATCATGATGCTTAGTGGCGGTTAACCGCCACGGTAAATTAACCGTGGCGGTTTTTATAAATGGCCCGCCACGGTTAAAAGCCAAACCCAAAAAGCCCAATCGGACGTTAAGACATTGAGACATATATAAACAACCACAAACCCTAATTCTCCACCTCACTCTCTCACCCCACCTCCCCGGTAGGCCTCCACAACTTCATCTCCGCGCCCGACATCTCCTCCCCTCCCTCTTCATCTCTGCGCCCGACGGTCACTGCACGGATCCGGGCGTCCTCCGGCACGGTGGCGTCGACCACCTCCACCACGAGCTCCTCCGCCGTCCTTCCTCGACCGCCGCCGGGAGCTTCCCTTAGCTCTAGTCGGGCGCGGCGTCATTTGGATCTGGCGGCGGATCTCAGCGTGCGCACGGAGGCGGGCGGCTCGACGCCGGATCTGGCGGCGGGCGTCAGCCCGGCGGCGAGGACGGCGGCGGCGCGGGACGACGGCGCAGTGCGGCAGCGAGGACGACCGGCGAGGGTCGAGGCGGCCCGTAGGGCGGCGGCGTGTCTCCAAGCTCCCGGCGTGGATCGCCCGGCGGCCCGGCGGATCAGCGGCGGCTTAGGATCCAAAGCCGGCGGCGGGCGAGATCCGGCCGGGCGGCTCGTGGATCGGCGGCGGGCGAGATCCGGCGGCCAGCAATGCCCGGCGGCGGTGGATGGGCTTTTGGATTTTTTATTTTTATTATTATTAACGGTGGCGGGCATTAAAAACCGCCACAAAAAATCATCTGATTTACGGTGACCCTACGTTGGTGGCCGTTTTAATGCCCGCCACCGAAAATCCTTTTAGCCCACCATCGGAAATCATTGCGTAGTAGTGAATAGTGCTCCGATCGAGGTAGTGAAGTGTTGAACAACACATACACCTTATCTTCAAGTGCCATAGGAGTTATATGAGCATTGGAGCTTCGGTACAACAACAATTAGGTGCGTGAGAAATTCAAATAAAGGAATTAGAGCTCTTTAGTGTGGCACCAGAATTGTGCACTAGAGGGTCAATCTAATAAGGAGCCTTTGAGTTCCATCACACACTAAAGAGCACACCTAAGAGACAACAACTAGCCGATTGAAAGTCCTAGGTTAGTTTTGAT
Source organism: Hyparrhenia diplandra (assembly GCA_015847255.1). Taxonomy (NCBI): domain Eukaryota; kingdom Viridiplantae; phylum Streptophyta; class Magnoliopsida; order Poales; family Poaceae; genus Hyparrhenia; species Hyparrhenia diplandra. Next base: position 333,131 of record JADLZK010006656.1, read on the forward strand.
GTCCTAACCATTTGGACTAACGCTTTCAATGAGTTTGATAAGTTAGGGTCCACTTGATGGTGATGAACAAGGCTTAAGAGATGGAAGTTCATGACAATATCAAGCTAAGTGTTCAATCATGGAGAAAAGGAGTTGGAAAGCAAGCCTAAAGGCAAAGTTATAATGTGAGAGCTTTGCTTTCGCCGGCCATGCATTGTGCCCTACTACAAAGACGTAGGGAGCTCTAAAGTGACTAGAGTTATCGGTGCCTCTTTTTCTAGTATTGAGGTGAGTGGCTAGCTATGACAAGAATTGAATTACAAATCGTCCCTCTTTTTTTTCTTTTTAGGTATGTCCGGTTGGCATATCTACGTCTTTTCCCTCTCACACAATAATCTATTAAAAAACAACCCAACTTTAATAGAACATCTCCCATGTCATTCCAGCTTGCTTAAAAATGATCAAAATAGTTTTTTAGTAAGAAAAGGAGCAAACATGTTTCATGAGATTCCCAATTATTATGCACAGACCGAACTTCCAATTTCTCCCCGAATTCTCAACCAAACTAGGCAAAACATCTTGCATTCGAAAGACAATTTAGTAAGCCTACAAACATAGTGAGTTTCATTGGAAACGATGAATCACGCCACGAGGGAGGAGCTCGGGGATTCGGAAGAGAAGCACAATGGCAACAGGTTAGCGTCCACCGGCATCAACCCGGTAAAGAGGGCAACATCCGAGCCACCATGCGTCGGCGTACGCACCCGTTGGATCCGGTGGATCCGGCGACCCACAAAGGAACTGCAACCACAATGAGCTAGCGATCCGTGTGTGAGCCCTCTCGACCAATTACAGCGCGGCGCTTCCCTAACCGTTACTACTCCCACTTCTATATAAGCGCCTCGCTCTTGCCTCTGCTCTAATCACCTAGGGCTTGTTTGGGACCGCGACTGCGTGGCTTATGAGTTAGGAACGTAGAATAATCCCGCAGAACGCCACACGACGAACATACGTCTGCCGGCCGCCCACCACGCAAAACCGCATAAGTGGCCTCCCACCCGCTTAGCGTGTATAAGCGCCAGCGCGACCCTCACCCATGGTCCCAAATAGGCCCCTACATGACTGTGTTGTATTTTAGTGAGCACTAGGCTTCAGGACCAGGTGATTTTATAGCAACTTAAATGACATATCGACATTCTATATCTAGCATCAATATGCCTAGTTAATGCGGGAGACATGAGGGGTTGCCACGTTAGGAGAGAGGGGAAGGGAGAGACCGAAGTGAGAGAGAGGCAGCGCCGCGGATAGAGGGGGGAGAGATGGGGGAGATAAGCCATCGTTTTTTGGATGAGGTTTTCAAGCCACGTGGTTTGAGCAGGGTGTACGGAAGCAATTCGGGAGACGTGGATAGGGTAGCTGATTTTGGGTGATGTGGCCGGTGTGTGGCTGCATGGGGAGGACATGGACTTTGCATGGGGACTCGTCGAGCATTCCATCAGAAATGAATGCAAATGTTTTTTCTTTTACATTTTATTCTTTGATATGTTCATGCAATTCCTCTTGCGTTATCAAACTTGTCTGTCAATTCCACATCCATGATTGCTAAGGAGTCGAAAATCTTGTCTTTGGCCGAAGTAAGCAGGATTCAACTATGGTGGTTACACGAAGACATCCGATGAAGAGTAGGAGGTGCCAACTTTGTGATGGAAATCCGTTGTCTTCACAAAGCATGCCTAAAGTAAGGAACTCCGATCCACTCTTTTAAACACAAGCTCTTGATTGATAGATCTAATTTCCATTCTACAATTATATTGTTTTCAATTTGAAATCACACCGCTAATTATTTTTTTTAATAAAAAATGTGACGTTTAGCAGAAAAATACTAGGCTTATAGGACCTGATCACTGTTCTCCTTTGTGCTGAATCTACTAGTCACTGATATCCTCTTGTTGGATTTTGATACATATAATTGGTGCTGGTGCTTACGTACTGCTATGTGACAGGCCTTGATAATTTTTTTTGGCTGCATGTAATGCACCAGCACTCTAGGTGCGGTACACGGCAAAGTGAGCCCGTGCACGCTGATCGTCACACACGCATTAGAATTACCGTCTAGACAAGCCATCACTTGATCGACTATTTCTCGTCCGATTCTCAACCAAATCGTTCGAAACCACTTCCATTTGAAAGATAATTTTAGGATCCATGTCCGTACAAAATTTGGTTCCAAACAATCAATCATTCCTGGAGAACTCCTGTCCCAAAGTGGGAAGAGAAGCACACTTGCACGGATATTCCCCAAAACAGACCTGTCCTCACCGAATCCCCAATTTCTCCGTGAATTCTCAACCAAATTAGACGAAACCACTCTCATTCGAAATAAAATTTAGTCCCCTACAAACACACCGAGTTTCATCGCAAACGATCGATCACATCGCGAGAGGTGACCTCGAGGATTCGAGAGAGAAGCACAGATTAAACAGGTTCGAGTCCGCTGGCGTCGACGCAGCATCCGAGCCACCGCGCGGCGAGCGTCCCCAGCCGTTGGATCTGGGCGGATCTGACGGCCCGCGCGGCGCCGCAGACACGGCGGGGTAGCGATCCGCGTGTGAACCCGCTCGACCAATCACAGCGCGGAGCCTTTCCATTATCCACCAGTGCTATTTAACCGGCGTCGTCGTCGCCTCCGGTTTCATCGCCCACTGCCGCCGACGCAGCCGACGCAGCTTGCGAACGCACTAGCACTAGCAGTTCCGCAGAGGTTTCGGAGAGTAGTAGCTGTTGTGATGGCGACGGAGGAGGCCGCAGTTGCCGCGGAGGTTCCGGTGACCGAGGTGGAGGCCGAGGCACCGGCGGCTCAGGAGGCGGAGAAGGACAAGGCGAAGAAGGCGGCACCTAAGGAGAAGAAGGCGCCGAAAGAGAAGAAGGCGCCGAAGGAGAAGAAGGACACGGCGAGGAAGGCCGCGGCGCACCCGCCCTACGCCGAGGTGAGAGAGCGCCGGGTGTTCAGTCCGTTGCGATCGAATTTATTAGCTGTTCCGTTGGATTGGCTCTATCGATTGCTTGCTTTTTGATGACGAATCTATAGATCGGTTTTGTTCATGTTCGCGAATTCGATCTTGAATCTAAGATGGATTGTTTGTGGGGTTTTGTTGCAGATGATTGTAGAGGCAATCGCTGCCCTGAAGGAGAGGACCGGGTCGAGCTCGGTGGCCATCAGCAAGTACGTGGAGGAGAAGCACGGCGGCAATCTCCGCCCCAACTTCCGCAAGCAGCTTGCCTCGCAGCTGAAGAAGCTCGCCGCCGCCGGCAAGCTGACGAGTGAAGAACTCGTTCAAGCTGGCAGCCGCCGACGCCAAGCCCAAGACCACCGCTGCCAAGCCCAAGGCAGCACCCAAGGCCGCCAAGACCGCGGCGCCCAAGCCCAAAGGCGTCGCCGAAGGCGAAGGCCAAGACTGCAGCGAAGCCCAAGGCGGCGGCGGCGGCGGCGGCGTCAAGCCCAAGGCGAAGGCCAAGCCTGCCGCTCCTGCTCCCGCGTCCCCGAAGCCTCGCGGCCGCCCTCCTAAGGTCGCCAAGACCTCCACCAAGGCCTCCCCTGCCAAGGCCGCAGCCGCCAAGAAGCCGGCTGCTGCTCCCAAGAAGGAGAAGGTGGCAGCAGCGTCGCCCAAGAAGAAGGCGGCGACCCCGAAGAAGGCTGCCGCTGCTCCGGCTCGGAAGGGCACGGCCAGGAAGGCCAAGAAGTAGGCTGCCGGCGTTCCTGTCTTGCCTGTCCTCCCTCCATTTAGTATAGTTCTCTCCACCTCCTAGATTCGTGGCCCCGGCATGAGTATCAGATGTAGTAGTATGCTCTGTAAAATCTTGGGATGGTTGATCGTGCTGATCAGTCGTCGTGCTCCTCCCTGCCTGTATGATGAACATCAAGTTTGAAGCAATGCTATGATTCCGGAACTACTGCCTTGACCCCTATTACTGGTGCCTTGACTCCTAATAATTTTGGTTGCATTGTGTTTGTATTTATGGATGTGCACATGTCCAATTGTTGGACGGTTTGATTTTGTTGGATTTAGAGAAGGATACTAGCATTGCATCATGTTCCGGTTTCTGCATTCGTTTGATTGCAATTGTAATCGTGATTTTTCTGCAATTATGATGGGGTTGGTTGTTCAGGAGTAGTTGGATTAGTTCATTTTGTTGGATTGTGGAGAATGTTGGGGATTTGTTCGAAAATGACGCTAGAATCTTGGCGGTATCTCTAGAATCACGCCTTGCTTACAGCGATTACTGCTTTAGGAAACCAGAGAGATTCTGGCTTTGCGTGATTGGGATTTCAGAAAGCAGAGCGGAGCCGTTGTTTCCAAAATCGAGAAGATATATGTATATCCTGGTTTGCGCGACTGGGATAATCAGATTTGGTGGGCAGGTCGCGTAGTGTGCGTGGTGGCGCTGGCCGAAATGAGAAGCAGGCGCGGCGCGGGGATGAGCGCGGATTGCAGTTTCGTTGCGCGGCGGCGGCCAGCGGACGAGCAGGCAGGCATCACGCAGCCACTGTCCGTCCAGGCCTCCAGGGGCGGGAGATTTTGGTTTGGGGAGCCGTGCCCGTGCCGTGCGTGTTTGCCTCTCTGGGCGTTCGAATTTTTGGACAGGTGGGGCATGGACTGCCACGTCCGCTCATTCGTGCCTGGGCTCACGTGTCTGTAGAGATGGGCCAGCAGCATCCGGCGATTTTTTTTTTAATAAAGGGTGTGTTTAGAAGCCCAAATTTTCTCCAAAATTTTTCTGATTCCCATCACATCCTGTCACATCGAAACATTCAACGCACTCCAAAACTTGCCACGGCCACTATAAAATTTAGGTAAATAAAAAACTAATTGCAATGTTTAGATGTACATTGCGAGGCGATTCTTTTGAGCTAATTACGCCATAATAGGATAATATTTACCACTAACAAATGAAACATGCTACCATTAGCGACGATATGACCTTTACTTAGCAGAATTTTTCAGCCAAAATTTTGGCTTCTAAACACACCCAAAAGGTTTCTATTTCTGTTTTAGAGACCGGGACCTATCGGCGTTGTGGTGGGAAATATTAAGTGCCGAGCTGTCGGCCAAGCCGAGGCCGCGCCGACCACCCCTTGCGGGCCGGCCACGGCCCGGCGGCCCGCGGCTGCCAGCCCACATGCGCTCGCCGGAGCGGAGCGAAGCGCCGCCCGGAGGCGGGAGGCCGAGGCGCCGGAGCCGAGCCGGAGGTGCGACGGCGCCGCCGCTTTATGGTTGCCGGCGAGGCCGCGTTTTTTAGGGTTGCGCGCCGCCGTAGAGGGTTAGGGTGGCGAGCTTTCCATGTCCAACATCCGCCGCCCGGCTATAGAAAGCGCCGGCCCCCAGCGCGGCCGTCGACACTGGCGGCGGCGGCGGCTCGGGCGGTGAGCTTCGGCGGCGGGCGCCGCCGAGCCCGGGCGGGCTCGACCCATCCCGGATGGGTATGGGCGGCCCGCGGGGAGCGGGAGCTCGCCGGAGTTCGAGAAGAAGGTGTCGCCGGAGTTCGAGAAGAAGGAGAAGAAAAGAGGGGAGGGAAGGGGCCGCTTGGCCGGCGCCGTAGGGCTCGCCGGTCCGCGAGACCCTACGGCGGCCGGCGGCGGGGCGGAGCGGCGGGGCGGGGGCGGCGGCGGAGGTGGAAGATGAATAGGGCGGGGCGGGCGGGACGGCCCACCTCCACGATGGGCGGCGTTAACACGCCCGTTGTGGTCGGGTTTTCCTCATTTGAAATCGACCCCCTTTGTTAATCTGATACTTTCCGGCTTGAGAGAGTCGTCGATTCTTCTTGGTCACGTTGCCGCCCTGCCGCGGCGTGCCTCGCCCGTTTCGGTCACACGCAAAGCGAGTAGGTTGGCCCATGGGCTAATAAAGCTTCAGGCCAGCGCCGTGAGGCCCGCTTAGGTTTCGCTTCCCTTTTTCTTCCATCGGAAGACAAAACCGAGCAAGCAACAAGAGCCCGCCCCTTCCCACGCGCCCCCGCGGCTCCGCCCCATCTGCTTTTCTTCGGTTAAACTAGCATTGGAGAAGGATACTCGCATTGCATGTTCCCGTTTTCGCATTCTATTGACTAGTGATTTGCGTGGCGCCCATGCGGCGAGAGCAATGGCCACAACAAGTATTTGTAAAGAGAATGCACATAGATATTAGATGTCGGGATATGAGAGCTAAATATTATAATACCAAATGTTCGGACATGAAGCAAATATTACAATACGGATGCAACATAGATACGTGATGTCTAAACATGAACTACATATTACGTAAAACATGATCTAAATATTACGGGAGGCTAGGTAGATGTTCAGTCAACACAATCGTACATTTGGAAAGAGAATCACATAGATATTAGATACCATGCGCCAGCGAGAATTGGGCCGACCAAATATTTGGAAAGCTTATGGCAGATTATAGATACCAAATGTCAACATTCGAAGTACACGGTGCCATTGTTCAAACCACAAATACTACTAAACGATTCATTCTCCGAAACATGTCCGCAATATATGCTACATCAAGATCACACATGGTCGCCGCTACATCACCGTTAGCAAAATAACATAGTGATTCATTGTAAAACATGTTTTAATCCGCAAAGATGCGAGCAATATCTAAAGATAGCACGCGCACAATGGTAAGAAAAGAATCAAAACATTCAGGCATACTGAGCATCGAACTTGAGCATATAGAGGAGCACATTTCGAAAGCATATAGAGTAGCATAACTGAGAATACTGAGAATACCAAAATCCTAGCATACGTGAGTCTCAATGACCCATTGGCATATAAATAGCATAAAGAGCGCTTTCTTTGCTGCACCGAATAGTCTCGTGGACGCACCCAAGCATCACAAGACCAAGCTAGATTGTATGTATAACTATCATACCTATATTTAGCATAGTTAATTCATACCCTAGATCATACTTTGTGATCTCTACACCAAAGATCTGTAATCACATCATCATGATCTAGAACGAGCTTGCGCGAGAGGAAATGTGATTGTTGCTTTGGACGGTCACCGTGCATTAGTAGCTTGATTAGGGCATGGATGAAAAGATACGATCTAAATGTGTTAAGAGTTAGAGGTAATCTATTACCCTCTCTTGTGCTTCTTTGACAATACCGGTGTCTCAAGGCCATCAAGCTTGGGCGGTGGAGTGCCAGGAAAGAAGGGACATGAGCATCATACATGCAAACTCTTGAACAATTGTAGGAAACAAGGGACATGAGCAAAGGAATAAGAGACATACATCCGAAAAGGTCCGGTGAAGATAGAGTGCTAGCCGGGTGTAGCAAGAGGCGATGGCTCAGGTGAGCATGCTTTTTAGACATTATTGTTGAACTGAGGAACGCATAGACACGGCAACACACTAAGCATCATTATCGTAACACAAAATAATGCTGAAATACAACGGCATCTATCAACCAATCCTAAAATTACTCTAAATCTCTCGCACCTTTTCGTACATTATTTTGCTTATTGAGGCGGCGGAATTAGGCAAAACAAAAGACATGGTAAACCATAACCAAGATATAAGAAAGATATCAAAGCCCTACAAAGATACACTATTATTATGCAAATTAACAGAGAATGTATTGCTTATTGAGAAACAGAGAATGTATTGCAAAATGATCAAGTGTTTACCCCGCCCCTACTCGCTCAAAAAAATCGCTGCATACAAATTTTGTCATTGACACCGCTTTGGAAATATGCAAATTAACACTCATTATTTTTCATTTTTCAACAACCGGCTTGGTATGCTCTTCATATGAGTTTCATCCGCTCCCGTGGTTCTATAAATGTTGTTGCACAGTATGTATCATGGTACAAAGTATCTTTTATGCGTGTCCAGTATTTGTACTTTGGTTTCCTTATCCGAAATACAGATACGTTTAAAAAAAAAAAAAAAAACATACCGAATTTAACAATGAAAATAAAGGCCATTTCCAAGCTGTAGGGTAAAAATAACTTATCAAATAAATTGAGAGTGGTGCATATGTTTTTTTGTATGAGTTAAAAGCTTGTGACAGATCAATGGGGATTAGATGGTAAACAAAAAATTCTCTATATGGGAAGGAGGATATTTTCGGGCCCTTGATGTGGTCATCTAAGGCGACATGTCATTCGAAGCATCACCATGAAAAGCGTAAAATTCTTCTTGCTTGGATTAGTTCATGACATTCTTTCCTTTAGAAGAATACCACACTACACCGCGGGGACCCCTGCCTAGTCTAAGATATAAGCTATCCCACCAACTTCATTTATAAAACCAGAATACATTTCAATGATAGCTATAATCTGTCTATAGACACAAAGCTTACCTTTTTTCTTTGTATTGATATTTAGAATAAGCTAGAAAGTATCCATATTTCATTTCATTTTAGATTAACATCTTCTTTTGGACGGTCTTCGAATCACGATGTAGAACTAAATTTTCCATTTCGCGTAAGCAATGATACATCAATAGAAATTAGTGCATACAACAAAACGAGCTAATATTAAAGACAATCGGGTAGGACTACATTATACCTTTTGGACGGTCTCTCGAATCACAACGGTCTGAGAACTAAAAAAGCTCATGCTTCTATAATCCAACATTATCTTTGACATTTGCCGCCAGTCATCCGGACCGAGTATCCGACTTTATATCACTTATCACTTTATCAGTGCATTTTCTTAATGTTATGTACTCCCAAAGGTGTTAAATGTTAAACTTGATAAATATATTTAGGTTTAGCTTCTTGAACCGCATCGCAAGAGATCTAGTGAGCTAAACAGGTGGACACAAGAGTCAATGCTAAGTTCACAAATCTAGAATGTAAACCTAACGGGGAGGCTCAAAGCTCAAGAGAATTGTTGCAATTTACGTCAAGTACATTTCTCTTACACTTACACGGTGACATCGGAGTAAAGAAAAATGCTAAAATGAACAAGAAGTAAATCTGTTTAAATCACACAATCACTCAAGCCTAGAAATGGAAAGCAAGACAACAATCCAGTCACCACATAAAGTGCAATAACACACATGGTTGCTAGAATAGACATCTTTGGACTTTTCCTAATTTGGTATAGGATTCAAGTTATGTAATTCGTGCTACGTAAAACGGAAATTTGGGTCGGACTTGCGTGATTTTTCCCCAAAGAATCGGCCTTACAGAGTAATAGATCCTATGCGCTAAAAAACCACAAGAATGCATACAATTTCGAGCTAGTGAAACCGTGATAGGATGAAATCAGTGGCAACTAAAAGCTATGTATACCAGATTTTCTATAGCTACGAAGTTAGATTGGAGCGATATCACAAAGAATCGTATCTTAATCCGGTCTTAGAATCCGGATCTCCGCAAGGAAAAGAAGAGGTAGTATCTAAGGATTAAGGACGAGAGGGGTCGTGCGGGCGGTATGACTTGGGAGAAGATAACAACGTCGTGGGCGGAGACGGTGGACTTCACGAAAGATTTAGGCGAGGGCGGCGGATCCGACGCAGCGGCGGGGGCGATGGAACGCGCTGCGCCGCCACCCCGCGATCCGCCGGCCCAAGATCGCCACCATCGTGATACCCGCCGCCGGTGAGGTCGAGATCTTTGGAGGATGGAGACAAGGAGATTTTGGACGAACTCAAGAACGCGACCGGTGAGGTCGAGTGGGGACAGCGCGCCCACGCCTTGGCGCGCCCTCGTCTCTGTAACGGCCACCGGATCTGTCCGCCGCGGCAGCGCCGTGCCAGCGCCGCCGCCCTCAAGCCCGCGCCTGGCAGCGGCGCCCAGCTGGGGCAAGCGCGCGCCGCCCGCACCGGCGCGCCAGCGCGGGGCCGGCGCCACGCGCTCCGCTCCGCCCCGCCAAGGCCAAGGCCTTGCCAAGATCATCGGGTTGGCCGCCGCCGCGCCGCCAGAGGGGAGAGAGGAGGGAGAGGGAGGAGGCGGCTATGGCCGAGAGAGGCAGAGGCGAGGGTGACTAGGTCTAGGGTTCCGGATGATATATATATGAGGCGGGGAGGCGCATCCACCGTTGGATTGAGAATCGAACGATCCAAAATAATCCGAATGATGTGGATAGCCTGTGGTCGCGTTTTCTCCACACCAAATATAACTCTTTAATGGATGTGGAGAGAAGGGGATTTTTGTTCGAAAATGACGCTAGAATCTTGGGCCTCGTTTAGATTGCTAAAATTTCTAACCTTTTACCCACTTTCTCTCCATCACATCACATTAAATACACCAAAAGACATATGTTTGGAGTATTAAATGTAGGTAAAAAAATAACTAATTACACAGTTTATATGTACATTGCGACACGATTCTTTTGAGCCTAGTTACTCCATGGTAGGATGATATTTATCACTAACAAACGAAACGTGCTACAGTGTACGATGTGACATTCGGTTCAAAATATTTGCCATCTAAACAAGGCCTTGGTGAAATCTCTAGAATCATGCGTTTCGTACAGATATCAACTTTCCAAAAGAGATTCTGGTTTGCGTGATTTGGATTGTGGAATAATGTTGTTTCCAAAACCAAAAAGTTTCAGATTTGGCAGGCCTCGACGCCGTGTGGACGGGGAGGCGCGCTCGCCGAAATGAGAAAGCATGCGGGCGGGATGAGCTGGAGCGTATCGCGGCCTGCCAAATGACCTACAGTATCCTGCGTTGTGGACTTGTGGTTTTTCCTAAAATTCGAGATCGTTTTTTTTCAGAAGGAAATCTGGGCCTGTTGCCACGGTGCGCCTCAACTGGCGTGGGATCCGGTGGCAGGCCGCCTCTGGCCGCGTCACCGGTGCCTCCTCCCTGTCCCTCAAAACTGCAGTCCCAACGCTGCCACGAAGATTGGAATGGAAAACCAAAAGGATGGAAACCACCGTGGATACTTGACTGCATGTGGAAAAACATAAAACAATACTCCTCTCCGGCGACTCTTGGGCCTCGATCCACCACACCGGCGAGCAGATCCACGACGTCGGTGTACCCAAGCGCGCCAGCAAGTCCTTCATCTCCACGGGCACCGGGTTCGTCGGATGTCGAGGCGGCGGTCGATGCTGGCGGGCGCGTGGTAGAGGAGGTCGCACTGAACGAACGTGACGCCGTCGCCGTTGGTGAGGGGCTCGGCGGCAGATAGGGCGATCCTCGGGCAGGCCCTTCTTGTTGGCGTTTGGCGACCGCGCCGTGCGACACCACGGCGTCAGCGCGCAGCCAAGGCTACGGAGAGGGGAAGAGCACGGCGGACGAGTCCGCGCATGACGCGAAGTCCGCGCATGACGCGGTGTCTTGCCCCGCGACGGCCGCGAAGAGAGTTGAAGGCTGGGTGTGGACGGCGCCCAAAGTCCCCGGTGAGGGCTGCAGAGGCTCGGCGCCATCATCTCCACCATCCATGGCTAGCTTGAAGAAGAGGGAGATAAAGAAGAGAAAGATTTTCATAACTCTTATTCCGTGATCTTACAAGTAGGAGGAAGAGGGGACGATAGAGAAGGAAGGGGCCGGCTCACCCGCCCGCCTTGGAAGGTCGCCGGTCCGGGGCTGGCGGCCGGCAGTGGGGAAGGAGTGGGTGGAGGCAGTGGTGTAGGATAGGTCGAGGAGGGGAGAGGATGGCATTACGCCCAATACTACTGTGAGTCGTCACCATGCAGGTTAACCCATACAGGTTAACCCATTTATTAACCAACCTTGAACGATGTCTCTTGTACCTATTGTTTTATTTTTTATACTAATAGAAACAATATATATTTTAGATATATATTCTATTAATTAACCAAATGTGAACGTCGGTGGTTACATCTTTTTCCACGTAATGAGAGCGTTTCCTCCCAAGCAATAATATTTTTTGCTGTTTTTATTTACAATGACAAAGGTGGGTAATTTTCTAGAGAAACATTAGATCTAATGGTTGTGGATGGATAAGTCTTTCGATTTAATGGTTGGATGTTTCTAATTAATGTGAGAATTTGTAGCATTTTATCTTTTTACTAAAGACGCCCCGGTGAGGATTAATGTGGAGTAAGATATGTAGTTTCATACTTACGTATATAATAAAAACAATTGGCCTTTAAAGACATGAAACGAGATATTAATGGGATTTTGCATTGTTTTTTGGTTGAGAATCTTTGTAGATGCACACAGTAGTGTTAGCACGCACATTATACTAGTAGATATAATAGGTAGGATTGCATTCACACGTATTTTGCGTACGAATGGAATCACACGTCTATGTTTCATGCCAAATCTGCGAGCTAAATCATAATCGCGTTTTTTCAAATCCAGAGACACTTATTTTAAGAATCCAAAACAGAATCAAACAGCCGCCTTTGACCCTTATTCCTTTTCTTTATTTTTTTTAGAACAGGGCCCAAGAAACTATGAACAAGTCAGCTAGTTGGGTTCATTTGACGATGTGACAGCAACCTGCCTGGGCGACCCGGGTGGACCTTTGTCAACGGTTACGCGAGGAAATAGCTAGCGAGAGCCTGGGCGGCCCGAGTTTCTTCACGCTCTTACTACCCACCGGACACTGGTATAAATTGGTGCGCGCACGTGTAGATTGTGGTGGGTATAAGAACTCAGGAAGCATCATCTTGTGCTGGCAAATCTTCTCCTTGACCCGTGACGGGCCGTGCAGCCTTTTTCTTTTGATTGATGAAACTGGATTCTAAAATTAAGGAACCAATGACAAGTGACGTAGATTAATTGACTTTTGTTAGAAGTACATGTCATTGTTTCTTGTTACGTTGCGTATCATAGCTCTTTTAGTTAGAATAAATTTCTAGTCGTGCAGTGGGAACGGGTTGTGTGGAGGAGCACTTGTGTTTGGCTGGTGCTGAGTATAAAGTGTTGTTCCCGTTTCTCCCTTCTAATCCTAATTAACAAGTGTTGTTCCTGTTTCTCCCTTCTAATCCTAATAATAATCCGTGGACGCACAAATTTGGCCTGCAATGTGAGGTACTAAATGGCAACATTTGACACCTTAAATAGTCTGCCCTATCAATTAATTCGGATCTTTACAGTTTATTTAGCCGAATATGAGCTAGAGATTAGTACTTTGCCGGTGAAGCTTGAGACGCACTACTACATTAAATCTTTTGCAAGGCATTTTATTTTTATTAACCGTGGCGGTTTTTGAAAAACCGCAACGGTTAATGTCTAGATTTTTTAAATTAACTATGGTAGTTCTAATAACCGCCTCGCTTAATGAGGACCAGACTTCCAGCCCACCTGGCAATGAGCGGCTCATGTCAGCCCGATAAAGACACCATAGTATAAAAGTCGAGGAAGTTGGAAACCCTAATTCATTTCACTCTGTCCCCACAACCGCACTCTGCCTCATCCACTCCCTCCTCCGACTCCACCTCCCCCACTTCACCGGCCACGGCGCGCGTGGCCCGTCCCTCTCTCGCCCACTCTCTCTCCCCAGCGTCGCCCCATCCTCTCTTAACAAACCCGCCGGCACCGCCCCAGCCCCTCCCCAAGCCCGGGCCGCCCATCCCCATCCGCCCTTGGCGCGCTGCGGTTTGCGAGGCTCTCGGTTCCAGGCACCGCGAGGCGGCGTGGTGGTGGCGGCGGCCCAGAGGCGACGGACGAATCCGGCCCATGGTTGCCTGGCGCGGCAAGGGCGGCCGAGCTCGTCGCCTCGGATCGCGGCCAAGCCTGTGGTGCCTGGTGCGCATGGCCCTCTCCTAACCCTAACCCTAACGGGTCGATGATGGCGAGATGGGCCCTTTTGGGCCCTGGATCCGAAGTTTTTTTTTATTTCATTAACCGCGGTGGTTATTTGGGGCCCTGAAAAACCGCCACGATTAATCCAAAATTAACCGTGATCTTTGCTCGGTGGCAGTTTCAAAACCGCCACGGTTAATGTTTAATGTAATAGTGACGGGGTAGATGACAAATTGAGTGCTTGGTCGTTTTCCTTGGTCAGTGTTTCCGGAACTAGAATTGGGAGGCTACATGATCGTAGATATTAGATATATGCTTGTCAGATAAACAAGATTCATGTAAACAACAATCTTGTATTTTTTTTTCCGTATAAAAGGAGAGACACAATTCAGATGTTTGTGTCCGCTCTCCACACGAACTTCTAGTTGGGTTCTTATGGAGAAATTTACGCACGTGAGGAAATGACCGGCGAGCGGCGAGCACAACAACCAGATCAGCCCGGCCGCGGCCGGCCCGTGTTGGTGTAACTTTGTCAATGGGCACGCGAGGAAAATAGCGAGCACAGCGACCAGATTTGAGCCTTGTTGGGTGCGCTTGCTGGTATAGCGCACGTGTTGAATATGGCTATATAGATAAGGAGCGGAGCGCACTCTGCTGGACAGCATTTGTGCTGTTCAAACTGAACTAATCTTCTCCTTGGACCCGCGTAACGGGCCGTGCGACGTTTGACACTGGACAGCGGGTGCGACTGTGACGGCACAGCAGATCCAGAAAAAATATATATACAAGAGAGACTAAGCATACATTACTCTGTGCAAAAATCCGGCCGCCGCACAGTATATAATTCCGGGTCGATCCGGTACGAGACAGAAGCATCGCAGCACGTCCTGGGGTCAGTTTGGCCGGCATGGCAGCAAGTATAGTACCGGCCGGCGAAGAAGCAGCGACGACGACCACGCGGCGGCTCACCTCCGACGTGTGGGATAACTACACAGTCAACTACCCTGCCGACGGAGGAGCGCCCACGGCGACGTGCTTAGAGTGCGGCCTGACGCTGTGCGCCGGCGGCAAAAACGGCACGTCGCACCTGCGCCGGCATCGGGGAGGTGCCAGCAGCTCGCCGCGGAGCGCTTGAAGCTCAGCTGCCGGCAACCGACGTCGCCGCCCACCACAGCCGCTGAGACTTCTCCTGGCGACGACTACTCGCCGTCTCCTCCGGTGTTCGTTGAGGACAAGGATCTTTTTACCGTGGACGGCATATACATCCCCGAGCTGTACGACAAGCTGATCGCCGAAGGCCTGGACAACATCGAGCGATCAAGTGAGTCGGCTGAGCCTGAGCATCTCTCTGCTGCTAGCAGCAACTGTGCGTCCTACGCTTGCTTGTTGCTCATCTTTTTGCTCTTGTCGAGGGAATTGCATTGGACCTCTTGTTCTAAGTTTATTTGTTTCTTCCAAGCGTAAGTTGCTACTGCTGTCAATCCATAATAATATTTATCTGTCTTGTGCAGACGTACCTGCTGTGCCGCCCCAAGTAGCGAGCTTGAAAATGATGCGGTTCAAGGAAAGACAAGTGTATGTATAAACAAATTCTCTGCTTGTTAATTAATTTCAGATTTGGATGTGGTAAGCCGCCATGGCAGATTTTTGAGAGATACATTGCACTGTTGATTTGTTCAGGAAAAGGAGGAAACAGGAAGCGATGCGATCTCAACAGCAAGCAGACGACTTCAACTTGAGAGGAAAGAGGACGATGTGAGTCTACTAGGTATAACAATCAAACGCCAATATATATAATTCTTAGCATACCCCAACTAGGTTTTATATGTTCATAATAATAAGATTTCCATGTGGTCTCTACCTCTAGCATTAAGTATGTGTGTACACTACTAAAATATAATGGTGGAATTCTCCTAGTGTTTCAACTAGTTATAGGCACTTAGGTGACATTTTGTAGGGGAAGTTTATAGTACTAAAATTTAGAATGGTAATTAAAATAATAGGAGATATATAGGACACCTCACTAGAAGAAATGTAAAATTATGGTTGTGGTAACCAGATGATATCTTGGGATAGTATAGTACTAGTATATATCTTTAGCCTACAACGATTATATAATATTGGTAGTTGCTATCTAGTATGGGTTTGTTGCTCCATGAGCAACACAAGTTTAAGATAATTGCATTATTTAATGTAGGAACAGGTGCGGTTGCCCAATTTGGCACGCGGCTAGCTGGAGCGACTGCGACAATTAATCCAAGACCAAGTCCGCAACCGCAAGCAACAAACAGTATATATAGAGGAGACCAGTACACACCTTGGATTGGTGCTTATACTCCGTATGTGTACGCCAGTGCAGCACCTGGAAAGTTTTATTTCCGGTGTACGCCGCCAGTGCCTTCGAATAGCTTCGATCTTGTTCATTCTTCACTAGTTATATTGTTTATTAACTTTTTGGTGAATGATAGATTTTTTAGGCTATCTAGATTTATATATGTATACTTTTTGTTAATACTACATGGTTCTAGTTTTTTTGCCGACATGAATGTGTTCCAGACACGTCAGCAATGTACGCTAGCGACAGGGACACCATTAAAGAGAGACACAGCACATGTTGTCGAATGAAAAGAAACACACACGCTACCCACGCGGCACGAAATCGACAGTGTGTACATAGAAGTTTAGAACGAGGCCTCGTACTACACGCGGTCGGTCGGTCGGTCGGTCGGTCCAAGTCGTGTCGTCCAACTGCAACGTGATTTAAGTTAATTGTCACGTGTTTGTTTACGTGGCAACGGGCAGCTGGCGGCCACAAGTGGAGCACAGAGAGTACGTGTGCACACATAACTTCTACCCACCACGTACGTGTGGAGAATGCGGGCGGGCCGCGGCGCAACTTTTTCTACCCACCACGCGTGGATAGTGAAATACTCATCTTGGCGTATATCTTTTGCCGTACCTAGACTAACCGCACTCATCGTTTTCATTCTATATACATCCTAGTGATATAGATTCTTTTCTCTATATCTATTTTTTCACACCCATCATCCTCTATATTCCACTCATGCATACAGTATATACGATCCACCAAACACTTATATACGCTTATATAATGATGGAGTTGAGCCGATTAAAAAAAAACAGTAACACCACTTTCTGTTTCGCTTTGAAAAAAAGAGTAAAAAATGTTTTAGACACATGAAAAAGCCGGGCCCAAAACTGGTTCGGTGGACGAGGCGGCCTCGTATTACACGCGGTGTAAGTCCAACTGCAGAACGTGATTAATTGATTTTGTCACGTGTTTGTTTACGTGGGAACGGCCGTGCGGCCGACCGCAAATGGGTGTTGCTAGCACGAAACTTCCTCGCGCTACAAGTGGGGTCACTGTCACGACTCACAAGTGCCGACCTCCATCCTCAAGTTTCCTTACACGTCAGAAGAGGTAGTCGCTTTTGACAGGTTCATGTGGCTGGGCCAAAAAGGACGATCGGGACATCCGTAATCCGGTAAATAAAGACAGCTTAGCTGTCTTCTTCAGTCGACGCTGTCAGGTTGAGATAAAAGATGAGGGGAGGTCAGTGATGCAGATTGATAAGCATTATTTTTTTGAAACTTACAGAAGCATTATTGGCTGAGAAATACTTAGAATTGTCTACGTACTGATCTTGGGCGATCAACAAAAGAAGCGTTTGAATAGTACATGCCAACTAGACTGAAGAATCTAGTGGGGTCATGGAGTGGAAGAGAGGCGAGCGCTGTGCTGAAATGGGAAGGGACATTTGGCTTAAAGTCGGTTGCACACTCAGACAGTGCCAAGTTATTCGATGACCTGCTTCTTAATTCCCAAAGATACTTGCAGAAAGATGAAGTCGATAATCTCAAATCATTGGTGGGGAAGTTGAGCCGACAATACAAATATGCATTGGAAACATTGGAGCTGCAGACGTGGCCAAAAATTGCAGGTGGGATGGGTTTCCGTGATTTAAAATTATTCAACCTGGCAATTCTCTGCTGGTCAGAAAAGGAGGCGGCCATAATTCTCTACGGGATGTGTGGACTTTGTCGAACAAAAGGAGGCATGGAGAATCGGAAATTCCGATGATGGTGAAGGTAGTCGAGTGGGTGAAGGACACCAAATTCGACCTTGGCAACTATATTACGCACATCAAAAGACAAACCGGTGTTGTCACCTAAGCGGCAAAGCCCGCCCGCTGGTTGGGTGAAACGCAATGTTGATGCTCCTTAGAGTGGAAGATCGATCGGGTGTGACGGGAGCTGTTCATAGAGATCGATCATGAAGGTCCATCAAGCACTACTAGAGATTGAGCGATCACTGTAGCCAATTTCATTGCCGTAAAAGACAGAAGCGATGGTGTCATACTTCCCCGTGCCGTGGGTTGGATCCATAGCCAGGCCTCGTAAGGAATCAAACTGCTCGATGAAACTTATAGCACAGATGGTTGAACCATCGATGCGATGTACTCCCTCCATCTCAATATACATGTGGTTTTAGGGGAGGGGGGAGTATCAAGGTAGTAACTAAATGACCTGCATGCTCCTATAATTTTTTAATGATTGCAAAGACAAAAAAAAATACTGTACATCGTACTGGCTACTGCGTCAACGAGAGGATAAGCCTTGCTCCTGATAAGCCTTCCCACCATCTCATTTTTTCATTTTTTTTATTCACGTATGAGTACTAGTGGGGAGGCAGGGATGGGATTGGCAGGCCTGGGCATACTCGTAGTAGGGTGCAGGCTAAAACGACTTGTATTTTAAAAGTTTTCATGGGTGCTACAACAACATGTATATTGAGATGGTGGGAGTAGTGGAGTTGAATTCCTAAATCGCATGGAACGCCGAGCCAACTGAGATATGCTCTAGCCCGCCAGCCCTACATGACCGTTTAGTTCATCGACGGTAAATTCAGCGTGAGTGTTGAATGTCCTAACTTCCAACACGGTCTCACCACTTCCACCGGGAACCGCCGTACCTCATCGATCTTCCCTGGTGCGTATGCCTAGATCACACATTTTAACCATTTTCAAGGTTTCCCTATTTATTCGGTCATAAAAAAGGTTGACCTATTTAAGCTGGCTTAATGCTCCTCTTGGGAAATCCACACACTCTTCCTCCTTGACTAATGTTGATGGTCCATCACAGCTTGTTTGAACTGATGGTGATGACCTAGACTAAGGACCTATTTGGTTCCTATGAGACTAGAGACTAATTTTTAGTCTCATTTAGTCCCTAAATAACCGAACATAAGGACTAGAGACTAATTTTTAGTCTCAATTAGTCTCTATTTCACTAGACTTTTGGGAGGGACTAGAGACTAATTTTCAGTCTCTGTTAGTCTCTAGTCCTTAGTTCCCCATCCAAACAGGCCCTATTGTAACACTGTCGATCGTTTACTGCCAAGGCCAAAATTCGGTTGTAATTAATGAGGGATTGCAAACGGACCGGAGGTCGGGCGAGGTGGTGATGGAATGCAATTTCGTCGAAAAAACGAGGAGTAGGGTTTCTTTAGCTAGAGAAAGATTGCCAGGTGCTTGCCTCGCTGTAGGAGAAGTCCACTTTTAAGAAATATACCCCCTCATCTAAGTTTTAAATCTCTGGCTAAACCTCTTAGCTGCTGTCCTCTGCAACAGCTAACAAAAGCTATAGACGGAGATATCTCTGGCTAAGGTATTTAGCTGATTTTGCAAAAATATAGAGTGAATGCACCGTGGGCACTGAACTTCCAAATATTGTGCCAAATAGGTCCATGAACTTAGAAACTAGACATCTAGCCTCTCGAACTTGCGAACCCGTTCACCCCAGGTCCAAACCGGTTTTGCATGGCTTCCATGGCGGTTTTGCATGGACATCGAAGCGATGATGATGTCGTCGATGACATCGGCCTCCTTTTTAATTTGCGAAATTGATATCTTTTTATTCGAGCTCCAAATATAGCAAATAATATATCAATTTTGATCGTCTCGACGAGCTCTTTGCAATAGTGTACTCCATTTTTTTTTTATTTGAAATAGTTTTATTTCGTGTAAATTAAATATTTCCATAGAAGTGATATATTATTCTCACTTGTTTTATATAAATATTTAATTTTATAAATTCCACGAGCACGGCCGGTCCTGAATATTTCTGGACCTAAAACAATGGTAAAATTTTGGGCCTTTTTATATAAACATGATAATCTACAGTATTCGGGTATATATGCACACATATATCAAATGGTTATCTGAGAGCTTTTTAGGGGTGACATGGTCAATATCAATGACATAGTCTGCTAATATTTAGAGAAACAAGTATTCACTATAATTTCATAAAATTGTGTAGCGTCTCGTGCGTTGGTTGTACATTGTAGTACATGATTAGGGATCATAGGAAAGAGATAGAAAAAATATGGATGTACCAGATTGCTGTCGCAGTGCCGCCTGACGGCAGCCTAACGATGATGGAATTGGAGTGCGGTGTGCAGATGATCGTCAGCTCGCCCTAAGCAGAACTGCAGATGATGGCAGCTAAAACACTATCTCTGAGTCCAGCGCGCCTTGTGTGACATCCCAATTTGTAGCAGCTAATGGCAGCACTATGGTTTGCACACATAAGGTTCTGGATTTGTAGTGGAGTGCTTAGGGTCACATCTTCACTTCTACTGCTGACATCCCAATTGGTTAGAGATTTGCAACCCCATGTGGGTTCATTGGTCCAAGAAGGTGCCGAAGTTTAATCAAGGAGCTACTGAACAGACAGGCAGTCACTCGTTGTCTTCAATCTTCAATTCCACTTTGTTGTTCCTCCATCAAATGTTTTGCAGGATCCATTCCTATGCAAGCTCAGTTGGGCTTCGTTTAGAGGCATAGCCACCACCATCAGCTTAGAGGAGGAGGCCTCTACCATTCATCCACGTTGCCAGCCCATGGGCCTATCAACAGGTTCAGGCCCGCGCCGTGGGCTCAGTTGGGCTTCGCACCCCTCTTGTTTCTTCCCCGAGAAGACAAAACAGCTCAGCGCTAGCCCCTTCCCACGTCCTCCGTGACTCCGTCCCTTTGCTCTGTCTTAAACCCTAGCGAGTTTCCAGAACCTTCCAGTTCCAGAAGCCTGACCCCTCGCTCGGAAGCTGCGGCGCCATGGACCTCGACCCTGAGGGCATCTTCCGCGACGACAGCGATGAGGACGAAGAGAACGTCCAGGTTCGCACCGGCGGCTCTTAGCTGCGTCGTTTTGTTTACCCCTTTTCCCCTTCTGTTATTGGAAAAATCATCAGTGTTCTGAAAAGTGATTTTTGACCCTGCTACGGAACCGCATTCGTCGCGGGTGCTGGATTGCTTGCTCGGGGAATCAGGAGAGGGAGGCGAACAAGGATTTGGTTGTCTATCTTGTCGACGCCTCGCCCAAAATGTTCACCCCTGCTACGGCTACCACCCAGGTGAGTGAGGCACAGCTAGTCTACGCCACTTAGTTTGTCAATCTGGGTATCGGGTTTTTATGTCTCTGTTTGGAAATTAAAACCTAGTGTGAAGTTGGATCATTAAGTCTGTTCTGGATTTTTGCAAGTAGTTTCTGTGTTACAATCTATAGCCATATAGCATTTCAGAAATAAGGCAGCTGATGAGTACTCCTCATAACCTTGTACTAGTAGGTAATGCAGTGCTAAATGTACTGCTTTGTCGGTTTGTCCTTTTGTCTGTAACTGTGTATCTTATTATTCAGTCTATGTGGTCAAGTTTGGCCCTGACATTCTTCTAAGGGTTTGCAACATTATTACTAAATAACAATGTAAAATTATTTCTAAATAACAATGTAACATTTTGTTTTCAGGACAACGAAGAGCAGGAGACCCATTTCCATACCATTATTAACTGCATCACAGTCGCTCTGAAGACACAAATTATTGGTAGATCTTACGACGAAGTCGCAATATGTTTCTTTAACACTGTAAGCTCTTTCACAAACCAGTAAGCATACAACTCTGCTGCTAGCAAGTAGCAATTTTTGTAGTTTTCAGTTCTCTTTTTCCTATTTGATTTTCGATTTTATCACAAGCATCTGTGTGAGAGTGCAAGAAGGAAAGAGCATGTTGCCAACTCTTCTTTGCATTATATTTAGAACTCTATGTTGCACATTTCAGTCTTACTCAATATATCATTACTACCACCTGTCACAAATAATTGGGATATTGGTCACCAAAATGCTATCCAATAGGGCCATAAGCCCATAAGAAAAAGTTGGCCACTGGTTTCTATTGTAACTTTATTTATAAACCTAGAAAAATATAATATTAATATAGTGTGTTGTGAGGCGAATATAAATAAAGTTTTAGATTGCAACTAGATATCAACTGAAAACATTGATAGACAAATTTTGAAAGCTTCATTGCATGTATCTCACTATCTCAGTGACCCCAACGTTACTACTTTTTTTTTGAAAAACGTTACTAAATTGTTTGCTGCATAGAGCACACTTAGGCACTAAACTTGATGAATAAGTAGCAAACTTGAAGGCTAAATAATGCAGTTTAAGTGCTGATGCATCCAGTAAAAAATGGGAGGATCAGAGTCAGGAATGACAGTTTCTGTAATATAGATGTAGCTGAATTGCAGTTTTTTGCTTATTTTCTTAAAGTGAAATAATGAGCTAACTTGCCTAACTATGCAACTGCCCTTTTTGTATTACTTATTAGTCATTTCTCAACAAATATTCAACTTTGCCTGCTTAGGTTCGTTGCACTATTCATGAACTTTGCGTTGGTACCATGTAAAGTAGAACCATTGCACAGATATTGCTAAGCATAGTGCCCAGTTGCTTGATCTGGTTTGTTCACAACTCGCAGAAAAGAGAAGAAGAATTTACAGGACTCAGCTGGTGTTTATGTTTATAATGTTGGAGACAGAGAGGAACTTGATAGACCCACTGCAAAACTTATCAAAGATTTTTCTTCCATTGAAGGTAATACCCACTATATGAATCATTCGTTGGTGACACATGGTCAATGTTTGAGGGATATGCATGCTCAACTTTTTTCAGTAGAATGTGGTTCATGGAAAATATTTTTGGCTAGTTATTTTTGTCCAGTAGAATCCTTGATTTCGTTTGGGCGTAGTGATGTTATCTTTGTCATACAATTGTTTGGGCCTCCCTGTTTTTCCCATGCCACTAATATTGCTTCCAAGTTCCACCCACTTTCTTTAAGTACAGATAGTCTACCGCCTTTTGTGTTGTAACTTTATTTCGTAACTTGTGTGTGCGACTACACATGCTTAAAAATAAGACATATAGACTTAATTAAAAAAATAAATCTCAAATCTCATTATAGTTTCTCATTAGGCTTGCTTCATGTTCTCAAATTCGATGCAGTGTGGTGTGTAACAGTGTATACTGGCTAGATTATCATACTCATCAGATTTTCTTGTTAACTAGAACTCTAGAATGATATCCCGCACATTTGCTGTAGGAATCGCAGATGGTTTGGAATGAAAATGGGATGGTCTATAGTTACTGGCTTATCAGCTTATGGGACCTATTAGTACGGAAAACTTGCGTGGAGAGGTAGATTATTATTATCATAAATGGATGTTGCTGTACGACGTGGCTCACTGATGTCGACAGCTAAATGCATGTTAATAGGTGTTGTGGCTTGCTGATGTGGCTAGATTGCATGGAGATCGGAGAGAGAGCTTTCATAATTGCATGGAGAGATATAAGCGTGGACTGCTTTTATAAGATATATAGATATACATTTTGTTTTGGCCTGGATTGATGAATTCAATAAGATATCTATGTATAAGGGAAAAAGTTAGCAATCCTGTTTTCTTTTCTGGCTATAAATCTTGTTTCTACTCATTGCAGACTCTTTTATGAGCACCATTGGAAGTCGATATGGAATAACATCTGGATCCCGGGAGAATACCCTGTATAATGCTCTTTGGGTTGCTCAGGCGCTTTCTGCGCAAGGGGTATGACTACTTCCCTTCTTTTGGCCTTTTGAGCAGTGTCATTAATTTGCATCCAATAACACATTGCTGTTTAGTGAGGGCTATTGCCTATTGACATGTTATGTAGCCTTTGTACATCACCTTTCATGTAGGATCACTCAGTGAAGCTAAATTTTTTCACAATATGCAAACTAGACTGCATCAGTTTGTGTAGTTATTTGATTGATAAAGTGAATGTAGCATGCATATATATAGTGCTGTCTTCCTTCAAGTGCACCACTTAATGCCTGTCTGAATCTATTCATTCCATGTTCCTCATTTGAATCTTTTCAGATCTGTGAAGACTGTCAGTAAACGAATTCTTATATTCACCAATGAAGATGATCCTTTTGGTACTATTACAGGAGCAGTGAAAACTGATATGATTAGGACAACAGTTCAACGTGCAAAGGCAATTCTTCTATTTAAAACTGCATGCTGCCAGCACATCTCAAAATGAATTTTTGTCCTTTGCTTACCATAACTATACTTTCTTTTCTTCAGGATGCACGAGATCTTGGCCTGTCTATTGAACTTCTTCCACTGAGCCAGCCTGATGAGCAGTTCGACATGTCCCTATTCTATGCAGTAAGTCTCCATGATTGTTTTTTCTCTCTCTATGTGCTAACTGCTGAACAGTTCCAATTGCCCAGGATTTGCTTGGTCTGGATGGAGATGAGATAACTGAGTATCTGCCAACTGCTGGTTATAAGTACTATTCTTGAAACATCAATATTACTTATGTATTTTTCGGATTTAGATGATATTTACTTTATGGTACTTTATTCTTACATCTCCTGGCACAAACAAATCAGACATTTACCCTCGACTTATGAATGGAGATAGCAGGTCTGTTTGGATCGCAACCTGTGGCACCCGGCAGGCAGGGTGCCAGCCAGGCAGTGATTCCAGCTGCCAGTTGCTCAAAATCGAAGGCCCGGGTTGCTGCCTGGCCAAGCAACTATGCCTGGAGGCGCAACCAAACAAGCCCAGCATGTTTTATGAAATCACAGTTGCCTCCATTTTGTTTCCATTTGGACTTGGACTTGTCTTTCTTCTTTGAACAAAGGGCAAGAGCTTTGCCATTAATTGAACACACCCGACCCCTCTACACACTGGGAATAAACACCAACCACACACCACAGCTTCATAGTGGTATCTCATTTAGACTTGTCCTAGACCTCTATCAAAAAGTCTGTCATGGAGGGCACTTCTGCAGAGTTTTGTGAGTCTTTTTTTTTTCTTTTTTTTTTTTTTTTTTGTGTGTGTGTGTGTGTATGTATGGGCGGGGTCTTCTTTCGTGGGGGCTCCTTACCCCCCTCCCCTTTTTCTTATCTTCTCTTATTATAAAAATCTGCAGCTCGCCTCCATGTTTGAGAAAAAATGGACAGAGTTATCCATGCATTTGATGTTATATGATACAATATTTTGTGAGTTTCTTGTGTTACTATCCACTATCCAATAGTATAACGTGAATTACTTATTTGTGTTTAGTGCATCTATTAAAAGTGATTGTTTTATACTATAGAGCTTTTGTAGATTCCAGCTATAGAGCTATGTTGGAGTATGTTAAAAATTATACCATATGTTTGTGTCTTGCTTGTTCTTTTATGCTTTGCTATGCTGCTGGTCTGTTGATCTCTAATCATTTAGGAAGTTTGTATTTTCTCTGAATGGACATTTTAGTTTAAGTTCTCTCTCTTCCACATTTTTTATTGATGTCTTTAAAGGCTACAGGATATGACTAATAACTGAGGAAACTACAATTTTTCATTTATGTCTTTAAAGGCTAGAGGATATGACTAATCAACTGAGAAGACGAATAATGAAGAAGCGCAGAGTCAAAACTCTTTCATTTGCGATTACCAATGATGTGTGCATAGAAGTACATACATATGCGCTGGTCCGTC
Organism: Hyparrhenia diplandra; assembly: GCA_015847255.1. Classification (NCBI taxonomy): domain Eukaryota; kingdom Viridiplantae; phylum Streptophyta; class Magnoliopsida; order Poales; family Poaceae; genus Hyparrhenia; species Hyparrhenia diplandra. The sequence goes on from JADLZK010006656.1 coordinate 358,668, forward strand.
CTACTACTCCAGGCATGCTCTGACTTTGGTTTTTTTCATGCTTTATTACTAACTATTGGTGTTGAAACATCTAAGTATATGCTGATTATATTTTTAGGGACAATTACATGGCTTGATTCACTAAGTAATCTTCCATTAAAGGTGAGCATATGATTAAAATCAGTTCCATGTTGCCTATTCTTTGGTTAATCTTTGACTCGTGAGCAAGTTTTGTTGCTTTTGTTTACTGTCTTTCATGAAAGAAGTTGTTGTTAATTCATACATGATAAATAGAAAATTTGTAAACCACCTCACCGATCACAGCTACACAGACCATACTGACCATGCATACTTCTGGCCTAATACTGTTGTTTTGAGATTGTTGCCATTATTGGATCATCGATAATACAAATATATATATCTCTATAATGGATGGTACCCTTGATAGGTAGTCTACATAACCCCCTCAACTTTGGAGGGTAGTCTACTTCAACCCCTCCACTTTGGAGGGTAAAAAAAAAAAAAACTATGAAACCGGATTTTCTACCCCTGAACTTTCTAAAACCGGTCAAATAACCCTTAGGCGGTTTTGGTTGGTGGTTTTGCTACAGTGACTGTGGTTTTGTCATTTTATTTATTTACGCTGAATTTTGGAAAATTATAGTAAATCACCGAAAAATCATAAAATAAAACTTTTAATGGGGGTGAAGTAACTATTATAGTGCCGAGACTTTTAACATGACACAAAAGTCTATTCATATGATTGCTTGGATGCACAACCATATACAATTGTTAAAGTCTTACAGTCTTACATTTAGTTACCAGTGTTACTTTTATGATTCTTCCACATATAAGATATAATAACTAGAATGTTTATGCAGACTGAGAGGTCTTTCATATGCAATGATACTGGGGCTCTACTTCAGGATGCACAGACACGTTTTCAGATGTACAACGAGTAAGCACACAAGGCACTGGCACTGTCATGTATGATCTTTGGGTGGTTTACTGTTGACTTGTATGATCTCCTTGCTGTCTATATCAATTTGGTTGAAAAGGAGGATCCTGAACTGCACGCTTGCACAAAACAATTTCATCGCAATAAAACACCTTTTAGAACATATCATTATTAAACATTATGTTGATAAAAGCCTTGGGAGCTGGCATGTGTGCATGTTTTCAGATGGAATAAATGAATTCCTATGGAGCACTGAGAATTCACAGACATGGATGTCTCTGAAACCATTTCTAGCTTTCAAATTGCAAACTGCCCTCACTTGTGCACTGTTAACACCTTTTTATGTTTTAGAAAGTCTATTGCATGTTGCAATATCATCAAGCTTATTTTTGCATGCATGCCTTGCAAGATAGTTTTGGCTGCACTAGTATTTTGTTGGATTTCATTGTGTTGGATTACACTGTTATATGTTATTTCACTTTTACTATGCATTTATGCATTTTTTTTGTGCAGCACCATTGTCAAATTTTCTGTACATGAACTCTCTGAGGTTAAAAGGGTTGCAAGCCATCATCTTCGCCTTTTAGGTTTCAAGCCATTGGATTGCTTGAAAGATTATCATAACTTACGACCGTCAACATTTATTTATCCAAGTGATGAGGTATTGCGTTCTTCTGGGATTGCTTCAGTGTCCAGTTCTAGTTTGCTGCTGTACTGCAACTATCCACTTAATGCTGAGAATGTCGTTATTTTTCCATGTCATCTTGCTTCTGAGCTTTCGGCAGATAATATAAGTTCAAAATTTAAAGAAGTTCTTCATGAATATATATTTTCATTGTAAAAGGATGAGGCGAACACAGTATCCAACTTGATTTAGTATTTAGGTGCATACTAATTACTAAACCAACTTTAGTGATTTTAACATTTCATCTTTTGTCTCAACAATGAGCTATCACCTTGTCTGCATGATGTTATTTGTTAATTTGAACCAAAAATAATTCTTTGGCCATATAAGGACAGCAGAGGACTCTACTGAAGGTTGACTAGTGTAGTAAATAAATTGTTATTCAGTTTAGGCAAACAATGGATTACTGCACAAGAGGGCTGCAGTACCAAAACTACAAGAATGTGCAAGGGACACAAGACTTGATTACACTATAGAACTAAGGCTATGCATCAACAAATAGTATGCAGTTCTAGGTGGGGTAGAAATTTCTTTGAGGCTCTTCCATAGGATTCTATGTGTTATTTCTTTTCTTGGTTACTCTTGCTTGGAGCTTCCATGTGTAAAATTTTCTTTTGCTGTGCATTCTCAGATAGTTGGCTCATCCTTATGCTTTGATGCAGCGTATATTTGGAAGCACTCGTGTTTTCGTTGCTTTACATAGCTCAATGTTACGTCTTGGAAGGTTAGCCACTATTATTTTCACATCACCCTTTTCAACTGTATAAGGAAAATACTCTGAATCAAGGAAACTAAATACTCTGAATGTGTATAAAGCTGCACTGAATCATCTTAGTGTTTTCAATTGTTACTATGCTCTTATATGACATTTTGGCAGTAGCTTGAGTTATGCAATATACACACAGTAAAACATACCACATCACCAGCTGTGGTTAACTGTTGGATACAGTGACATGCAATTGCATGCCGCTATTAGTCTGGAAGTTTGAGTCTCAGGAAGCAAGTAGTTTGCCATAATTGGTTTCCATGCCTTGCTTAACCAACCTTTGGCAGCGAACAAGGAAATCCTTGTTAGGGTGAGTAAATTTGTATCTGTTTTTTTAGAAGGGGCGGCAAAAGCTTTGCCGCGATTTCTATTAGACGAAAAATAAAAAAGGCAAGTGCCAGCCCAGTTTTTTGACTGGAAACCGGGCCAGAAAAACCATACAGATGAGGAGGGCACCCTACTCCATGTGCACACTTAGGTACCAAAACAACTGATGCAACTCCACTACTCAACTTGGTCGATGCATCGACCACCACTAACCACCTCAACTCGGTCGAAACGACCCAACTAAAACAACTCAAACACAACTAAACAACAACTTCGGATGGGAGAAAATAAACATGATGCTCCGGCTCGGTTGGATTGGGTCATCAACTCGAGCCTCCATCCACAAACCGGAAGTCGGATTGGGACATCGACACAAAAACACACAACACAACTCTACACCACCACCACCTGGGAGAGGAGTCAAAAGCCGGCCGTCGGAACCTGCGCCGTCGTCGCCAACGCTGTGCCACACCCGAAGCCGCAGCCCGCTGCAAGCCCAAACGGCTACCAAAACTCCTCCACCACGGGACTATCACCCCCAAGCCGCACACACGATGGTGGATCCCCCAGCTCCAGCGAAGTGTTAGCAGAAACAACCCCATCGCGGCACCAATGAAAACCACTGATCCTGGCTACTCTGCGTGGGGGCCTCGCCTCACCCACCGCCTCACACTCCACTAATCCACCGCCGGGACTGAGATATCCAAAAACCACACTGAGATCACCACCTCCACCCCAGCCGGCACCGAGATCACTACCACCATGCGCACCAACTCCAGGCCACTAGCACCCATGGGCCCTCTGCACCTTGCCGCCAACACATGGACCCTGCACACCTTCTTCTTCCCTGCACCCGGACCAACCAGACCACCCCTACCACAAGCTGAGACAAGTCTCTCGTGAGTGACGCCTCTCAAGGAGGGGCCGCGACACCAATGGCGCCGCCGTCACTCGCCCAATAAGCGGACCGGGTTTTCACCCCCAAGACTCCATGCATAAGGCCACGGTGTTCCATAGCGGTATCCCCAACAAGAAGAACGACGCCCGAAAGGCGCCGCCACCGCTAATACCAACATGAAGTCGGTGAAGGCTTTCGCCTGGATCCCCTCCATTACCTAACACACGCTCTCGGACAAGCAGCAGCCGCTCCCACCGTCTCCGCAACTCCTCCGCGATGAAATGGCTCGGTACTTCCCCACCATGCCGCCACGGCACCGCGAGGACATACACGCATAAGCCATCCAGCCCCACCACCGAGGCGATGCCGGAACAACACAGAGGTCGAGGAGGAAGAAGGGGAGCACCACCATCTCACCTCTGTCCCCCGCTGTCCGCGACGCAGATGTCCGCCCGGCAGCGTATTCGACCGCCATGGCCAAAAGCTGCCAGCCAAGAGGCGCCCCACACCGGGCCACCCGCAGCAGAGAGACACCACGCCCTGCCCCATGCAGACCACCGTTATGCGCCCGCCGCCACCGCCGTCCCTGCACAGACACGCCCGTGCACCAGAAGCCCCCATGTAGCCGGCCATCTTCCTCCCACAACGGCGCCAGGCACCAAAAAGACGCCACAGCGACCCAAGCCGCTACGAGGCGTCGTCTTCAAGCTCACTCGGCGCCGCGCTGGACACTGAAGACCGCATCTCCACGGCGCGCTGCACGAGATGCGGCCTCCAAACTGCAGCCACGACCAAGCCACGCCAAGTGCCGTCGCTGGACGCCATGAGGGCGCACCCTACACCACCCGCAGCCGGCAACCCTGCATCCACGGACGGCGGCGCGCCCGGAAGGACCGCGCCCGGGCGCCCGCCACCGTCGCGAAGCGCCCGGGCCGTGCCGAGCTCGGCAGTAGCGCCACCGGCCCGGCACCCCCCGCCGCTATAACGAATCCGGCCGGGAAAGGACCGGATCCGGCCATAGGCGCGGATCTCTCCGATGCGCCCGCCCGCCGCCAAAGAACGCCCGGCTTAGCGAGCACCGCCGCCGGAGGCTCTGGCGCCGCTGGATAAGGAAGCCCGCCGCGCGTCTTGCCGAGGGCCACGCGGGCTCGGCAGGCCCCTCCGGCAGCAGGCAGGGGAGGGAAGGACGGGGAGGGGCGAGGTGGGTGGCGGCGTCACCCTTACCGAAGTCGCCCGAAGCGGGGGGCTTACGAGGGGCCTTGGCGAGGAAAAATAAATTTGTATCTGTCAAAGTCAAGAAGCTCTTAAATGGGCAAGGTAGGCAAGAGAGCCAAACATGGCGAGGTGATCTATAACATAATGGACTTAAGCAATCATATATGTAAAATGTAGCATGTGTGTGATTTCAGGTTTGCACTTGCATTTTATGGGAATCCAACTTCGACCACAGCTCGTAGCCCTTGTTGCTCAAGTGAGGGATTCTGTTCTACCATGTCTGTTTAACATTTTGATACCAATATCTATATCCTAATATGCTATTCAAAATTAACTCTGGTCTGTTGGTCAATAAAACAGGAAGAGGTTACTTCCTCTGGTGGACAATCTGAACCGCCTGGCATGAACATGATCTATCTTCCATACTCCGATGATATTAGATATCCTGAAGAAGTAAGGACTGGTGTTGTATTTTAACTTTACCATCACCGTAAGCTAATTTTCTTTCTTTGGTTTGCAGGTTCATGTGACTTCGGATGATGCACCGCGTGCAACAGATGAACAAATCAAGAAAGCTTCGAATATATTCAATCGTATGGATCTGAAAAATTTCGCTGCAATGCAAATTTCTAATCCAGGTAAATAACTATGAAGTCATTATTGACAATGCTACTCCAAAGCTATCTTTATGACTCCTGCATTTGACCCTATCTTATTAGTTCATATTAATGCTGAGTGCAAAATGAACAAGAATGAATTGTGTCCTCTTAAATATTGCATGCCCTAAGTGATTGAAAGAGTCTTCTTAACCTGGACATAAACTTCTTCGGAAATTTACCTTTAGAGTCTTGGGTCAACTATAAGCCCACAACATCTAGAATCATCTGCTTTACTCTAGGATCCACTATGAACATGCTCCATAGCTTTGAAAAGTATTTATATTTACCTGATTGTGCTGTAACGAAGATCAGGAGACCTATTGCAGGCACTTTTTTTTGGTGGATTAGATAAATGCTCAATATTTGAAGAGTGCTTGTTGCACATGCGATGTTGCTTGTTGGGCTGAAATGTCATTGATGCATATTATAACAAGCATTTTATTCACTTGTGAATCACTTTTGTAATTACACAAAAACCAGTCACATGTACATACTCTGATACGGCTTCTGTTGTCCAACATCAACAGCTTTGCAAAGACACTATGGGATCTTGGAGGCCTTAGCTTTAGGCGAAGATGAGATGCCTGATATAAAGGATGAGACCCTGCCTCACGAAGAAGGCTTGTCTAGGTACTTCTTATGCTTGTCTATTTATATGCATGATAAACTATATACTCTCTTTCTCTTTGAAATAGGCAATCTTGTTGGTGATGCCACTCTTCCCAAACAGGGCGCAGAAAGATGGAAGCATAACTTATTGAATGCTTGAATAAGCTGAATTCCTGTTGGTTATATAAAAGCAATTGCAATAGTTGTCTATCTTATTCGTGCCTTGTGTGTGATGTTCCTTTCTATTCTTATCTCAGGCCAGGGATAGTCAAAGCTATTGAGGAATTCAAGACTTCAGTCTATGGTGAAAATTATGATCAAGAGGAGGCAGAAGCAGCAGCGGGGAAAGCTTCCCGTGTTGATGCTTCAAAAAGCGGAAGGAAATCACTGACGCAGCTGCACAGATAACTGCTGCTTATGATTGGGCAGAACTTGCAGACAATGGAAAAGTGAGTAGTCAGATCATTTTAGTAAGATCCATATCCATAAACGGGGAGGCAGTGGACACTAAATGCCATAATTTTTTCTTAACCTACAAGCTAAAGTTAATTAAAATTTGTCTCCCGAGTACAACTAGAATTCAGCATATCACTTCCAGGTGAAATGTGCCAATGAATTTAGACCTAAAGTTTCTGCAATTGCCAATAATCATTGGTATCTACAATATTGTTTGGTTACCATGATTGTTTCTAAATTCGGAGGTTGTCATTTGCAGCTCAAGGGATTGACGGTAGCAGAATTGAAATCCTACCTGACCGCGCATGACCTACCGGTTTCTGGTAAGAAAGAGGTACTTGTCAGCAGGATCTTGACTCATCTGGGCAAGTGAAACCACGTATCCGAGCTGTTAGCCTTCTCTGACCCGTGTGGGCCGTAAGCCCGTAACCCTCCCCCTGTGTAAGCTACGTGCCAATTTTTTGTATAGCGATATGGACGGAGCACCAGTTGCCATTGTAACTTGTGTGTGATTTTTATCTTGGTATCATCTGCTTTTGTCAACATGGCTCATCGTGTCGTTCAGAATAGTTGGAAAGCCACTAGATAGAGCATAACTGAAGAAGCTACACTAGTGCCCTCTTTGGCATGACTCTCCGCGGCTTCAGCTTCAATTCCTCTTTAAACATGATTTCAACCCAAAATATTCGACCTAATATTTTTAATGCGCCCAAAGTTCGAGCTCTCTTTATGGATTCTTGAGCTAGAGCTAGTAGTTGACATATCTCTGTTGTCTTTGATGTTTTTTTTTCTTTTTTGAAGAAAAAGAATAAAAAGGAGAAGTATTTGTCGTCATCTCTATCTTTTGTCGTGAAGAAAAGGGATTAAAAGGAGAAAACGAAAGGCTTACTGGCCATTTGGTTTCAAACCTGGCGGTTTAGCTATTATGCCAAAGCAACGACCACATGATAAGTAATTGACTACTAGCGTATATGTTGGACGCACGTGCAAGGAATTCAACCGCACGTGTAGTGTATAAAAGTCTAGATTGAAGAAGATATGGTGGTTATAGCAAACTAAAGGTCTCCACAACAAACCGATCCGATGTAGGGGCATGTTGACGGTACACACAACCACATAGGGTATTTAAAGTTCAAAGGACTCAAATGGTCAAAATTCAGGAATGGATCTGATGTTTATATAAAATATTTTTTTGAGTGATATACTATATGTTTCAAATTTAAAGTCGTTTTTTTCCCATCCATTTTGCTATGTATGTATAAATTATATCTAGATCTCAAGCACAAGCGTTTAGTTCAATGACATCTTTCTTTTTTTCAAATATAAATTCGTTTTCTTTGAAATAGCTACGAAAATCCTCCGATCTAAAACAGTTCCAAAACCTGTGGTTGATTTCATTGGATTTCTATCAGTAAAGCTCCGTTGCAAATCTTGACGGAAGAAACCTAGCAAACGGTGGTCCCCCAACATATTATCAACGTCTTGGGCTACACCATGTGTGTTGGTCTTTGGACTGAATGTACGAATGATAGCTAGGGATGGCCTTTATCTTCTGGGCATGCCATGATGGTCGTATCTATTTATGGAGAAAAGTATAGCAGCTATACTAAAAAGAATTAGGTGACTTCCCATCCTGAGCAATAAGAATTAGGTTACACAATAAACATAAAACACGGTCTTGGTTGCCTATATTTTTTCTCTACAATAATAATAAACATCATAATCATTGGTGTATTTTTTTCTCTATAAATTTGACTAAACCTAAATTGTTTTACTTAGGACCACTCTAAAATTTAATTTAATTTGAGACGGAGGTAAGACATAATGATTATGAAATAGGTTTGCTTCCTCTTATATTTAGTCATTAATAAAACACGGTCTCGGTTGCCTATATTCATCTCTACATTTATCTCTTTTTACGTGCGGTGCAGAAGCATCAAGGCAATGCTACGTGAGGTGTAGTCCCAATCATATCTTCTCCACGACAAAGAGACCCAGAAAAGGTTGTACCGGTCAACATCTTGGCTTGCAAGATGTGTTGATTCTTGTGGTCCTTTTCTGTTCTCCGGTTTTCTTATTATGATGTCTTTCATCCAGTTCATTAGAGAAGATCCACCATCAACCTTGTCTATGTAAGTTCTGAGGATCTTCTAGGTGTAGATCAGTGGGAGAAAACTTGTTCTTAATAACTTGATAAACAGCATATATACAGTTTCCTAGTACAAGATCTACTAAAGTAGATAAACAATGACAACACAGAGTAGGAGTATTGGTGTTGCCTGAATTCGCCATGGATGGTGTTGGTGAAGTAGCGCGGACGTCGTGGCAGTGGCGGCGGTGGAGACGCTTCCCGTCACTGGCTGCGGCCCTCTTAGGATCGGACTAGGGTTAGGAGTATCGGTAGGCACAGCGGTGGCGGTGAACCTCGTGGTGTGCGCCCTGGCCCCCACTCTCCTTTTATATCCGCAGTGTGACAGGGGCCCTCCAACCTCTAATGGGTTGGGCTCCCCCGATCAGGGAGCAGATCAAGTTCCGTTGTGGGCCGTTGGGCCCAACAACGAGAGGAGATCAATTCTAACAGTCTACTCTTGTGTGATTCACAATATTGTTCTTGACAGACTCTTGATTGTGTTTCACCCACTTTACGCTTGCTAATAGTAGTGTGATGATTATTATTATTTCCTATCTCTATGACATTTTTCTTTTATCATCCTTAGAGATCAATAGTGTTTGCATTGTCAACTTTAACAACATCCGTAGAACCACCTACTCGTCGGTGCCTATGAGTTATGATAAGCTGTCACATCTTTTTTGCTTTCTCTCGAGAAAATTTGAGATAAAAATGACACAGTGGATTTGTTCCTTTTCTTCTTACAAACAGATCTAACATTTGTTTTCAAAGATGCACCGACATGCAACCCGGTTGCGAGACTTGGTTGCTTTTGTGCATAGATATTTGTTTAGAGCCTTTTGTGCCCGGTGTCATTTTATGAACATTAGGCTTATTACATCCATCATTAGTAACATCTTGAGTTGTTCTATTATCATCTTCATTTGGCACACAAGGTTTTGGACCGTGTGCCATTTTCTTCTTTGCTTGATGTCATTATTTGAGGAACATCATGGGTAATTTATCGATATCCATGGAGACATCATTCACGAGAATATTTCTTTGTTACATTAATATTATTGGGAGAGCTTCAAAAATATGAGGACATAATGCCGTATTAGCTTATTGTATACAAACAACAATACCGGTTAGGAATTTACCAAGCTCAGCCATACCTTCGATCACTAGAACACTTCTTTCAATGAATGTGTCGGGAACATCTTCTTCATCAAATGGCCATTTTGGAACATTCTTTGTAGACCTTTCGATCTGTTGCTAGAAGGAGAATTGCAATCTTGGGAACTCTTTGAAAGGGTTGATTGATCATTCCCTTCATGTAGGTGATGAGAGTGGCGCTTTCCTAAGAGTTTCTACTCGCCATTGCTATATAAGCGGCCTTGTCCTTGCCTCCGCTCTCATCACCCACATGAATGCGTTTACTCCTATTTTGGTGAACACTAGACTTCAGGACCAAGTGCTTGTATAGTAACTTAAATGATCTTTTCGTCATTCTATATCTAGCATCGATATGGCTAGTTAATGCGGGAGATGCGAGCTAGCGGGTTGCTACGCTAGGTCCCGATCTATTTGGGGCGGCCGGCGACGGTGAGGCAAAACCCTAGGTCTCGTATTTGCCAACGCGTCGGGGGTGACTAACCAAGGTGGCATCTTTGGGGTGTCTTTGTCGGTGCGTGCAGTGTGGGTATCGGCGATGGTCGGGATAAGGACCAGGGGGAGGGGAAGGGCAGAGCCGAGATAGATAGAGAGGTGCAGCGCTACAGAGAGAGGGGGAGAGGGGAAGAGGAGGGACGAGGGAGATAAGGCAACATATTTTGTGGATTGGGCGACGTGGTTGAATCATGTCCACGGAAGGCGATTTTGAGGGACATGGATAGGTTAGCTGATTTTGGGTGTTGTGGCTAGAGTGGCTGCGCTTTGCATGGGGATATCACTCATCGAGTATCCCATCAAAAATGAATATAAATGTGTTTTTACATTTTATACTTTGATATTTTCACTTATTCTGCTCACATTATCAAATTTGTGTGCCGATGCCACATCCATCGTTGCTAGCTAGTCAAAAATCTAGTCTTTGGCAGGAGTAAGAAGATTCAACTATGGTGGTTATATACACGAAGACATCCGATGAGGACCAGGAGGAGCCAACTTTGCCATGGAAATCTGTTGTCTTCACCAAGCATGCCCAAAGTAAGAAAGTTGAATCTAGTTCTTTAAACACAAGTTCTTGATTGATAGATCTAATTTCCATTCTACAATTATATTGTTTTCAAATTTGAGGATATAATGTCATATTAGCTTAGTATAAAAGAACAATACTAGCTTGAATTCATCAAGGTCAGCCATACCTTCGATCACTAGGACACTTCTTTCAATGAATGTGTCTGGAACATTTTCTTCAGCTAATGTGGCTAGAACATTCACTGTAGTAACTGCTTGATCTATTGCCAGAAGGAGAACTAAATTTTTAATTGCATTCTTGGGCACCCTTTGAAGGGGTTGATTGATCATTCCCTTCATGTAGGTGATGAGAGTGGCGTTTCCCTGAGAGTTTGTACTCATCACTGCTATATAAGCGGCTTCATCCTTGCCTTTGCTTTCAACACCTACTTGAATGTGTTGACTCCAATTTTGGCGGCCTCATCGATATGTCTAGTTAACGTGGGAGACGTGAGCTAGGGGTGTTGCGCTGGTCCTGGTCAATCTAGGGCGACCGACGATAGTGAGGCAAAACACTAGATCAATGTTGCCGGTGTGCCGAGGGCCAGCCGACTAGGGCGATGTGTCGGGGCGTGCCGCCATGCGCCCGTAGCACGAGGATCGGCAATGGACAGGACAAGGAGAGAGAGAGAGAGAGAGAGAGAGAGAGAGAGAGAGAGAGAGAGGATGGACAGAGACCAAAAGAGAGAGGCGACACTACAGAGAAAGAGAAGAGGGGAAAGGGAAAGACGTGGGGGATAAGGTATTTTGTGGATGGGGTTTTAGTGGTGGTGTGGCTATACCGTGTCCACTGAAGTGATTTTTTGGGAAGACGTGGATAGGCTAGCTGATTTTGGATGATGTGTCCGGGGTGGCTGTGGGTGGGTAGCACAAGCACTTTTCATGGGGAGATCGCTCATCGAGCATTCCATCGTAAAATGAATACAGATGTGTTTTTATAGTTTATACTTTGATGTGTTCACTTAGTTCTTCTCGCGTTATCAAACTTGTGTGTCAATGGAGCTTGGGGATTCGGAAGAGAAGCACAATTGAAACAGGTCCGCGTCCACCACCGTGTCAATTCATTAGGGCAAAGATCCCGAGCCACCGCGAGTCAAGCATCCCCACCCGTTGGATCCAAGCGGATCCGCGGCCCGCAAGGAAGCTGCAGACACAATCGCCTAGCGATCCGTGTGTGAACCCTCTCAGCCTATTACAACGTGACGCTTCCCTGACCGTTACTACTTGCCAGTTATACATAAGCAGTCTCCTTGCCTCTGCCCTCATCACCTAGGGCCTGTTTTGGACCGCCACCGTATGGCTTATGAGCCAGAAACACGGAATAATAATCTGCCGAACTCGCAGAGAACATGCGTCGCCGGACACCCACCATGCAAAATGCGGATAAATGAACTACACACGACAAAATCATAGAAGCGGCCTCCCATCCGCTTATCGCGTATAAGCGCAACTCGACTCTCACCCCTGGTCCCAAACATGCCCCTACATGACTGTGTTATATTTTGGTGAGCACTAGGCTTCAGGACCAAGTGATTTTATAGCAACTTAATTGACATATCGACATTCTATATCTTGCATCGATATGTCTAGTTAATGCGGGAGACACGAGCTAGGGGGTTGCTACTCCGAGAGGGACAGGGAAAGGAGATTGACCGAGGGAGAGAGAGGCAGCGCTGCAGATAGAGGGGAAGAGAGGAAGAGGATAGACGAGGGGGATAATACATTGTTTTTTGGATGAGGTTTTCCAGGCAATGTGGCTGAACCGTGTGCCGTGTAAGCGATTTTGGGGAGATGTGGATAGGGTAGCTGATTTTGGGTGATGTGGCCGTGGTGGCTGCGTTGGGGAGGACATGCGCTTTGCATGGGGAATCGCCGAGCATTCCATCGAAAATGAATATGAATGTGTTTTTTTTACATTTTATACTTTGATATGTTCACATAATTCCTCTTGCGTTATCAAACTTGTGTGTCGATGCCACATCTATCATTGCTAACATGTAAAAAAATCTTGTCTTTGGCGAGGAGTAAAGCAGGATTCAACTATGGTGGTTACACAAAGACATCCGATCTAGAGCAGTTTGGAGCCAACTTTGCCATGGAAATCTGTTGTCTTCACCAAGCATGCCCAAAGTAAGAAAGTTTGATCTAGTTCTTTAAACACAAGTTCTTGATTGATAGATCCATTTTATATTCTACAATTATATTGTTTTCAAACCTCGAGGATACAATGTCATATTATCTTAGTATAAAAAGAACAATACTAGATGAATTCACCAAGCTCAGCCATACCTTCGATCATTGGAATACTTCTTTCAATGAATGTGTCTAGAATATTTTCTTCAAACATTCGCTGTAGTAATCGCGCGATGACTGTTGCTAGAAGGAGAACTGCATTTTGAATTGCATTCTTGGGCACCCTTTGAAATGGTTGAGTGATCATTCCATTTGGATTGTTGTCAGGACCAAGAGAATAGTCTTCCAAAATTGAAATTATTAGGAAAAGTACGAACTATTGAAATAGAGCAACCATCTTTAGTTCCATCTGTTGTATTGAAACAATTTGAGATGTAATTGGAGCTGAAATTTTTACTCTATCTAGACATTTTGTGCAATTCCATCATTGTTGCTTTGTCGATTGTTGTTGGTTTCATGAAATCTAGAGAGAGCAAAGTTTTGCTTCTTCTAAAGCATAGCAACATATCAACTAATAAAAGCACCAATCATCAATGGTACTAATGATATATGCATGCATACACAAATCATCAAATGTTGCTTCATAAAAAGGGTCAATATCCAAAAGCCCTTAGTCGGGTTATGGGTAGGTATTCTCACTCATGGATCTCATTTTGTAAGTGTGTAATACATACGGAAAGAAACTTTTACATCATTTGTCCATTTCAACTTGTGATGAGTTTTTGGGGTGATGGAGGTGGTGGCAGCGAAGCGACGAGTTTGTGGAGTAGGGTGGTGCGGTGATCACCAACATGCGGAACCTCTCGAGCTCCACTCTCGCCTAGGGATCCATGGGCCTAAAAGAGAAGGACCCCTTCCATGTGTCCACCGGATAAGCTAAGGCATGCATCATCGCCTTCTCTAATTCCATCGACACCATCACCCGCTCAATGGCATTGACCAGGTGATGCAACATTCCTTGTTTTCCATAAGATGGCAGTGTGCCTGTGAGGTCATCTTGGCCACTTTTGTTCCTAGATCTTCAGTAGGGCTGCTGAACGATCCCTCCATCCTTCTCTAGAACCATAGTGTAGAACCCTTCATAACTTAGCCATTTAAATTAAGACCCAAGGATTTACACAACTTAGTGCGCCGATCCTTCACCAGGTTGAAGCACTCATTGAGCACGTTGAGTGCCACCACAAGGTTCATGTTGTGTTCCATAATGTCGAGGCATTCCCTAGGAGCTAGTTGGTTCATCTTTTTTAATCCTCAAGAGAGACCACAAGAAACCATCTTCGGTAGGGTTCGTCACGCCTGCCACTTTTGATAGTTGAGAACAGACCTTCTTGCATGTCTCACCATAATATGTGTTGATTTCATGATACTCATGAGCACACTACTGGCATGTGGATATGTCTTAATCATGATTTGACATGCACAATGTGCACCACCAGTAGTGGAACAACCATGAGCCCTCTAGAACCTTGATGGTAAGGCACTTCGGGTGGAAGGTGGAGGTGCAGGAGTCACAGTAGAGTAGCTCACGGCATAGACACCGCATGTGTTGTTGCTGAGTCCTTCTTGATTGGCTTCATCTTATTCATCCTAGGAGGCTAGGAACCATTATTCTCTCTACTTTGAACCCTATATAAACCTACCATTAAACACAGGCTAGCATAGATCAGACAATAGTTTGTGGATAGTCAATCTCACTCATGGATCTTGTTTTGTGAGTGTGTAATACATAACAAAATAAACATTCACATCATTTGTCTATTTAAACTTGTGATGGGTTGCTAGTGTGATGGAGGCAGAGGTGACGACCACGGTAGTAAAGTGATGGGTTTGTGGAGCGGGGTGGTGCCGGTGATCACCACTATGTTGAACCTCTTGAGCTTCTCTCTCACCTAGGGATCCATGGGATTGAAGGAAAAGGACCTCTTCCATGTGTCCACCAGAGATGCTATGGTAGGTATCATCAACTTCTCCACTTGCACCAACGCCGGCATGGTAGAACCTCGCTTGATAGCACCGACTAGGTAAAGCATCATTCCTTGTCATGGATCCTTACTATAGGCCGCTAAAATGATCACTCCATCCTTCTCGAGGGCCATGGTGTAGAACCCTTTGTATCTTAGTCGTTTAAATTAACACACAAAGATATACACAACTTGGTTGAGTATATCAATCTTGGTGCACCGATCCTTCCCCAGGTTGAAGCACTCAGTGACCAAGCCGAGCGCCACCACAAGCTTCATGTTGCATTCTACAACATCATGCCCCCTTTGGATCCACCACTGCCAGCTGGCAGGAGCTCATCGGTGCATCGATAGAGGATCCCCTTCCCATCCCCACCCACAAATCCATGCCTAGAATGCTCTGCCCGCGCCCGGATCCTTCGCTGGCCAACTTGATCTGCTCCTTGCCTTGCTCGTTCCATGGATAGGCGATCAGATTAATTGTTCAGGAGAGAGCTGGGTGAGGGTGAGGGAGACGATGACATGGTTCCACCACATCACACTAGGATGAGGACACGCAGAGGAAGAGAGAGAGGGCATGAGAAAAATAAAAACTTTTTATACGTCATGCATCGGGCCCATGGGCCACTGTTGGTGTGAGGTGGACCTCACAATTTCTGACCAATCGCGCTCTAGCACACGGGAGTGGATGAGACCTATCCCTAACCCAAAGGTGTGACTCAGGTCTTGAGAGAGGCCCATACACAGGTATAGGATGCGTCCCAATGGGGCCCACACATAGGAACTACTGGCATAGGGAGAGCTAGCGCCTGTCGAACCTCTCAGAATTGAAAGTCACAAATTTTCTAATAGTTTTCCTTCCGATGCGATAGATTGACGCATTTTGCAAGGAAACCACCGATCTCTAGCGGTCCGACCCAAAAAGCTTCCTACCCAAACTAAGATTGTTTGGAACAATTTTTGTTACCCACAATTGGAAATAATTCGGATTTCTACCATACCTATTTTTTTATTAAACGCAAAATAAGTAAAAATATGGTGTTTGAGAGTCTACTTACAAGAGAAGCTCTTGACCTACCTTTTTTCTCCCAAAGAGGCACCTAGGGCCGCCGTCGCTGCCATGCCCTGATGCGATGACCTCACCACATGGAGGACCGCTAGATCAACGAATCCATCACCTTATCCTCTCCTAGAGAAGGTCATGGGCCACCGCCGTGCTTAATAGAGGGGGCTAGAGGGGCAATGCATTGTGGCGAGAGAGACAGACGAGTGGCGCGTTGCCAGTGAAGAGGAGGTAGAAGCGACGCGGGTGCCAACAAGAAGGAAGATGCCACACGGGTGCCGGCAAGAAAGAAGTGGTGCCATCGGCATCGATGAGGAGGAAGAGGTCATGGGATCGACGAGACGAGGAGGGGGCGGGGCGCCGACAAGGAGGGGTGTGGCGGCGGGGAATCACGGGGAAAGAGGGAGGCGTGGTGTGATGAGGGCACGAGGAGCCGTGACTATATATGGTCATGCAACCCGTGGGCTGGCTGGTAGCATGGCAGGAAGCCCGATGTTTTGGCCCGGCCCAAACATGGTACCGACATGGCCCAGTGGTGATCGTGCTAGGCATGAGAAATCACCTTGATTTCTCCCACTGGGGTCTAACAAATGCTTCTGCTTCTACATTGAAAGAGTGAGGGGAAGAGAATCATGAGGAAGATATGTTATAAGTACCGGTGTTTTTTTATTTATATAAATTTGATTAAACTTAAGACTGTTTTGCTTAGAGTCACTCTAAAAGTCAATTTATTTTGAGAGAGGCAGTACGGGACAGAGGTAATACATTATGATTATGAAGATAGGCTTGTTTCCTCTTATATTTTGGCATTAGTAAAACTCGACTGCCTAGCTATATTCATCTATACATAGCCGTACGTGCTGTGCAGCAGCATGAAAGGCCGCGGCAATGCTGCGTGAGGTATAGTCCCAATCAAATCTTCTCCACGACAAAGAGACCTAGAAAAGGTAGTCCCGGTCAACATCTCTCTCAAGATGTATTGATCTTAGAACAGGAAGAGGCAGCTGGAGCTAGGTCCAGTCTAGCGAGATCGAGATGGCCTTGATTTATCTTCTGGACATACGTGGTGTGTGTACTGATTCTAAGCAATGAGTTGTCGTCGTCTAACTTTGTAGTTGAAAAAGTAAGTTTTTAATGTCAAAAAAAGAGAAAAAGTAAGTTTTTTTATCAATCAGTGGTAGGCTTGTTCTAATCAGTTTAGTGCTTTCTAGTTTAACTATATATGTACATACATTCAAAAAGTTTAACTATGTATATGGCTATATACTCTCCTTCTTCGAGGTACCTTGAGGGATATAACTTTGTAGATTAAGCATTTTTTTTTTGGCAAAATGATAAGCACAAAGAGAAAAAAATATACATACCACTTATAAAATAGGATTTAGCATGCTAACCTAGGGAGCAAAAGAGGGTTATGAATTTAAAGTCTAGTTTTACAGTAAATGGTTAAGAAAACTTTGTCATGAAGATGGAATGCGGCAGGAATTACTACAAAGTAATTACTTTAAAAATAAAAATACTTTCTCAAGTTATTAAGGTATTTTCAATTTTTGATTTGATGATAGACGGTTCTCGAATCAGGGTCTACAATTTCCAAACTTGTTCATCATTGTTCCTAAAAACATGCAACAATAGTCAAGTATTCAACACTGTTCCCCTTAATGTATCTTAAGTAAAAGTGGTAGTTTTGACATCACGGTAACACAAAATTTGGCTAGTAAAACTACCAATTGAAATTAAGATATTTTTTAGTTCCTTAAGAAGAACATAATAATACTAGACAATAACTAAAGACAAGCTAACTAAAAGAAATTGTCAACGAAGCAAATGTTACTGCTATTCAACATCTCGTTTTTAAGTGTAAAATGCTAAAAAAATTTTTGGCATGCATTGCATATATATGGTGTTTGGTATTCTCCCACCACCAAACTGTGGCAAACCTTTTTTTTTTTTTTTAGGAATTGGTATAAGCACCATGGAGAAGATTTAAGCTTGTTATACTAGTAGAAGTGACCATCTTCTGTTGGTCCTAAATCCTTATGGTTCACTAGAAATGATAGGTTTTTTACAAGTACATGTGCAATCCTAGAACATTTTTACAAGTCTTATTTGGGGGAACACATTAGTTCTAGATTCTTATATGGTCACGATTTGACAACTTATCCACGATTTGCTTTTGGTATATGGATGGAAGAGGATAAATATGACTTTTTTTTTTTTTTTTGTTGGTGCTGTATTCTTAGATTCTTATACTTACAAAAGGCATGAAACATTACATGTAACGCTACCCACAAGGCCACAAGTTAGTCCAAAGTGTTTATCTCCAACCTTTAAATGGCTGACGCATGGCTAGACGCAGGCCGCAGGGTAAATTAGGATCTTGAAAAGATCGGACAGTAGATTTTTTTTACGCTCTCGTGGACACTGGACAGAGCTCAGCTGATTTGCAGAGAGTAACATGTCAGTGCTGTGTACAGGTTCCATAACTCAGCATATTTCTTACATGCCACACATCCCCAAAACGATGCAAGCCAATTCAACCAAGGCTGGCAAACATGTTCACTTGATGATAACACAATTGCCATCTTTCTGCACCAAACTTTATTATAGATACAAGATATCACTTATCATGGCAATCTGGTCAAGAGCAGCACAATAACCTAGACTGATGATAGATTTTTTCCATGAGAAATAATCCAGCAACAACTGAATAATTCATGCCTGGCAACTTTTTCTGATAGCTGAGAATCTCCAGAACATGCAGTTCTTTGCTGTAGTAATATCCACCACAAGCCTACCTCAAATAATTGGGCACCGGCAGCAAAACCTAGGCCACCAAGTCTGCATTTTTGCAATGTCATGAAAGCCTAACAGTGACCTTCAGTTGACACATGGCCATGGGATGGATGAGCTGAGTTATTGAGCCAGTACAGCATGGATGCATATATGCCTTTCATCCCCTACCATCGAAGCCTGCCTGGTGTTGCCTTGATGCTTGTCTGAAAACAATGCCTGCCTAACATTACAAACAGCAAGGTTGCTCTCAGTTGCCTAATCATTCACGTACATATATACAGTGGACCTTTATTTAGAACTGTGACTACCGAGCCTTTCTTGGCAAGCTGATTTGCAGTCAAGCAGTGTCACTTCAAATCTTTGATGAACTCAGGAATTATTGGGCTGTGTGATGTAGCCTATTCTCTGAGTTTTCCTCTGGAGAATGATCATGGGTCGCATGTTTAATCCCTATTCACAACATGCCCTGTTCAAAAATAATTCAACGTGAAGAAGAAATAAATAATAAAATATATGGGAGAAATTGCAGGAAAGTGACTACCGCATCTTTCATTATTTCCAATATGCACCCATCTTGTACCTTCATGGATTTAGCATCTGCAGATCTCCACCCATAAAGGATCACCGACCTGTCACCATACAGTATCTCTAGATGGGGACCCATTACTCCTACTTCTAGTAGATTGTGGCAGGCCTGCAGCTGCAGGCTGCAGATCTGGATGCCAATGCCAATAAACATGCCTTAAAATATTCTCAAGAAACTACTCCCTCCGTCCCCCGAAGTTTGTCACCCCGATTTCCGTGCCATCTTATTCGACGCTTCGTCTTATTCAAATTTTTGCACAAATATAATTTATTTTTTACGACTTATTTTATCAATAAAGATACTTGAATATTGATTATTTTATTTTATAATTTGCATAAATATTTTGAATAAGACGGATGGTCAAAGATGAAGTTCAAAAGTCAAAAACATCGAACTCCATGGGACAGGGGGAGTAGAGGGTTATCTATAGAAGAGATGTGCACTTCAGAAAGCTGTTAAGGGTGTGTAACAGTGGCCTTGTTTAGATGGCAAATATTTGTAACCGCATGTCACATCGTACACTGTAGCACGTTTCGTTTGTTAGTGGTAAATATCATCCTACCATGGAGTAACTAGGCTCAAAAGAATCGTCTCGCAATGTACATCTAAACTGTGTAATTAGTTATTTTTTTTACCTACATTTAATACTCCAAACATATGTCTTTTGGTGTATTTAATGTGATGTGATGGAGAGAAAATGAGGAAAATGTTAGAATTTTTAGCAATCTAAACAAGGCCAACTTGTCTTTGTCCTGTTTGGTTTGATGCCCAAGTGTGGTGCCACATACATGTGACATGTTGCCATACCAAATTTTGTCAGTTTCAGTTTTGTTCCAATGCTAGAATGTTGGCAAGGAGGCCCCTTATCTGCCCATCTACTTCATTTTGAAACCAAAGTTTGGTTAAAACATATGCAGAACCTTGGCACAGCCTTCATGCCCAAGTGCTACATTTGAGCACAAACTAAGCATGCCAAAAATATCCTATTTAGAAGATGACCATCTTTCTTTAATTCTTTTGGTCCAAGTGATGAAACAACAGCATATCCCTTTGTGCACCATTGGGCTTCCAACTGAGCAAATTGGAATTTTGTGTGACAAAAGCATCAGTGGATACCTCCCCACAATAGCTGGCAATTTGCAAGTTTACATGGTGGGTATCTTTTATCTTGACATAGATGTCTCAATCATATCTTGGCTTCCCTCCACTAGGCTGTAGTACAGGGAAGAAGAGTTCAGCTCCCAGTTTGGTCCTGTGGGATGCAGCTTTGGACAGGACCTTTGTTTGATTGTTTCTCTAGCTTTTCCTGCCTAATCTAGTGCATAAAGGCATCCAACTTGCCATCTTTCGTATGTCAGCTCAGGAAACTTTCCTGCATAATAATACTCGTTGCTTTTTCTGCATCTAGCTAAGCATGCATGTACCTCTCCATGCTGCTTTTTTTGGGATCACTGAATAGGATCATGGATACATCATCTCGAATATGCAACTGTTCCTTGTTTATTTATTCATATCTACTATTCTGTATAAATTCCAAAGGACTTTTTTAGTGTGAAAAACAAAGGGGTAGATTCAGATTAGTGAAGCATCCTGCCTGTTAACATTTCAAGCTATACCCAGCATCTTAACCATTGTATACTGAATCAAAGCTACAAAAGTCTACTTACAAGCAGCTGTTGACATTTCAGATTTCTTTTCAGTGAGTTTCCTTGCCTACCAAATTCGCCTTTGAAACAGGAGAACTAAGCAATCAAAACCAATTTGGGAACTATAGTTTTACGCGGTCCGAAGGGCACATCGAACATCAGCAACATTGCTCATCAGTACAGATTTGCTCTTGCAAGCCAAGGTGTCAGTGAGCAATACAGCTCTGTGTGCCTCTGTCACAGTAACTTTGGTTGGGTAACTGCTGGTGAAGAGAAGATCTCCATGATCATGGTTGCGGCACCGACATGCGCAATTTTCTTATCAGTAACAGCAAGCAGATCAGTGCTCTGATCCTATGGCGACAGGCGACGATCGGTGATCTGATCGGTGGTGATCGTTTCAGTAAACAGGATTGCTCCTGTGACTAATGAACCAGGTCATTGTTGCTCTGAACGTTCCGTAGTGCCATCCTGCGCGACGCCGTGGATGTCCACGAGCTTGTCTCCGGCGGCGCAGCGTTCAGCCTGGCCACCTCCATCGTCGGAGCTGCACCCAGATCCCTGGAACGGCACCTGCTCCTCGTCGGCCTGGAACGTGATCTCCTCGAACCGGCCGTGCATCTCCGCGCACCGGCACCCACGCCGCGCCGCCGCCGCCGACATGTAGTCGTCCAGTGACCCGGCGGAGGACGTGCTGGACCGGCAGTTCTTGCAACGCTCAGCAACAGCGCCTGACGCGCCCTGAGCGCCGTCGTCGTCGTCGTGCATGCCAGGCCCCGGCCTCCAGTGCGGCAGCAGCTTGCCGACCTCGCCGTCGATCATCTCGGCGATGTGGGTCACCTCGTGGTCGGTGATGTCCAGCTCCGCCACCATCTCCGTGGCCACGCTCAGCGCCGTGTCCGCGTCCGCGTCGAACGGGAAGTAGATGTTCCGGACCCTCCCTGTACATACATACGTCAGGCACAAGAAACTGAAACTGAAATTCCATACAACACAACTGAATTGTATATATAATAAATGAAGAAGAAAATTGAGGTCTCGCGTTGAAAACAAAATTTTTTTTCCAACTTTCAATGGTCAGAGATGGACGGAGTGTCGTCACCTGTGCCATCTTTGTCGGCGATGCGCAGGCGGAGGAAGATGCTTCCGTCCTCCATCCTCTTGCCCCTGATGGTGATGTCGACGCCAGCGGCGTGGAGCTCGTCGTCCTCGTGCTCGTTGAACAGCTGGTCGATGCCTTGGAACACGCTCTCAACGTCATCGTCGTCGTCCTCAGAGCCGTCGTCGTCGTCGTCGCGATTGGACACCACCCCGTTGCTCGCCGTGGAGCCATTGCTGTTGTGGTGGTGGTCCACCAGGCACGCCGGCTGGTGCAGGTAGTTGTACATGGCGCTGTAGTCTGCGTCGTCTCCTCCGCCATACCACAGCCCGTCGTCCTCCAGCTGCAGGAACGGGTCACTGAGCAGCTCGACGGCGCTCGGCCGCCACGACGCCGGCGCCAGACACTTGTCGATGAACCTCCTCACCTCGGCATCTTTCACCTTGTACAGAGCCGCCGGCTTGATCCCCCTGACCACCATGAATCCATGATCAATCGATCGATCGACGAACAAAAAAGGGAAAAACAACTCCAAATGGTGGATCAAATTCCATGTCTTACTGAGGTGACTTTCTTGTAGATGTGCACGGGATGAACACACTCGCTATAGGGATACTCAAGGGTGACCATCTCAAGAACACACATGCCAAACGAGTAGACATCAGCGCGCTCATCATATTCCTCGGCGTACACCTCGGGCGCCATGAACTCCGGCGTGCCGACGACGCACCTCGCCTGGTCACGTCCCCGGCGCACGACGGCGGCGAGTCCAAGGTCACCGATCTTGACTTGCCCCTGACTCCCATTAACGAAGATGTTATCGCACTTGAGGTCACGGTGGATGATGCCGCGCGCGTGGAGGTACGCGAGGCCCTCGAGGATCTGCCGGCACCATCGCCGGACCGCGGCGGCGCTCGCACGCGGGTGCCGCCGCCGGTACTGCCGTAGCGTCCCGGAGGTGAAGAGCTCGGTGACGAAGTTGACGGCGGCGCGGCGGCCGGGCGCGGTCGGGTCGGCGTCGACCCAGGAGGCGTGGAGACGCATCACGGCGCGGTGGCGGAGTGACTTGAGCAGGTGGATCTCGCCGTAGAGGCGCTCGAGCTCGCCTGGACCCCGGAGGAAGTCGTGGAGCTGGACCTTGTTCCACGCCACCTCCATGCCTCGGTGCTCGTCGAAGGCACGGTACCTGGTGGTCGGTCGCCATGGACGACATGGATCACACCAAAGCAGAAACACACAATCAGTCGATCGACGCTTGTTGTTGCAGTTAGGATCGATCGATCGATGATGGCGATGAGCGTGGTATGTATCTCTTACACTGTCTTTGAGGATCCCTTGCCGAGAATCTCGTCGTACTGCAGTCGTCGTCGGCGGTGGTCGGTTGGAACAGAGGAGGGAAAGAGAATCTGTTAGTACCACGCACGAGGTCGATCCACGACACGACGGAGCATCGATCATGGCGAGAGAGGAAGACGACGAAGACGAGGTAGCTAAGCTAGGAAAGAAGAGGAGCGAGATGATCGATCGACCTTACCCTGCCATACCTCCCGGTAGGATCAACCTCGACGTATCCAGGGTCGTCGTCCGGGAAGAGCTCGTCAGCCTCTGCAGCAGCGTCGCCATTGCTCTGCACCTGCAGAGCTCCCATCATCCTCTTCCTTCCTCTGCTTCCACGGCCGGCACACTGCACTTCAAGCAAGTGACCGTGATCTCACCTCCACCAACACCAACATCCCGTGCAGTGGATTCAGTAATCTCAGCTCATCCTCCCCTGCCAACCAAGCAAGCAACCAGGTATGCATGAGGCCCCCCTGCTCGATCCTCGCTTATGCTACTAGTATATTTCTTGTTGTTGTTGTGCCGTACAGGTGGTGAGGTGAACCAAGACGCGCCGAGGAGGAAGAAGAAGAAGGTGACGTGGCACGTGGTGTGGGATCTCGAGGGCATGGGCATGCGATGGTGACGAGGAGGAGCAAGGAGGCAGCGGCACTCTCCTCTTGTCGCTAGGCTTTTAAATAATCAAGGTAGGGTAGGGTAGTGATGAGGATCGGAGCTGCGGTGGCGGACGGACGGAAGCGGCGGCCGAGACCGACCGATGGACGAAGAAGAGGAATGGAAGGTCCCTGGTGGAGGTGGAGACGATGATAAGGTGGTCAGCTCACGGCGTGGAATGGAATCGGGGAAGGGACCTTCCTCGTGCAGGTGGCAGGTCCCGGACTCACTCCCGGTGCATAGCTGCAGGCAACAAGGAAATTTTTTACTAGCTTTGGATTGGTTCGGGTACGCCGTACGCAGTTGTTTTTACTGGAGAATAATTTTGTGTGTGTGTGTGTTGTTTTTACTGAGAATTGGGTGTAGATCTCCATGGTCCAGATGAATTTACAAGTGTTCCGTACGTTGTACACACAGAAACTAACAAAGGGTAAGCCAATTACACTTTGTCATTACACGTCCGTCCGTCCCCATGAGTTTATTTTATTGCTAATAATCACGTATTACTCCGTCATAGGGGAGAAGAGTCGTAAGATATACCCATATGCCGTGGTCTCTAGCTCATTGTGATATGACATGTACGGTTGAGTAACTAAAAGTCATCGTGCCAAATTATGCTACCCGGCCGTTCGGAGTTGACGAGAATGCCCCCAGGTACCCGCAAGCGTTCTACTTGCTCCGTGTGGCGACGGGTGACTGGCGATCGACGCCCGGGTTGGACTTGCATACTCGGGTTAGGGGCATAAACGTCAACTTAGAACATTTCATGCTTTTTTTTGTTTGAATTTATTTGTTTCCATACAACATTTTTTTTTTTTTTTTTTGCGACAAAAAAAAATTCCATTAATACTAAAGCAAATTACATCCTCTCATTACAAAAGTAAACCAAACTACTCCATCTCCATTGATGGGAGACAAGAAACCTTGGAAAAGCCATAAAATCCACCATCTAGGATCACCATCCCAAACGGATATGCCACGGACGCAAGCTCCGATCTGAACGAACAGGGTCATCTCACCATCCACCACCGTCATCCTCATACCCATCACTTTTTGCAAAAGAGGAATAAACCGCTAAAACTCCACATGCAAACATAATGAAATTGGCGCGCCGACACGTCGTCGAACTCATCGCCGTTGCCTTCACCGATTCGTCATGAGAGAACACAAGTCCAACCGACATCCGGATAGATATCGTTGGAAAATTAAATCTCACTAGCCCATCGCCCCGGGCCGCATAGAACCACAAATGAGACAAAGGAAGGGCGGAGTACCTTATTCTCCATCAATGGTGATGTCTTCGTCTTTCCATCACCGCTGAGGAACGACATGCCCCATTGCTCCATCGACGATCTTGACGACGCCATACGCCGTGGCCAATCTCTTCGATTGGATCTCCGGAGAAACCTTGAACCTTGAAGACTCAATCTACTAGGAAAAAAACTTATTAAAAACGATGGATCCCCACTCTTTTCAACCCGGCGTGATGCCGGGAGGAGAAGGGAGGGGACCAGCGGTGGTGGAAAGCGGGAGCCGGCGGCGGCGGGCCTAGGGTTTGAGGCGGCGGCCACAACCCACGGTACTTAACTGTTTCCATACAACATTTAAGAGACGGCATACATTTATTTGTTTAATAAATGTGGTATGATTAGAATAAAGGCATCTACAGAGCTTCTATCATCCTCTTCCTCTCTCTGCTTGAACGGCACTGCACTTCGAGCAAGTGACCGAGGTCTCACCTCCACCCAACATCTGTCATGCATGAGGGCAACCACAGTGTATATGGACAGCATATTCCATATGAGCAGCTTTTGTGCAAGTAGGCCATAGCTATTGTTGTTGTCACAATATTTCAGGCAAAAAGTAATCTGAGATAAAAAAAAAAACGTCTATCTCCAATCCTGTACAAGATGGAGAAAGAGAGAGAAAAGAGTAAGAAAAAGTAATATTTTTATTTGCTTATGGGCTGCCCACAGTGCTATGACTACCTGGTGCTATGGACTACTATATTGCTTTCGTAGAAAATATTTTTAATCTTATGGACTAACTTATGGCTAACCATGTGGTTGCTCTGAGGCCCCTGCTCCTGGCTTATGCTAGTAGCTAGTATGTTATTGTTGTGCAGTATAGGGGAGTGAGATGACCGAAGGAGGAAGAAGAAAGAAGCAGATGCGCATTGAGATGAGGAGGATAGGAGGTGGAAGAAAAAAGCAAATGCACACACTCCTCTCTTCTCTGGCGTCTAGGCTTGGCTTCTAAATAAGGGTCTGTTTAGTTCCCTATGGAATACAAATGCAAAATACCAACTACTTTGGAACGATGAAATGCAAAATATCATTTGTTTAGTTTCATCCAAAATTCAGAATGAATAGGGTTGGGGTGGGGGCGGGGCGGGTGGGCACTTTGCCTATTTCTTTGGCCTCCAAGGTGTCAAATTCAAAAAAATGTCAAAAGCCTAAGTTTTTTTAGTACTTCACCACGGTGTTTACTTCCATTTTGTAAACTGATGGAGCCAAAACATTTATTTATTTATTTTTGGCAAGAATTGGGAACTAAACACAACCTAATATATGTATTTCCTGGCTAGGGTAGAGTATCTCATGGAGGACGGATGCGGCGGCCAAAAGACGAGGACGGATGCGGCGGCGAACTAAACACAACCGAAGAAGATGAGAGGAAGGTTTGGGAGGGACCGGCCTGATGGAGGCCGAGAAACGGCGTGGAATCCCGGAGCCGGACGTGACTTCCTTCGTGCTTCCTGTGCAGGTGCAGCATTGGCAGCAACAAGAATCTATTATGTACTAGCTCTGGATTGGGGCCTTATTTAGTTTGTAAGTTTTTGCAACTCGATGAACAGTAACTCGTTCGCTTTTATTTGATAAATATTGTCCAATCATGGACTAATTAGGCTCAAAAGATTCGTCTCGTGATTTACAACCAATCTGTGCAATTAGTTATACATGAGGGTATTTTTGACTTTTCACACCTGCAGTTTGACACCGTTAGGGCCAAATCTGACGGCAGTGGCATGGACGGTAAAAAAGTTCGGAGCGATGGCACAGGTGACCATCCCAACTTTTCAGTGGCTTGTGTGGAACTAGCAACTTTTATAATGGCATGTATGGAAAAGCCTCATTGTTTTTACTGAGAATTTTTTTTTTTTTTGTGTGTGACTTATTTTTACTGAGATTGGGTGTATAGATCTCCTAATCCTATTCCTAGCTGGGTGATGGATGCGCATGTGCTACCTGCTACCGCTGTCTGGCCGCCTGGGTCTTCAACTCCATGTGTCGACCACCGCCGAAATTGTCCAGCACAGCCGCATCTACCGAAGCCTCTATTCCGTGTGCCGACTGGCGACGGAGGCGCCCAGTCGTCAGTCGGACTGGGGCTGGGGTTCAGGTTCAGGGCGCAAACGTCAACTTTGAAAATTTGGTATTTTTTTATTCAACTTTATTCTATTCCCATACAACATGTAATCAACGATAATTTGTTCTATACCCACACCATAATCGTTAATGTTTCGCGTGTCAACAAACAAACATTATTGATTACAAGGCACCAATATTATATTGTACATCACCTACTTTTATATGACATGTTGGCACTTGCATAACAAATTTTACAGTTCTAGCCCTATCTGGTCCTCCTAGAGAGATTGAATTTACCATATCGAGATTGAATTTACCATATCTTGCAACTGAATATTGTGAGAACAGAAAAATGGCTTCTTAAATTAGAACATCTCCAATAGTTTTTTTTTTTTTGGTAAAAGAATCAATTGATAAATTAATGAGTTTTTTGTGGCTAAGAAAAGTTGAGAGTATAGTTATTAAGCTTCTCCAACCGTTCTAAAACCCGCTACTAAAATATAGAGGACAATTCTGCTCTAGAAATTTATGAAATGTCCCCAAATCACCCTAATTTTATATTTTCTTTTCTTTCTTGTATGTTTGCATTGGGAATCTTGTCGTACTTATTATTCTTCCTAACATTCTTCCACCTTCGGATCGGATTGGCGAACAATGCATGTGTGTATAAGTCCACGTGACTAGGTCGATTTAACCAAGTGTTGGAAGATTGAGAGTTATGATACGGTTTTGGAAGCTCTGGGAGATGCAAACTCTACAAAGAAGTAAGAATGTCACATTCTTACTATCTAGAGACAATTCGAAGACCAAACAAACACCCCCTCCCTCTCTTTTGTACTCCCTCCGTTCCAAAAAAAAAATTGCAATTCTAGTACAATGTCGCGGTTTGGTATCCCAAATTTGATTAATTATAGATAAAAAAACTATCAATATTTATGCTATCAAATAAATCTCATTAGATTCATTACTTAAATTTAGTTTTTTAATAAATTAATTTAAAGTCATAAATATGAATAATATTTGGTAGAAATTTGGTCAAACATAGGTCACTTTTTGATGGCACGGAACCCATAGTTGCAAGTATTGTGGAACAGAGGAAGTACTATGTTGCTTCTTTTTTTTTCTTTTTTTTTGGCCATCAAGAAGGTGGTCCTTCAAACATCACCTGCCTTCGAGATGCTCATAGGACTTTTAGATTCGGGCGGGGCTTGGCCTAGGTCCACTTGGCATAATGCATAGTCCATTTATTCAAAAAAAACGTTAAAAAAAAAAAAACTGCACCGTATAGAGATTAGCTGGGACCTACTTGACTGCACCTCGTGCGGTGCAGCAACAAGAATCTCTCAACAAGATTAGGTGGGACCTACTTTAGAGTTAATTGCATGCTTTGATTGGTTCGATGGTGGTACGCAATTGTTTACACTGCCAGGTGGGGTGTAGATCTCCATGGTCAGCTAGCTGCTCTGCAGTTCAGTAGTACAGTAGTTTATTTATAATAAATTTCTTTACTATTTTTCTCAAATACGTATAAGTTATGCGTATCTTTTATATTAAGCGTAGAAACAATAAGGTTTATAACGGCATACAAATGACGTCTAGGGGAAAACGAGGTTAAACAATCGGCTCATCCCTCCCTAGCGGAAAGAGATCATGACACTATTGCTCGCTAATCGAACTACCTAGTCGCCTCTAACGATCGGGCGTGATCGGCTAGCGCGTCGCCTCGGCTGCCTCGGCCTCACTTCACGTGAGGATCGCCGCAACGCTCCTTATGAGATGGGTTGGGATCCCGAGGGCGGTTGTCGTAGGCCTCCTTTTCCGCCATTGAGAGCTCCCCCGCATCGATCGATGTACCCCAACCGCCGCATCGCCAATATCGCCCGTTTTGCAACCGGGAGACGCGAGTGGTGGGCGGCGATTCTCTTGCTTGGGTGAGGCATCGTTGGCGACGGCGACTTCTACACGGAAGATGCAACAAAGGCGATGGCGCCTTTGCGCGGCACCTTGCCTGCGATCCGCTTCAGCCTCGCGGTAAGGGAGCCGACAGATTGAGGAGAGGCGACCGCATCGACAACTGGGGTCGCCTCGGTATCTTGTTTAATAGTAGTATGTACGCACGAAAACTAAACAAAGGGTAAGCCAATTACACTTTGTCATTACCGTCCTATCCCCATGGCCTCGTGGCAATGAGTACATACTCTCTCTGTCAAGGGGCACTAGACTGAGAGTCGTAGTTGTAGGATATTACGGGTTGAAGTCATAGTGGCACCAAATTATGGTACGTAGTAGATGTACCAAAGTCATCGATATTTGATACGGGTTGAAGTCATAGTGGCACCAAATTATGGTAGGCATGCAGAGTTGACGAGAATGCCCCGGCCCCAGGTGCCGGTGCCCGCTCCGTTTCTCATGGAGCTCCGGAATTGACCCGATGCTCTGTGGCCTGGATGATGCCCATACACGCTAATGCCTCTGCCTGAGTGGCTTCCTCTGCTACTCCTTCTGGCTGCTGCGCACGTATGGGAGACGAGACAACTGTGTGAATTGAACGAGCGAGGGGCGATCCGGCCAGTCAGTATACAAGGTGTGCTGTGACGCTTGACATCAGTGCCTTCAAGCCTGGTGACAGGCAGAGGCAGCAGTCAGTCCAGCCAGCGTACCTCGTGTGTTCCACTGCTCCTCTAAAAACCAGTCTACGTACATCCTCTCAAAAGCTCTTTGATAAAGTCAGCACATGACATTGTAGTCAAGTATCGAACATTGGACGCGCGGCCGGCCGACTCTAGCCGCAGCCAGGCCAATCGCACTGATCGTCATCGCTAGCCGGCATGAGCGAGTACGTACGTGAAGCCCAAGCGGCGTGAGCAGCGCGAGCCACGCCTGTCTGGAGCAGACGCACCCCAGAAACAGAACAGGTGGCCGGGTGTTTGAATATTTTCATTTGAGCCATAGAATGAAAGATGATATTCTGTTCCATCATCGTTATTGGCCTGGTGTGTAGCAGGACGAGCCTTATGGTTTTTTTTTTTTAATAAGTAGTGGACTAGTGGTACCTCTTGAAGTCTATTCCTCGGTTCCAGAGAAACCGCAACTCTGAAATTCACAAATTGTAACAAAAGACTGCACCTTATAGAGATCAGGTGGGACCACTTGTGCGGAGCCAGGATGAGCTCTCAGGGGGCTAATTAATAGAGAGTTAACATAAATTAAATGATTTAATGGTAATTCAAAGACTAAGCTACAATGATTAACAAGGAAATCAACCTCTAGCAGCCCCACCCGTGGATCTGCCCTTGTTCACATTTGTCATTGGTTTTTGTGTCCCATGCTTATATTGCATTCTGTGTGGGATAGAGAGACGGAGTGAACAAGGAGTGAAGATAACGACAGCCTGAATTGGACAGGCTCACAAACGTAGACCTTGCCTCCTTGGTTAACTTGAGCGACTTTTGTTTATTTATTTATTACTTTATGTTTGAAGTCAGGGAGCAAGTGGGTATCCAGCGGTGGTTCTCAGTCACCACACCACCATCTTAGCTCATTTTAATTCTATTTTTCATGCTTATTTGATTTGATTAGTTCAACTCGACAAGTTTTTGGTCAGCTTAATTGCTAGATATCAAAACTTGCATCATAACCCCAAGGCACGTGCAGTGTAACACGAAATTGATATCCGTGTTGCATATGAGTAAGGCTATCATGCGGCTTTATTTTCAAACTTGGCATTGATGTGCCTTGTGGTATCCAAGCCATTGTTTTGTCACTCCCTCTATTTTAAGCTAGAAGACAATTTTGATTTTCTAAATGCATTATTTTAACTATGTATTCTAATATAGTATCTTTTTTTTGTTAAAAAAAAATAGTATCTTTTCATTTGAGTGCACAACAAAATCAATGTATTTAGAAAAGCCAAAACGTCTTATAATTTTGAATGGAAGGAGTACAATCCATACTAGCAAACATCTTCAACATTGTTGCCAAGAGCATTGTGTATGCACATTATATATTAGATTAGATGTTCCACAACATATTAATGTTTGCGAGTAATTGAGTATTACACATCAACGGTTAGTGAATGTCAACAACAGCGGCAATCGGCAACCCAACCAGTGAGTGTCTGCGAGGTTGATTGTTGTGCAAAGGGAATAGTGCAGTAGGTTCCTTTTTCAAAGTACGGATCGGACCTCCTTTTCTAAATCCAAACTTCCTCCATGACAAGCCTCGAAAAGGATGGCAACGGGTGGAAATTCATAACCAAAACCAAACCTACGGATATAAAACCCGAATGAATACCCAAATCGAATGGATAACTTAAAACCCACAATAACCGAAACCCACAATATATATATACCGAATCGTCAAATTTGAATAACTTTAATAATCTAAGTAAGCAAGTTATTATTAACATATTATAAATATAAGTTTTAATTCTAAATGATTTATTTTAGGATATCTATTGGATATCCACGGGTTGAAAACCAAACCCAAACCAAACCCGAACACGAACCCAAACCGAACCTGAACACAAAACCGTGGGCGAAAAACCAGCACCAAACCTGAAACCCAAACCCAAACCCGAACACGAAAACCGTGGGACGAAAAACCAGCACCAAACCCGAAACCCACGGATACCCGCCCCGAACCCGATCCACTGTCATCCTTGCTTTGAAATGCAGAGTTTATTTTCTCCCAAATCATGTCAAAAATGTTGAATCCGACTAATTATTTGTGCGATTATTTCTTGTATTCCGAGAGAGACACAAACTGAATTCTTCATCTGACCACCGCGTCTATGTACTTAGCAATGTAATTCCCTCGCATTTCATCCTTACTTTATATCTCTCACTCTATACCAACTACCATCAATGGGGCCCACTAGTAATTTTATTTAAATATATCCATATGAGATCTAGTTTTGAAGAATTTATTGAAACGAATTCAATGGTGTAATCAGAATTTAATTTGGTATTTTGGTTTGTGAGTTATAACATTTTTATGTAGTTGCAATCGTGGGCCCCGCGGCTGGCACGTGCTCTCTCTCCAGCTCTGCCTCCCGCGCTCCCGCGCATGCTGCCGACTACGCGCGTGGGACCCTACATGCTCCTCCAGTACCCACGCGAATGCCGCTGTTCTTCCCGAAAAAGACCGGTGCTGGATGGTACCGGGCCTCTCCCAATACGCAGGTGTAGGGTTTTTTCCTTGGATGTGCGTACTGGAGGAAGATATCCAGTACCCGCTGCAGATGGTCTGACACTATGTAGAGGTAGAGGACCAAGCAATTCCACGTACTGTCACATAAAAAGGAAGAATTTTCTCATGCACAAATAAATTTGAGCACTGCAAAATCTTTACCAACCGTTGGTGACAGATACGTGCACTGTCGCCACTGCCAGTGACTGATGGCTGTTTGTGTGGTTTCTCTGAGCGTAGAGGTGAATTAAGCGTCGGTGTCTGTAACTAGGTCTCGTAATTTTATTTTCCATTGTCAGCTGCACCAAGGGTAATTTATCAGTTAACCTTAGTTACATCCGTTAGTTGGTTTGGGATCTTTCATCAAGTCATTCTCCGAGTATTCAGCCTATTTTCCAGTAAGAAACAAAGAGTTAGCACTGGCTGTTCTTTTTTTATTCAGGTATGGTTCACCCAACCAAGTAACGTAGAATTTCAGACACAAATGCGTTGGCTCCTGATCTTTGATTGTGTCTGTGCTGCTGGACATATCTTCATCGCAGTGACGTCAGGAGTTGCGAAATCTTGGTGGGACGGCACGCTAGCGGACTCCAAGGTGCTTCCTTTTAATGATTTCGTACGTACAAGGGATGAGACGAAGAGAAGCACGATAGGCGCCAAAGATTTCCTTGTCACGTTGATTTTACCCGTTTGCAAGATCTAGAATGTTCTGCATAGTAATCAAAGCTCTAATCATTGTTCCGTACTCCCTCCACCCACTTCTAGTTTTGATTATTTATTATATAAAGATCAGACTGGTGAGTTTTGATTATGTGCACGTTTGGTGTGCAAAGTTGTAGCAACCATACTTTATTATTGTAATAGAGATTAGAGTTTCATATATGCGTATAAAAATACCTGTCTCTGTTAATCATTATTAGGAGGTATGTCTCCTAAAATCTTTTGTTAGTAGTGTTGGATACATTATGAAATGTATTTTTGTTAATTTACATCTTCAATGTGATGATGTACTTTTGTTTATAAATCCGATTAAATTTAGCATAGTTTAAGTTATTAGGACAAACTTGGATCCTTTCTATTTCAAGACAGGGAATAGCAACTAAGAACCGGAAAGAGTGAATCCAAACAAACATGTGCTACGCCTTTGTTCGTTTTGGTCGGATTGGCTTCATTCCGGGTACCTAGTTTTGAATCTGAATCATGCTAAAATAGTTGTTTGGTTAAGTAATGGTTTTGGATGGATTGATCTAGCCTAGTTTTGAATCTATCTATTTTGTATACCAAAAGACCCGGATTTTGTACCACACCTTTTGAGGTCCGAACGGAAACAACCGGATTGAGTGACACGGATGGATTCACTCAAACCGGTTCGAAGTAATCCAGACCGAATTCAGTCAAACCAAAACAAACAAGGCCTAAAGGGTATGCTAACTTCTAGCCAAATTCCCTACTAATGGATCCAAGCAAAGCTCTACTACTTGCCATATATTCCCTACTATTTGATGTTGCCACGCTCCTTATTGTTAAGTACTTGATCGAGTAGGCAAAGGATAAACAGTCAGCCTATTTATTGGTACATATAGAGCCACAGCAAAACAGAAATTAAAAAAAAGTTACTAATTTTCAATCCAGCTTAACTCAAAAAAATTTCAATCCAACAAATGCCAAAATAAACCGGAGACGAACAGACGGAGTCACCAAGTCAGGGACTCAGGCCGATTGAATTGGCCTGTGGCGCTGGGCTAACTGGAGTTGGGCCCCGGCCTGCTGATTGGCCTGGCTGATTCGGCCCGCCAAAAGCTCGCGAGCCGGCAAGTCATCTCTAACAGCTAAAACTTCAAACTTAACTTGTTCAGCAAATACAGGTATACTTGCTAAAAAAAAAAAAAAAAAGAAAAAGGTATACAACGAGCCGAGCTGAGATTCCTGATGCACCGGAATCTGTTATGCTAACAAAGTAACAAGGAGCATGCTTATATCTACTGTGTAAGTGCTAAAGTGCACGGTCCAAAAATTACGCATTGCAATTATCTGTGAGACCCCACCTATTTTCGATAGCAATTGCATTTATCTATTTTCTAAAGAAACTGTCTTTTCGTTTTTCTATTCTTTGAGGAGTTCAACTGATTCCTCTTCAAACAGAGCCAGCTTTCTTGAGTGACTGCTAAGGATATCCCTCACAGCATGAAGATAAGAATCGCTGTCGTCAACTGATCCCTCTTCAAACATTTCAGATGCTGCTTGATCAATTAAACGATACTGACCCTATAAATCCATGATGTTGATACTCTATTTTGGAATAACACAAGTGAAAAATGATAAGAAGCTAAATAATATGCTGAACTCAACGGATAAAACTCAGCAGCAAAACCAGGCAGCCATCAACAGCTGAGAAGTAGCCCTGCAATTCCAATTCTACAGCTTTCAGAAATGAGTAGGCACTCGATATTTTTATCTGATCTTCAAGCTGGCATGTTATCTTGAGAAACTGGTGAGCAGCAAGTTGATTGACCAGATGATTGATGAACTGCAAAAATAAAGAGTGTCTACATGACCACTTATTGCGTAAAAAAAGATGTGTTGCTAGTTGCTACAAACAATTGTCAACCTCATAGGTACCTTCTTCGGATGACTTATGTAGCATTCCTGGCGCAGAAGCTTTAAATTGCGATCTCCTAGAAGGTCATGAAATCATAGTTACAACATGACATACTATTCACTCGAGAATGCAAAAAGAAAAGGTTTATATATTTATAGTGTCATGAAGATCACACCATCCAAAATATTTGCACCTGAAAGCTGAGCAAGGTCTGCACACAGGCCTGTAACAGTCTGAATGAATAAAGGGCAACACTTAAAGATGAGGAAATTAATAGTGCAAAAGAAATAATGATTAATACAGACATTAACTCTTTACACCACCAGAAAACAATTGGAACTCACCCAGGTAAAGTACAGTAGGACATGGATGATAAAGACGCCAGAAATTGACTCAGAAAAGAAACTATAAACAACAGAGCATCTAATAACTATATCTCAAAACAATGTATTGGAGTCGAGGATGAAGAACAGTAGAACACAACATCCAAAAAACATGAAAATGATTTTGAACAAGTACGTGATTGTTAGTTTCATTTTGTTTGGAAAACCTTTTCGCTTCACTACTGTTTGTTCATTCAATTCAGCAAAAACAGGAATGAGCTCCTGATAGAACAAGTTATATGGCTAGGAGATTGTTAAACAATTTTGAGTGCATGACACTTTTACATGCAAAAAAAAATTAAAACCATGGTTTCAAGTAATGTAACCTAGCAACTCCACAATCATCCATTGACATCATAGAGAAACCTTTCTTAGGGTGCTCATATTCTATCAATGAAAAAAAATTCTTGTAACAAAATTACCTCAGATAAGTATTGCTGCACATGATGGGAAAGATCTTTAAACTCTTCCGCAAGTTCAGCGTTTTTTCCTCCTGAGTATGAAACAAGGGAAACCACAAATCAAACATATTAGTGATAAGAGAAATGCAGTGGACCACTTGTTCATGTTCAAATTCAAAGAAACCAATAAGAATAATGTCATGCTGCTGCACTATAGTTAAATTTTCAAAAGCAACTAATCATGCTCCACTAGCTGTCAAGCATAACCTGCATACCTTAGAGAATGGCTATCCTCATGAATATATGAGTGTTGGGATGCCAGAGTTCTCAGAACTGATAACATAGCCTCTTTAGTCTTTACCATGTTCCACTTGTGCTTCTGTGTACTGTCTCTTACTTTTAGCAAATCTGTTAACAAATGAGCAGCATCAGAATAGCAGTCCCCCTCCTATGATAAGAGACATGACATTACTTAGATGATAATAATAATAATAAAGTATATGCATATACTTAGATGATCACAATAAAGTATATGCATATAAAAGATAAAAACTGTACACAAGATCATCAAATAAAAAAATCCAGATTCTGAGGTAATGTTTTTTTTTTTTGGGTGGCATAGTTTTCTATGAGTTTTCCAGTCAAGTGAAACTAATAACAACAAGGTTAACTGGGATGGTTGATTATATAGAATATAGGGGAGGCCAGAAATAGATGGCACTCTACCAGTACCAGTAGCCAAAGTAATCTATAAAAGACTCCACACTACACAGAGATGTTTGAGGTTAATGTCAAGCTGAAGAAAACAAACTAATAAGCTGAATTCAATGTGATAATTCCTTCCAAAACTCAACTAAATACCGCTTGTTGTTCCCTATAAAAGATGAAGCTAAATAAACTTTAAATTTATCACATTGACAGAAGTAAGATTCATCAAAATTTATCCTTTGGCAGAAGCAGGATAAGACCTGGCAGTAATACTCTTTTAACTTCTCTGACGGTAAAAAAATTAAGACATTTCAAAAGAAAAATGAAGGTGCAATGATCTGTAGTAGTAAGCCAAACATTTCCACATTAACAGACCAAAAAGTACTTACATGGAGATTATTCGCTCCAGTTAGACAACAAAACAGTGGGAGTTCACTGAATCTCCTGCGCCAGAAGGGAGGATAAATTGCTTAATGGTCTAATACCACTTCGCATAAACTGTTAAACCACATGTGAACATGAATCATCTATTATTTTTTAGTTAAATTTCGTAAGATGCTAACTTTAGACCACTTTCGCAAAACAAAATGAGCAGGTTTAGAAACGACAGACTCAAGCAGGAAAACTCCAGAAAAAATAAGTGGACCAAACAAGAGTATAACAAGTTATTATATCATTAAAAATGTATCTATTATGTTTACAAGGGTTGTAAGAGAAGTGCAGCTCTAACAAAGCAGGGCAGAAAATGCTGCCTCCTCAGTTCCTGAAAAGAAACTATATCCCTGATTCTCCCCATTGTCTGAAATAGATGAAATACTTTAAAAAGGAAAATCTAAGTCACCGCCCCTGAAATTGCACTTCAAATTAAAAGCACATACCTGTCATGTGCTCAATGACAATTTGACAGTGGCTGGCTGTCCTTGAGTTGTCACTAACTATTCCCTCTGTTCATCTTGCTCATTCCTATGCTTTCATTGGCTTGCTTTTAAGCCTTTAACTAGAAACCTGAAGATCTATTTTGAATTAATAACGTAAGCATCCCTGTAGACTTACTTTCTAAAATGTATGAATAGTCTCCTGCAGGTATAATGACTTGCAAAGCTTTGAGCAAAAAAATACCATGTTGAAACAGTGACAGAGAAGTGCAGCTCTAACAAAGCAGGGCAGAAAATGCTGCCTCCTTAGTGTTATGATGAAGACATCTGGTCTGACATATTTTACCAGATGGCTTCATCATAACACTAAGGCCTAGGTCTTTAACTCCTCAAGAATAGAAAACAAAAAAGACAGTTTCTTCAGAATACAGATAAATGCAATTGCTCTTGAAAAACAAAAGGTGGGGACACAGGCAAATATAAAGATGACCCTTATATTGCAAGGAATCCCCTCATACTCATACATATCCTTCACAAAGGATCGAACTGGCACAATTCCCAACACTAAAAATTTAAAAAGACAGGAAGATTTACCATATACATACTATAAAAAAGTACATAAGAAACCATAGCTTAACTACTCCAGATTGATGACACCATCAAATCACCTTCAAGTACAATTAAGCACAGCATAACACATCCTAGTTAAGTTGAGATTCCTTTCCATCCACTGTTTTCCTCTTTTTCACCTTCAGTTCAGTCCCATCTTATTGGCTGCCTTGCTCAACATTTCTCTGAACAGAGTTAATACATCCTCTATCCTACCGTCTTCACAACAGCTATCAATCAAAGTCTTACATGTAGCAACATCCGATTCAAGCCAATAGAGAGCATGCCATCAAGTAAAGTATTAAGGGTAACAGCATTGGGTTTCAAGCCAATTGAGAGCATATCATCAAGGAGCTTCAGCACTTCATCCAGTTTACCAGACAAGAAATATCCATGAATCATTGTATTGTAGGAAACCACATTAGGTTTTACTTCTGCACTTGGCATCAAATCAAAGAGTTTTTGGGCCTCCGTAACCTTTCCTTCTTTGAATAGCTTGTCAATCATTGTATTGAAGACAACAACGGTAGGATGAATGTCGCTATCCATCATCTCATAAAATAGTTCCTCAACTTTCTCCCATTTTCCATGCATTGAAAAACCATGAATTAGAGTGCCATATATTATGATGTCGGGAGACAGTCCATCATCAATCATCTGACAGAAATGGGACATTGCATCATCCAGCCAGCCTATCTGGCAAAGACCATCTATTACTGTCCCATAGTTGACTATGTTTGGCACCAATCCTTGCTGCCGCATTTTGTTAAAAGTAAGCATCGCCTTATCAACCATTCCACATTTATTGTATGCCCACATCTGGATGTTGAAGATATGATGGTCAGGTTCGACACTATTTTGCAGCATCAAATCTATGAGTTTATCCATTTCGACGAGATTTCCTTTGGTAGCGCACTCCATGAAGCAAACTTCCATAGGTGGTGACATTGGGGTTTTCACCGCTCTGAATCATAGAATTAAAAATCTCTCTAGCTTCTGCATGCTCTCCAGATTTACAAAGACACTCTATGAGCATACTGTAAGTAACAACATCTGGTCGTTGCCCAGCTCTGGACATTTCTCTGAGAATCCTAACTGCCCTTTTCACTTGCCCCAAATTGAGGTATCCGTGGATCAGACACGATATCGTAGTGCAATTTGGCATAATATGTTCATCAAACATCAGCCTAAAGACCTCCTCGGCCATGTCCATTGCTTGAACCTTGCACAGTCCATTGATGATTGAGCTGCAAGTCACAACATTTGGCGGGATTCCACGATCAAGCATTTCGCGAAACAAGGTGTAAGCTTTCCCCACCTCACCGTCTTTAAACAAGCCATGGATTACGGTGGTATAAGACACCACATTAGGCGGGCAGTCATCTCCATCCTCAGCCATCATGTGGATCAGCTCGACAGCCTCTTCACACTTCTTCTCATCACACAGCCCTGCAAGAAGAGTGTTGTAGGAGTAGACATTGGGGGTGCAGCAGAGCTCAGGCATCCATCGGAGCACAATATTCATTGCATCGCTCGTCCTCTTCTCGGCACAGAGGGTGCTGAGCAGAGGTGTGAAGGTCATGGCATTTGCCTTCAGTCCCGTCTTAATGATTTGGCCCAATGCGGCGAAGCCGAGGTTCAAGCAACCTGCGTCGCAGCAACTTTTGATGACGAGGCTGTAGGTAGCGACGGTTGGAGCCACCTTCTTGGCGCCCGCTCGGGCAATGCGGTTGAACATGGACACAGCCAGGGCAGGGCCGTCCCGCACGGTGGAGAAGACCGGGGCGCGGGCGACGATGGTGAGGAGCTCGGTGAGGGCGAAAATTGAGCCGGGCCTCGCTCGGGGAAGCAGCTCGTCGTACAGATCGAGTGCGTCCTCGGGGCCGAGTTTCCCCTCGCGATAACTTTCGCAGATGGACATCTCCAGCTCCGGGGTAGAGAGACGGTGGGCCTCCCACACCAGCTCCGCTGGCGAAACGACCGGTGGTGGGGAACGCCCTTGGATCGATGGGAGCACCTCGTCGTAGAGTTGGCGCGCGGCCTCAGTGCTGAGGGTTCCCGAGCGGATGCGCCGTCCAATCATCCTCTTCAGCTTCTTCAACCAAGCGGGGGCGCCCGGGTCGACATGGTCGGCGCCACCGGTGGAACCCACACCTCGCCCCTCCGATTCGCTGTGAAATGCAGCTCGCAGCTCGCTCGTGCGGGGGATGGGGATGGTCCAGCGGCACAGGTACAGCGCGGTGGCGGTTGCGTACTCTGTACCGATGCGGTAGCGGAGTGCGGCGGCGGCAGCGGCGGGCGGAGTGGGGAGCACAGCGCGGCGGCGGCGTGATCTGGAGTGGGGACTGGGGAACGCTGCGCCGTGGGCGTGAGCCAACAGAGGCGGAGCCAGGGAATCAACTGAACGACCCACTCCCGTCCGTCCCTTGAAGCCCACAGAAGAAGCCCATCATCCAATAGCCCATTACGGCCCAAAGCACAACAACGAGGAGATCATTGGACGCAACGACGCCGAAGCCTCCAGCCAACGACGCCGGGCGGTTGGCTGCAAGGCACCCCACTCTTAGGCTAGTTTTGATTATATATATATAAGGATCAGATTGGTGAGTCTAGATAAAGGATTAGTCATCAAATTATTATGTGCACGTTTGGTGTAAGGAGTGCAAAGTTGCAGCAACCATAATTTATTTTGTAATAGAAATTAGAGTCCCATATATGCGCATAAAAATACCTCTGTTAAACATTGAGGAGGTATGTCTCCTAAAATCTTTTGCAAGTAGTGTTGGATACATTATGAAATATATTTTCTTAATTTATATCTTCAATGTGATGATGTAGTTTTGCTTATAAATCCGATTAAACTTAGCATAGTTTAAGTTAGGACAAACTTGGATCCTTTCTATTTCAAGACAGGGGAATAGCAACTAAGAACTGGAAAGAGTGAATCCAAATAGACATGTGCTAAAGGGTATGCTAACTTCTAGCCAAATTCTTACTAATGGATTCAAGCAAAGCTCAAATACTTGACATATTCCCAACTATTTGATGTTACCACACTCCTTGTTGTTAAGTAGTTGATCGCGTAGGCAAAGGACAAATAGGCAGCCTAGTTATTGGTGGATATCGAGCCATACAAAATTGAAATTAAAAAAAAAATGTTGCCAATTTCCAGCTTAACTCAAAAAAAAAAAAATCAATCGAGCAAATGCCAAAGTAAATCATCCATGTCTAGGCTCACCGTGGCGCCAGAGCCGGAGAAGGACATAAATCGTCCATGTCTAGGCTCACCGTGAAC
Source organism: Hyparrhenia diplandra (assembly GCA_015847255.1). Classification (NCBI taxonomy): domain Eukaryota; kingdom Viridiplantae; phylum Streptophyta; class Magnoliopsida; order Poales; family Poaceae; genus Hyparrhenia; species Hyparrhenia diplandra. The sequence continues at coordinate 400,335 of JADLZK010006656.1, forward strand.
ATTCAGCCCGCCCAAAGCTCGCAAGCCAGCTAGTTATCTCTAAAACTTGTAACTTGGCTTGTTCAGAAAATACAACGAGCCGAGCTGAGCAAATAGCCAGCGCCAGCGCATTCCTGATGCACCGGAATCTGTTATGCCAACAAAGTAACAAAGCATGCTTACATCTACTGTGTAAGTGCTAAAGTGCGCGATCCAAAATTACGAATTGTAATTATTTCTGTCAGACCCCACCTATTTCCTCGTCATGTTCATTCGCCAGCGCGGTTGCAGCTACAGCCTGATTGTTGAATGCCTTCTTCAGTTCTGCAGAGTCTGGAAGGTTGATCCTCACATCACATCACTTCTACTTCTTTGCTTGCCTTCTCGCTGCTCCAAGCAAGAGGACCTTGCCTACCAGACCGGTGTTGAGCACATAAAAACCGCTGCCACCGCACCACCAACCACCACCCACTTCCAGTCAAAACCATGCTGAAGTGCTACTTGGGACCTGTCATCCGCGTCGCTTGTTTCATCTGTGACGGAGGGATCGTTATCCAACGGACCATCTGAATCCGCGATGGATATCTTGGTGGTCACTCGAGCCATGATGGCGCTGTCTGACAGTGTGTTTTCTGTGCCTCTCATTTGCTGGTACGCTCTGAATCCAGACTGAAGTTTCTTCACGGCACCCCACATGCCGTGGACGGACAGCAACCCTGGCAACATCTTTTGTATGCCCATGTCCTCATAGTGAACCAAAGTTACTTTCGCACGCAGATTGCTGACCAACATGTTTTGGCGATTGAACTGCATTTCAC